>LOEQ01002425.1:76059-119103 GCA_001685075.1 Bramus lutescens | reverse complement strand
CCCCTCAATAGAAGAATGGATAAAGAAGGTGTGGGATATATATGCATTAGAGCAATTTTTTTAACAGAAAGTTTTTTCCTGTTTAGAACTTTCCACTAAATTACATAGTGGCTCTGGAATTTGTGTCTTTTTTTTAAACATTTATTTATTTATTTATTTATTATGTATACAGTATTTTTAGTATTCTGCATGTATGCCTGCAGGCCAGAAGAAGGCACCAGACCCCATTACAGATGGTGGTGAGCCACCATGTGGTTGCTGGGAATTGAACTCAGGACATTTGGAAGAGCAAGCAGTGCCCTTAAACACTGAGCCATCTCTCCAGCCCCTGGAATTTGTTTTAATGGACAAATACTTAAATCTATTTCTAAAATGTAACTTTTAACAGATAGTACAGTAACAGAGTATTGAAAAGGACTCTTAATCATGGTAAACGAAATCCTACAGAATATATCTCAAATTAAAAAAAAAGACTTCATCAACTAGAAGAGAAGACATATCACATCAATGTGAGGTAACACAAATTTGTGTTCTATGGCCATATTCATATAACTATGGCTTCAGAAAAAAATGACTTCATATTATCTTTTGAAAATGAAGCAATATAGAACCCAGTATTATGATGAATTATCTGCAATTGCATTTGTCTTCAACAAAGAAATAAAACTTTAAAAAAATTAAAAATCTTGTCTATAAAGAAATAGCATTAACAATGATTCCACTTAAAGTTATTATTTGGGCATTTCTAAAATTTAATCTTAATTAAATTATTATTGTTACAATTACTATTATTTCACTGTACTGTATGTAGATTGAAGGAGACTAGATTGTCTTCATGAAGCAGGAAAACAATACCTTGGGTGTAGGAACAATTACTGAGCACAGAAAAGATTCAGTTTGTCAAATGAGCTGCAGCAGCAGCAGCAGCAGCAGGTTCCTGGTCCTCACAGTCCTGAGAGTGACGTGAGGTCAGACTTTTCAAAGTCATTTTCCCTGTGCTCTTCACTATCTTTGAAAACCTAGAAATGTTGACCTTTTCTCATCATAATAGTCAATGAGTGTTATGAAATATTATTAAATATCAATGCATGTTGTGGTTATGCTTTAAAAGGTCAGTTTACTTCTAATATGTATGATACGCCATATGATACACCTAACTCAGGCCACAGATTTCAATATTTTGCTTAAAGATCCCCCAACCTCCCAGAATTCCACAGTCTTAAATACTCTTGACTACTAAAGTTTCCTTTCTCTTAAAGATAGTGCCAACTGCATTTTTAATTTGAAATTATGTAGGGTACTGGCTCTATCTTGGAGTACTTCCTTTTCCCACATGCCTCCGCAGAACATGGCTATTTTATGACTTTTTTTTAGTGTAATTGCATTAAGAAATGACAGAGGGGAAGAAAGACTGCCTGTGATTATCAGTGGGAAGGGGAGAAAAAGAAGCATCCTCCGGCATCCATGAATAGCAAAGAGAATATGGACATTTTCAGATAACTAAATGCACCAAGCTGTGAGGCTCGGTACTGAAGACAAATTTGGGGAAGCATCACTATCCAAGGCTTAATAAAAGTGAAATGTGTTCAGAAAACAAACAATAAGGCAAACAATAGAAACTTTGCTGAAGAGAGAGAAAGTAAGGGTATGGAATATGGTGGGTTGGGAGGTGGGAAGTTCTGGAGGAGTGAGGTGAGGGGAAATCATGATCAGAATGTCTACTTTGGAAAGATTTTTCCATAAAAATGATAAAGGTGTTGAAGCTTTAACAGTGTTGGTAATGGACAAAAACTGAGAAGTAGGAATGATGACATTTGCTTGGGTGGATCTGTAGGTCTCTCTCATGGTGTCATGGTAACTTTTCTTCTAAGGATTCTGAAATGTATTTGTGTAAGCTGAAAGGAAAGGAAAATGAATGGAATTCTTAGCTTTTAAATCTTCAAAAACTACCAAGGTCTCCGCAATAGTGTGTCAATTAACCTTTAGAATGACTTCGAAAGTTGTATGTCTTACTGTACTGCCTGGTTTTGCATGTCAGCTTGACACAAACTAGAGTCAGCAGAGAGAATGGAGCCTCAGTTGAGGAAACGCCTCCATGAGATTCAGCTATAAGACATTTTATCAATTAGCAATCAAAAGGAGAGGGCCCAGCCCATGGTGAAAGGTGCTATCCCTGGGCTTGTGGTCCTGAGTTCTATGAGAACATAGGCTGAGCAAGCCAGTGGAACCAAGCCAGTGAGCAGCACTCATCCATGGCCACTGCATCATTCATGATCCTTCCCTGTTTGAATTCCTGTTCTGACATCCTTCAGCGATGAACAGCAATGCTGAAGTGTAAGCCAAATAAACCCTTTCATTCCCAACTTGCTTTTTGATTATGGTGTTTTGTCACAACAATAAGAACCCTAGCAAAAACACTTATTTTATTGTAAGAAAATTTGGAGACATTAGTAAACTTTCTAAGTCTTCTTAACCTGATGTCGCACACTTCCACCTCTGGAACTCTTTGTAAGTCTGAAGTAACACATATATTAGTGGTATCTGCTCATTACAATGGACTCATCAGTAATTCGTCACTTTTTTTTTTATCAAGCTTATACACCTTTTGAACAAAATTGTTTAACTGTCCTTGCCAAACACAATAGCACCTTTTATGGATTTTCAATAAAATCTATGTGGCCCAGCTAGCTCAGTCAGTAGAGCATGAAACTCTTTAAAAAATCTCTCTCTCTCTCTCTCTCTCTCTCTCTCTCTCTCTCTCTCTCTCTCNNNNTCTCTCTCTCTCTGTGTGTGTGTGTGTGTGTGTGTGTGCGTGTGTGTGTGTGTACGTGCATGAGTTTGGGTGCACATGACATGCGCATGGAGGTCGGAGGATAGTCTCTGGTGTTAGTGCTCCTACCTTGCTTTAAAAAAGATTTTGTGTTGTTTGCCATTACGCATGCCAAATCTACTGCCCATAGTTTCTGGATATTTTACCATCTCTACTTTGCATTTGTTAACAGCAGCCCCGGGATCGCAAGAGCACATCACACAATCTGGCAGTAGGTAAGTTCTGGAATCTAAACTCAAGTACAAGTACTCAAACTGTGGGCAGGGACTTCATCCAGTGCACCATCTCCCCTGTATTTTAATTTTTGTCGAGCAACTTGTCTTCTTCTGTGAGACTAACTTGTCTAAAACATTAATATTTCAGAACTTTTTGAGAGTTGGAATTTCTTGTTGTCATTCCATTTTTGAAACCAATTTAGAAATGGAAAACGGAGCAGGAAGTTATCATTGTACTGTGTCTCCTACAACATGTGTAATGCTAAGGGCTTTGTTTTTCATTATCTCCTACAGTTTTTAGATAGCATAAAATGTATTCAGTTTTGCCTCTGTTTTTCCTTTTTCCTTCTGCTTCATTGAATTTTACTCTTTCTTGGAGACAGACATGATTAGTCAAATCCCTCTCACATATGTCCTCACTCCGCTCCCATATTCAAGAAAGAAAAAGACATCTGTTATTTGTCATACTACACAAACTTGGAAATTCTTGGATTTGGCAAAGTCTGAACAACATGCCTTGCATGGACTATTTTTAGAACGGTGGGTGTCTTTTCAGAATCAGGATTCTATTTAAGAGGTTATTGCCTTATATAGAGAAATGAAGTCCTCGGGAGATGCTTCCTGTCAGTTTTTGTCACAAACAACATCTAATCAAAGGATATAGAAAATTTTGTGAGGCCAAGACTATTCTCAAATGTTTTATTGGTGAAATGAACTGTTCCTCATGTGGTCCTGGTGGCAGACATGATGGATTCTGCTCATCTAAAAACTCTCTTATCAGAATTATATCTGTAAAAAAGGTGATATATATCCATCACTCCACACGAATATACACATGAATGTACACATGTCTTCACTAGTGTATACATGTGTATGCTTGCATAGATACACACGTGAATGTATATATAGATGCACACATGGATATACCCATTGATGCAAATGCAGATGTACATGTACATACGCACATGGATGCAAGCATGGCTATACACACAAAGGTATACTTAGATACACACATGAATATACATATACATAAATATATACATGGATACACACAAGATATACACTATGCATGAAGTCACATGTAGATACACTAATGAAGACATATATGGATGCATACATGGATAGACACACGTATATATGCATGGATATGCACATGGATTCACATGTGGTTATGTACATGGATGTAAACAAGAATACATATGTGAAGACATACATAGACAAAGCAAGCATGAACATATGTATATGTATGGATATATGCATAAATTTTACAACACCAATTCTCAAAAGATAAATTTTTATCTTTTTTCAAAAATGTCAAGACAGCCTTTCTATACAGTGGGTACCTTGATATATAGTCGATAACAATGAAAGATCTATTCTTTTCTTATTACGTTTCCTGACAGTGTCAACTGAGAATATAAGGAGGAAAAATTTAATCCAAATACCTGTAATATACTTGAATTTGGTTAATTTGATGATCAAACTGATTGAATTAATAAGCATACACCAACAGCATATGTATGAGGGGGAATTTCCAGAAGGCTTAACTCAGGGAAGCAGAACCACTCCCAGGTGGGGTGTCTGGATGTCCAGAGAAAGGCAGTCAGACAAGTTTTCTTTTTCTGTTCCTGGCCCATGTAGGAGCTGCACCTCTGTTCCCCGAGTGCAATGCTGGTTAAAATTATTGAAACTATGAACAAAATGAATCTGACCTCCTTTATTTCTGTTGGGTATTTCATTATGACATTAACAAGTCAAACATGGTACATTCTGTGTCATACATGATCATCACTTATCTAATATTTCAGATTTGTATAAGTATGTAGTTCACCTTTTTGCATTCTTGTCAACTTATTTTAAATCTTTGACAGAAGGATAGACTGGCTTACTAAGCACACAGTTTTCAGTGCTCCTGTACCTTCTCTCGTATATTGGAAAGAGTTATACTTTAAGAAATATAAAAGGCCTAATGAGTCCGTAGGACTCTTTGTTCAAAGATGTCCGCTTGACCAGGGATGGCTAAAAAGGTGTCTGAAGTGTGAATTATGTACTGATTAGAAGCTAACACTAGAATTTTCTCTATATCTTGAGGTCACCAATCAAATACAAACCATGCTTTAATTTCCACCCAACAGTATTGTCCTTTTGAAACAAAGCCACATTCTTTTCATTGCTTTTTCTCCCACCCTGGGAGGAATATTTCAACTATAAAGCTTTCAAATTTTGTGGTGAATGAGAAATAATTCTTTAATAGACCTTGGTCTTCCTGAGAAGCATTTAGTTAAATGACTTAAATGATCTACACGCTGACTCCACATGTCCAAAAAGATTCATAGGCAATATGATTAGTGCTAAATGGTAGGTAGATTATTACCAATTAAAAGGTTTATATAGATTATATAAGTACAAATATTAAAGTATTTTAACTAGTTTTAGAACATTTGAAAATTTAAAAATATAAATTAGTAGGGAATTAACTTCTTTAGTTTTTTCTTTTGTTGGGTTACAGAAAAAATATTAAACTTTAATTAGCTTGCAAAAATGTTGGAAAACCCATTCTCATCCTTTCCTTAAAATCCTGTGATTAGACAAAAAGCAAGACATGCTGGGTTGCTACTTAAACCAGACAGCTTAGCTAGGTGAAGAGTCTGTTTTCTTAGGTGTCAGAAGTATGTGAAGACTGAAGGTTGCTTTGCAAATTTTTATTGATGATGTATCATTTCTTATCCCGTCTTCTGACTTGTCTTGGCTCAGCATTACTCTTAGGACATCTTCAGTGTTTCATATTAATCAAGAAAGGAAATAAAAATATCAGGAATGAAGGAAGACAATGGAGAGGTGGGATGAGAAAGAAAAGAATATATCAAAGGGAGGGGAAAATGAGAAAGGAGAGTGAAGCTGTGAAGAAAAGAATGAGGAAATCATAAAAAGAAAGATAATAGAAACATTAAAACCATATTAGCAATTTACTTCACTGTGTCTTCTACACAAATGGGCTACATCTTTGGTCTTTAAGAAATAGAAGGCTCCATCATTTGATAAATTTCACATTCATGTTAATTTTAAAAAGTAAAGCATCAGGCTTCTAAGACATGCCACTCATATTTAAAATTATATTTGGTTAACTTACAGGGTATAAAAATCAGTACAGAGTCACAGTCCTCACAATCTTAGTGATTCCGAAGTTAATTTATGGATGTGTTGAGCCTTGCTGAGGGGCATTACCCAGAAGTCATGAGAAAGTGTTCTTTGGGGATAATATATAAAACAGCCCAGGGAACAATGGGAAAGTTTAACATTGTATAAGATTAGACTGAAAAGTTGTGGAGGATCTAAGGTCTACCATTTAAACTAAAACCATTGCTTAGTTTATCTCATGAAATAGAGGTATAGATTTCTTTGAAAAATTCTCCTTTTCTTATCTCTTCTGTCTAGAGAGCTGCATCACTCATGGCTTTCTAGAATAGCAGAGTAGAGTGAATATATATATTAAAAAGGAAATTCCTTAGATTAACTTACCTGTTATACTCTCAGCATTCCAACAATGCCTTTACAAACTGCACCGCCTGAAAGCACAGGTGTTGCTCAATCAACAAGACTAGATGTCTCAGAACTTGCTATCTGGCACTTAAGACATGGAGTCTCCTGGAAAAACACTAGTTTTTCAGCTCATATTTGAAGGCTAATAAAGCTGGGTTCTGACATTTGGATAATATGGCAGCAAGGGTAGATGTGCCCACCAGTAACAAGAAAAGGAAAGTAGGCACAAAGAAACGGCTTTCCCTCAGACCTCCATATGATTGGGTCATCACTGGAAGGTACAACATGCTTCCAACAAACTTATTCAACCCCCTTCAGTTAATGCATTCAAGAAACGCCTCAATGACCCCCTCAGAGCAATGCTTAATTGATTTTATATATAATCAGGTTGATAACCATAACTAACCATCTCAAGAAATGAATAGAAGCTTAAACCTTAAATTAAAAGCATTTTTATTCCTTACATTTTGAGATAATAAGTTGACTTAATATCTAATGTTGTGCTTCAGGTAAATTTTTTTTCCTGATGAAATTTCATCATTCAAAGGCATTGACATCTCATAAGTTACTATATAGGTAATGATTCCAATTCAAAATGCAGCTCTGTAGAAAAGCAGCTTGAAGAAACAGAAAGCAACACTTCTCCCTTTGTGATAAAGGGACACCCAAGCCAAGGCTTGAAAAGTCTTTTCTATTATTTAGAAGAGCAATAATCAGAGAGAAGAAAGGGGAAGTCTGCAAGCTTTGTGTATTCCAACAGATGCCCAGATAGTATAGAGTAACAGTGAATGTGGCTGCTGTGATACACAGCTAAAAGCAGCCTAAAACTTTCTATTCTAGAACTTCCTGGTAATGTCAGAGGCAAGACTGAGAAAGACTTACTAGGATGAGTCTTTCCAATGATACTCACAAACATGGCTGTGACAGATGTTTCCATAACTATATACATTCAGTTACTGCACAGCAAACAGGCCCTTTCCTGTTGAACAAAGGTTTCTGTCCTGTCCGATACCACAGCCGTTCAGTCCCAAAGAACCACACAGGGGTCTACAATAATTATAGAGTGGTTGGCCTATTTGTTCAGGCTTCTTATTAACTCTTATACCTTATATTAGCCCACAATTCTTGCCTGTGTTAGCATGTGGCTTAGGACCTTTTATCAGCAAGACATTCTCATCTTGCTACCTCTGTGTCGAGATGAAGACTGCAGACTGAGGACTGAGACTTTCCTCTTCCCAGAATTCTCCTGTTCTCATCGCCCCACCTATACTTCCTGCCTGGGTACTGGCCAGTCAGCATTTTATTAAGACAATACAAGTGACAGGGTGCAAGACCAGTGTCCCACAGCTCTTCCCCTCATTAGTGGTTTCTTTCTTGATCAAAATTCTCTCTTGATTGTGTGAACCTGCATTTGCTGTCACATCTGATGCACATATTTTCTGGTCTTTTGTTCTGCGCATCTCTTCAGCAGTCCAACAAAGTTGCCATTCTTGTTAATTTTTCTTAAAATCATTAAGCATATAAATAAATAATACTCCAGTAAGGCATCTAATTTTATACATGGTGTTAAGTTAAAATCAGACACAATGTGAATAGAAATGGTGATGAGAATCTAATGCTATAAATTGGTAGATGATTTTGTTGAAACTCTATGATAACACTTTGGATTCTGTCACACCACAGAACCATCAAGCTTTTGTTAAAGGACAGAGGCACAGGAGATAAACCTTAGAGGATGTTCCTCCAAGGCAGCTGTGGGGTCACCTGCCCATCTTTGATTCCTCAGTGGAATGAGAGAAGAACCCACATACACAGCTGACTTTCAACTACAGAACTCTGCTCTGCATAGTTCCAGTTGTCTGCTTCCCCAAACCTGAGTCCACCACAATCCTATGGAGATCTTAGGAATGGAGGAATGTGAAGGAAGGGTGTTTTCAGAATCTTTCCACCGAAGACCTGTCAGGAAGTCCTATGCAATGATGGATGGCTCGTATCTCACCATGTCTGCCTCCTTAGATTTCCTGTTCCAGAGCACCTGCCATTGACTTTCATTTTACTTTATTCCCCTTGCCATGCAATTCCACATACACAGGCACCTGTACTTGAAATACAAAAATGTGGGAGAATGTAATACCCCTGATTGGGAGCTAGGTTCTGCTAACAGCTGGCAGACCTTGAGCACACTGTTGCCCTCTTAAGACCTGGGTATTTCTGGATCTGGTGATGGAACTAGGAACAGCACACTTTCTTCCTAGAATATGATGCTCATGAGAAGGTGTCTTGGGCAATTCTGTACATTCTCTCTTCTCAGGAACCTGCACATGGATGCCCACTGACATGACATCTTACACACTTGCCTTAACTGAGAATTTCCTTACTAAATTGGCTAGATAGTTTGCTTTTATTCCCCCTCCTTTCCTCCCTCCACCTCTTCCGTTTTTCCTTCTTTCATACTGTCAATTCACTAGAAGTGGAAGTGTAGTGTGGCTCACAAGTTGAGTCTGAAGTTTATTTGCCACAAGTCCATTTCAACTTCACTCCAGCTACTTCTCTGTGCGAGCCTTCCCTTTCCACTGGAGTGTAACCCGATGGAACTGGGCCAGTCAGTTTACTATCACACTTTTTCCTATTGCTGGCCTTATACTACCCAACCCTCTGCTTGAGCATCTACTTTATCATACAAGTATCCACGCTTTTTTTGTTTGTTTCCTAAGGTAACTAAATCGCAGGCAGCACAATTTTATAATATTACTGCTATAATGGTAGTTCTAGGGGAGCAGCATTGAATGAATGATTGATGGCAAATTTGCCTTCAAATATATATGGCAAACACATGTCCACAGACACACACACACACAAACAGAAACATACACACATGCATGTGTGCGTGCACACGTGCAAACACACACACACATGAAAAGGAAGAAGAGGCTACTGCACCTGGCATCAAGAGAATGTTCTAGGCTTCTGTTGGTTGAACTGTCCAGTCTCAGAGCTAGAATTCTTACTAGTATGGCTATATCACCCAAACCCCTGTCCTGACCCATCCATCATCTGACTTTTAACCTTCCTCAGAGCACATTCCTCCTAGCAAACACAGCAGAACATTAGAAGAAAATAACTTCTAAAAAATGATAAAGATTGCTATAACAATTCATTTTGCATATGTGAGCTACAATTCCTCTTCCTATCCAAATTTGAGTTTGTATAAGTGATTTCTTGCTCTGAAAAGTTGAGGCTCAATTTTACTTAGGTTCCACATTGTGTCTGAGAATGCATCATGACTACTTGTGAATTTCGAACTTGCTTTCTCAGCAATAAAACCTTTGAGCATTATATCCCTTAAGAGAAAAGGAGGCTTGTAGTACCCTTGGGATCTCAGGCAAAACAAACAAACAAACAAAAAAAAAACAAGTTTCTAAGGGCAACCCGCTCAAGGCAAGAAACCAGTCTCTCAAGGGAAGACGATAGGCACCCTGACACACGTCTATTCTTCAACAATGTAATGGCTGATGGCAGACTGCTTCACTGCTTTGTTTTATTTTTAATAAGATTGTGGGCTCCATGGCATGGAGACTGTTTCTCAAAGCTCAGGCACAGTAGTTGTGTTGGCTACAAAGGGCAGCATGGGAAATGGCAACTTTCTGTGTGCAGCTGCTGTGTTGAGTAGGCTCCCTGGGTACCGTGTTTTATTGGTGCTCCATAAGGCAGAGTATTGTTTTCTAAATATGCTTCTTCTCCCACTATCTTCTCTGTGATTATCATCATTATTGCTATTCTCTGCATCATCCAGCAGAGCGAGCCTCCCCATATCAGCAGTGGCTGAGTGTAAGCACTTTAGTTACTTAGTCAAAACAAGAGTGTGCAGGGTCACCCAGTCTTTGTGGCTTCATAGCCAGGGGCCCTCCAATTACAGACAAATGCACCCAAATTACCTTTGTGCTCCATTCATAAACCACACAGATGCATTTTTCTCATTATATGCAATCCCATACCAAGAACAAGGCAAAGTAGCACATATACATTATCCCACAGAAGGGAAAACCATATTCAGGATGTCATAATTCACTAGGAGAATAATAGGGAAAGTAATGAAAGCTGGGGCATTATGGGAACACAAATGTTCGCTGAAGGCCAAGGTGTTTCTATGGACCCAGAAGTTCAAATCAGGTGTTTATTGTCTGAAATGTGTCTGAGAAAATTAATGAGGTAACTTGCTACCTACCATGTTCGCAGCTTTCCCATCCGCAGCGGGATGGCAGGGAGTGTTCTCACTCTACCTTGAAGGCATCATTCATTATGAATGATTTGCTTTCCATCATGAGTGGAGCCCAGTGAAGGGAAAAGAACCCAAAGCATCCTATTCGCTGCCATTGCCGAAAGACAAAACGAGGAGCGTTAGACCTCTGTGCGTTCTCAAACTTCCCCAATGGCACACTTTGCACTCAGAGGATGATTTGGTAACAACACAACACATAATTTTCAGGATTATCTGAAATCAGAGTGGTACCTTTTGTTTTGTTGTATGACTTTTTCTTTCTTAACCTAGTAAGAGCCAGAGGCAAACATTCCTAGCCAGGTAGATACTCAAATTGCTACAAATCTGGAACAGCCTATCCATCTTTGTATTGGCTCAGACAAACTTCCATTCCCACAGAGTTCTGTGGATGATGAAAAAGAGAAATGTTTCCTTGTTTTCTCTGGTCCCGACCCAGCTGTTGGAGACAGCAAATGGTAGATTTCTTTCTCTCTGAAGAGCCATGCTTGAACAACATGACAGATTTCTCTTAGAAAAGAACAAGAATTTCATCCCGTTTGATGGATGTCTGGGACTGACTACTCAGAAGTCTGCAAGAGGACCGACGTACAGCAAAGAATAAAGCCGGCAATGATTAGTCTTGTAGCTTCTCAAGGTGTGTTCACATATATTTACACATGCAAAGGAACTTGTATCATGTCAGATTCCTTCCTTATCTTTTGCTCTTTTAGCCCACACTGAAACTTGTGTATCGTATGTGGTCGAAGCACATACTTCCTCTCCCTGACACATACGTTAGGTCAGCAAAGGCCAGCATCCACTGTCAGGGATAGGAAAGGTCATGGACCAAACACTCCCTCTGGAGACTGCTCATGGCAGACTGTAAAATACCAGTCATTTAACTCTTCAAACTGAGAAAAAAAAATAAAGATCCTACAGAACTTTACCTCACTTGATCATAGGACTAATTAAGAATGAAATGAATATAACCCCCCCTTGCAGATGGAGGAAGTGTGTGGTCATGCTGATAAGCATAAGCAGCACAGAATCACTTATTTTTATCAAAGCTCCCCAGGCAGAAAAAGAAAACCCTAAGAGATATAGATTTACCATTTAATCTGCAAGGACTGGGATCTTTACTCGGCAGCACTAGCAATTCTTATGCACTTGAGCATTCTGTTATACTTAAAACTTTACTATCTCAAATCTCTAAGAATTGACATTGCTGCTGGCATACCATAGTAGTGCAGCTTACTCTTAAAGTAGACCTGCACTTTGTCGTAGTGCCCTGAATACTTGATATCACGGTGGCTCCTGAATGGATAATGTGGTAATTAAACAGATGCACTGCAGTGCCTCTTTTTCTGATCCCTTTGTTTGTCCAACATGTTGCACTCTATGGTCTGCCGTGGTTTGAAGACATGGTATGATAGTGGTCAGTGCAGACATAGCTTACATCAGTCAGCATACAAAAACTTTACCCTAGTGACGAGAAAAAATCTGTCATTCAGACTGTCTAACTATAGAAAGCGAAATAGCAGCAGTAGAATCATATGCAAGTTTTTAACATTGCTCATGGACAGAGGCATGCATTACATTGGCTTACAATCATTTACAATGATTAAGACATATGCATAAGCTGATTTCAATACATCTGGAAGAACAAACATTGTAATAAAAGGATTGGAAGTGAGAAGTAACGATTTTACAGCCAGAAACAGTGCTATAGCCAGTCTGCGTGGGAAACTGAAGGTTTGGATGAAGAGAAATGGGGTTTGTAGTAGGCAAACTTCTACACATGTATCTGTTATGATTCTCTGCTTTACTCATTATGCAAGACATACATTGTTTTCTGACAAAGAACACTGGTTTTCTCATATAAGTATGCGGAGTAAGGAAAATGTTTTCCCAAACTAAAATAATTTAAACCTTGTTTTACATCAAAATACAATATTGAGAAAAGAGTCTAACGAAGAGTGACTTTTCTGCCGCATGGTCATATTGAGTATTGAGTACAAAGGACAAAACTTATTGACCATTGAAATCACAGAAAGAGCAACTTCTGATTTAATTAAAAGAGGAATCATGAATCAATATGGATTTATGATTGTCGGAAATCCAAGAGAAAAAGGCAAAATGGTGGTAGCCTGTCTATGAGCGCCCTTCAAGATCTTGATTCAGCTAATGGTAGCTTGTTTTGGCTTACAGGCCTTCATCTCAGGGTGTGCCAGGTAAATTAGGATCACACACCAAACTCTAAACCAATCTAAGAACTTTTACCTGTTTATTTAGTATGGAAAACTTCTAACGTCTGATAATTTTCAATTGCCCAGAGAGACAGATTGTTAACTTGTCTGAAAGATGTGTGGTACTGCATAGACTCTTAGACTATATATCATCAGTAAGTGCATAATATAAATAATTCACCTGCTCAGGAAAGAGAGAATCCTTGAAAATGGTAAAATTTGCAATACTTTCAATGTCATGTTTAACATTTGATGAGCTCTTAAAACTGAACAAAGTAAAAGATTCATCTTACTGAAGGCTACTTTTAAAATAAGTATAATACCGTGCTTAAACTTTCTTGAAGCTGAAATCAGACGTAAAATTTAGGCTTACTTGAGGAAGGCAATTGAATGATTATTTTGATAAATTAAGCTTATTAAATGAATTTAAAGTAATAGATATATAAAATGTCTGGGTTTTCTACGTGCAAAAGCTACAGATCAAAACACAAGGGGAATGACGTACCTTCCTTTCCACCTTCTGTGAAGGGGGTCCTGGGACGGAGACCGAAGATCCCTCAGTTTAAAAACCGAGCGATTTAGAAATTTTATAGCAATTCCCCTTCTTGTCTTTCTTCTTTTTATAATTAATGTATTGTCGGGTAATTTAACACATGTGTAGGAGACGTTGTGGTCATCCTTATCTTCCAGCCTCCCTTATTATCTTGCCACCATGGCCTTATCACATTTTCCAGTGTTTCTGTTCCTGTTTTCGTTTCACACTTCACTGGGTTTAACCAGGGCCAGTTGTTTAGGAAGAAGAGTGAGGCTGTCGATTAATAAGTAACCCACTCATCCTTATTGTTAGGCTCTAACACACTCCTTCTTCCGAAATGTTTCCTGAACCTTGAAAGATATGATATGACTATCCTGATTCATGAGGCCCACTTGGCCTAATTTACTTGTTCTCAGAACCTTGACCATTTATGAGTCTTTGCAATAACACCATCCAATGCAAAGAGAAGCCACTTTGGTCAAGACTACAGACAACAGGACATTATGGATATAAAAATCAATGTTAAGAGGTAGTAAACAACACACCTGTGTGGCAAAACAAAAGCGGTTGGTTTACCCCTAGTGTCTAAGAGCTTCTCAGACATGGGCCTTTGCCCAAGTATAGAGTACAAGGTATACAAACTCTTCTGATGAAGTTGCCTGAAATTCCATCAGAGCTCGGTTAGTTACCCCATGTCAGGCATGGCACTATTGCAATAACAAACACCTTTGGGCTATCAGACTGCTATTGGAGTTTGAAGTTTCTAAACCTATGAAATACCATATTCCTTCAAAACTGGTATGTTCTTGTTATTCAATTAAAGGGATTACTTTTTTCACTATCCACCTACACACTGTTAGTAAGAAGGTTTGTTTTCTTTTTAGTGCCTTCTGCCAATAATGAAGTATGTCTCACTTTCAGGGGAAATGCTTCCCCTGGGGTAGGATCTGTAGACTCATCCTCTGCCTATGGTGGATGAGTAAGAGAATGAACTCTGACAAACAGAATTTTCCTATTACTTTTTATTCCATTGTATGAAAGATAGCTGATCCGCATCCTCTCTTACAAGTAGAAATCTAATTGTTTTAAATGACCGATAACCTTCATTAAAAACCTTCCTCTTAGAATTGCACTAAACAAAATCCGACTACATATTCATGTGCCTATTTTAGATAGTCACCCATTCTTGCATTAAGGTTCATCAATTACAACCGTCTGTTCCAAAAAAGGTAATACTAAATTCTCTTCAACAGCTTTTAGAAAATACCCGGAAGAGGCTTTGACCTTTCTTGGACTTTCCAGTGCTGCTCTTTGTCACCTTTAGCCTCTTTTCAAGGAGACACCAACTTCAATTCACCTTGCACTCTAGTTTCTCTTACATTGCAGCAGTTATATTGGAGCCTGTAGCTTGAGCTTTAGAGCAAAAATAACATTCTCATAACGGCTTAGATTTACTCCCTTATTTATTGATTTTTTCGAAAGCATGTTGCTCTTTTCTATTTTTAAAATTTCAACTATAATTATATTGTTTTTAATACTGACTTCCACCCTTTATTGCAGCTATTTGATAATTAACCCCATTGTAGCCATTTTAGAATAGCCATTTCTTTGCAATTCAGCTAAACTTTTCTTTTTTTACCCAAATTGAACAAAATGTATCTTATTTAGTTGGCAGAACCACCCAATTTGCTAAACAGGATCCTTATATTATTTGTCCTTCCACATATCAAGACAATTTTAACTTCCTATTACAGATCTCAATAAAATGACAGTTCTTGGATTTTTGTTTGTTCATTTGTGGGGGAGGGTTTCTTTCATCTCCCTCCTATAAAGAGTCCACATAGAATTTCATTACTTCTTACTAAAGTCTTTTCTCCCATAAGCATACATCCCATTTCTAATTTACTAGTCATTTTATTTTTTCAGATGATGTCAACCAAGGAGGCATTATACATCACCATGATGCCGACACATGACATTCTTTTGTAACCCCTGCTATAGGCACCACCCAGAAGGCAAAACATTAATTTGCCAATTCTTCTTCAAGATGATTCCCTGATTGGCCCTTTGATTTACTAATTGATTCTCCCTGTGTGGCCCAAGTTATCCCAATACTCCAGATTAGAGCCACATTGACTCACACTCTGGATTCCCTCTTGTCATTAGTATTTACCAATACTCAAACCTTATACAGAGAGGAACTTGCCCTGTTTAGATTCCCATTTAGAATTACCCCTCACAGAAAACCACTGTCATGCTGGCCATGCCAAGAACTGTCACCAGGAAACAACAACTTGAAACAGAAGAGGGACCCTCTTTTGAATTCCAACTGCAGGTCAATAACTCCATCACTTGGAATAAGTTACTGCAAAGACAACACAGAATTCTACCCAAACTAGAACACTGCTAGTGACCACATTGATCAGCATGCTCCTTTTAAAACAAAACAAGCAAAGAAGACTGAGAATAACTTTTCAGAGAAATGCCACTTGTATCCTGAGAGCTTCTAAAACTATATATGAGAAAAGCAAACTCTAGAATGTTGTTGGTAGCAGTGAAAATCAGTACAGCCATGATGGAAAATAGTATGTAAATTCCCCCCAAATGAAAAAGGGATGTTCTATATGAATTAGAAATTTTATGAATGAAAATATATTGAAATGAATAAAATCAGTCTGTAAAAAAAGATTTTTTATTAACACATAATATATGACTTTCCTGAGGGTGATATGAATAAGTACCTATTTACCTTGAATAGATAAGCAAAATAGCCAGTTTACTGAATCAGTGCATTAAGTGGGGTTGCTTATCCAGTATGTGTAAGGGGACACTTGTAGAAGCTTAGACAAGCACACTTTAGCTTGGGTGATGATTCACAGAATTCACATCCCTGTTATCTCTGCACACATTTTAGCCATCTAGCTAGTCAAGTCCAGGACTCTCATTTCTCCAGTAGTTGTTGTTACTGCTTATATGACCATGAAGAGGGTTTTTGTGAATCTACTAAGTTTCAGGAACTTCCTTATCCCTATTAAGTTTCCTTTACAAGCTGAGCCCTCCAAAAGGGAATGTTTCAGTCTAGGAAACAAATACACAACACTCCACCCCTTCTTCTCTCTCTAATGTCTTCCCATCATTTCTTCTACAATGTCCCATGAGACTTTGAAGGAGTGATTTTTTTTTCCTCCATCTATGGCTAAGTGTTAGAATGCTCTGTCATGGCATCAATAACTTGTTCTTGGGACACTGACAAATTTTAAATCTCTGCAGTACACCTCTCATGGTGCAAAAAAAGTTCCCTTCCATGACTCATTGAAACTGAAAGAAAACATGACCTATGGGCATAAATCCAAATATTTAAATGGCAGTTTGATAGGAACATTACATCCAGTCAACAAAACAGCAACAGTGTCTTCTCAACTGAGGCCTGTGACATCCCTAATATGAGCTTTTTCCTTGACTTTCTGTTCTAGACATTAATTTCCTTAAATGGAGTAATCTTTAAATCCAATCAGAAAATAGTTGCTTGATAAGAATAGTTAAATAACTCTTGCACTAGTAGGCACTTCTTGCACAGACATGGTTCTGTAGCATGCAAGGGCCTTAGCTGAACATGACTGCTGTTGGTAATTCTCTCTGAATGACTCTCACAGTGCCTTCCAATACTATGTAATTTAGCCAGAAGGGAAGCTTCTAATTAAATCCACAACCAAAGTGTATGGTGTCCTCAGTAATAGTTCTAGCATGGGACTAACATCAGTTACAATGACCTTTAGGATTTTGGAGGGCTTTCCTGTCCAACAGGGAAGTAGGTCACCGCTAACACTGGGATTTCACCTAACAACCTGATAACTTTTTCCACATATGCAGAATACTTTTGTTTAAAGTCTTTAATTCCTATCTGTTTTGCTCTTCCAAATGCTTTCACAAATCTGTAAGACACTGAACAGTAGAAAAATATAGTGAAATGTTTTAAATGACGATAAGCAGTCTCTTTGAAACAGTCCTATTATTCATTCAAAGTAAGTTCCATTCGGTCTTGGGCAGTAAAGGGGGTGCTAAAAATGAAATGATCCCAAGGTCTAATACAGTATGAAACAATCATGACATCCATCAATTCTTTCATCAAAGACCAATACTGGATACAGCTGTACAGATAGGAGATACTTTCCCCTATCGAGTCCTTCATAGTTCACAGAAGTCTTCCATGAGTCATCTGGCCTCCTTATGTTGGGGTGCACCTGCTGCTTCTTTGGGGTGCCTGTGTATTTACCAATCTATACTGGCTTCAATGGGATTTACAAGCATTCCTTGATCTGACTTGGGCACAAAAACATGCTCTGGCCTGCTGAACTTGCTACTGAAACTGAATTCTTATTTCTCAGAGCTTTGGGATATCTTTGCCTTTCCTTTGAACAGATCTGGATGCTGCAGGGGCCCTGTATTGGATGAACAATATTAATTGCTTACTCCTAAGTTAAGCCTGCTCTTTTTTGCATATTCCTCTTGGTTATATAATTAGTAAAAGCTACATAGAGAAAAGATACCCTGACATTCCTGGCTATCTGAAAGGTGTGCAGAGATATCCAAAGATTTTCTTATTTGTTTTTGTTTGTTTGTTTAATCAATGAAGCCTTCTATTAAATTTTGCTCAGATTTAAAGCACTGTAAAGGTTTGTTAGTACAGCATTTGGTTTTCAGGCAATTTTTTTTCTTCAGGATTTCAAGCTCAATAATACATCTTGCCACGTTTGCCTTCAAATTGCACAAACTCCTTTGTCTTCTTTTGCCTTCTCTTATTTTTGATTGCTTTTTCACTTTACAAACTCTAGTTACATGCAGGTCAATGTCTTTGGGACTTGTCAAACACCCTACTGTCTTGTTAACATTATGCCCCACCATGGACCTGAGCAAAGTTAATATAGAGCCCTATACTGATTCTAAAGCAAAGTCAATACAGCTCTTTCCTGATTCCAAAGCCCATGCTAACTCAAACCTCTTTCATAATATTTCTATGGACACAGTCCTATCTGTCCCAGAATTGGGCATCAAATTCTAGTTTCCTTATGCCCAAATCCTTTCGTGAAACCCATCCTTCCTCTACCATCTTTCAGATCCTGACTCACAGGGTGCTCAGAAAATACTTCATATCCCCATGAACTCTTTCAAGTCAGTTCACCAGTGGCTGATTTCTGTCATATTGGTTCAGGTTTTGCACCTTTATCTGTGTCTTATTTATGTTTTCCATTGCTGTGAAGAGACACCATGATCATGAGAACTCTTATAAAAGAAAACATTTTTGGGGGGTGGCTTATAGTTTGAGAGGTATAGGTTATCACCATCATGGTGGGGCATGGTTGTGTGCCAACTGACATGGTGCTTGAGAAGGAGCTGAGAGTTATAAATCTTGATCCACAGGCAGCAGAACAAGTCTTTGTCCACACTAGGTATACCTTGAGAATTGAAGACTCCAAAGCCTGCCCCCACAGTGACACACTTCCTCAACCAAGGCCACATCTTCTAATAGTGCCACTTGCCTTGGGAGTCATTTTCATTCAAACCACCACACTCTCCTAAGTACTCTGTTTATTTGCTTCTATAGCACTCAGACTAATCCTCTGAGTGTTGAGTCCCCACAGCCTCATGTGCTAGGCTATGACAGACTCTCTCACTCCTTCTTTAATTTTTCCCCTCAATTCAAGGAGTTCTGGTGCTGAGACCTTCCTATTGTTGTAGTTTCTTGCATTCAGTTACTATTAAGACCTCTGTCTATATCTTGAAGCATGGATTTTTCCCTTGTTCACTATTAAAGGTCAGACGTGAGTTCTATCTTCTACCATTTCTTCCTTCTCACTATCTGATTCTTCTCATGAGTTTTGACATTCTGAATCCTAGCAGGCATCCTTTAGCTGAGTCTTCTCTCCAGCCCCCTCTCAGCTTATCTTTCGATCTATTGGTACCTGTTTGGGTATCAATTGTGCTGTATGAAATCAAGCTGTCAAACACAGTTTGATTTATTAGCATATGTTTCTGGGAAGGTATGAACAATTGTCTATTCATGCTTGACAGGTAACTATCAACCGACCTAAGTGAAGAGTCCATGCAAGGCAGTCAAGACCCAAGGAATACCACAAACTCATGCCATGAAATGAACTTCATATAAGAGATTTATTATGGAAATATATAGAATGGTGACTCCCCCTGAATGGGAAGAGAGATAGTAGAGGGCTGGGTAGAGCAGTAAGCTTTTGTGGGGTCTTTGGAGCATGCCCAATGAGTCAGTGGAAAAGTAAAATGCTAAACCATTAATTCTGAAACATTGTTTGGCCATTAACCCACAATAACTGGGGTGGGGATTTCCAAGTCACAGAACTCTGGGTCAAGCCAGGGGCAGGGTGTTTTCCACTGACCCTTTACAATACAGTCCAATCAGGTCCAGCTTATTGAACAATGAGCTCATTGGTATTGCTTATATGGAGTGATAAGAAACTCACATCAGTGTTTGACCAGGCAACCCTACAAAAGAAAAAGAGCCCCAAAGCGGGATAAGAATCAGAGATCCATTTGTTCACACACTCAAGATTCCCACAAAAATACTAAGCTGAAAGCTATAATCTATGCACAGAGGATGTAGTGAAGACCAGTGTCAGCCGTGGGATTGTTGCTTCAGTCTCTACGAGTGCCTATGAGCTTTGCTCGGTTGATTCAGAGAACCTTGTTCTCCTGGTGTTCTTCGTTGCTTGAGGCTCTTAGACTCTTTCTGCCTCCTCTTCCATGGGGTTCCCTGAGCTTTAAGGGGAGGGACTTTATAAAGACATCCATTAGACATGTGTATTTCAAAGTTTCTCTGTCTGTATAATGTCTGTGAGTGTCTGTATTTGTACCTGTCTGCTGTAGGAGGAAGCTTCTCTGATGGAGGACAAAATAAATCACTGATCTCTAAGTATGGCAGAATATCAGCGGTGTTTGTTTTCACCCTAGGTCTCTGGGCTGTCTAGTTTCTGGTTCTTCTTCATCCAAGCAGTGTTGGGTACGGTTCCATCTCGTGAAGTCAGCCTTAAGTCAAATAAGACATTATTCCATTACTCCCACATACTTGTGCCTCCACGTACCTAGTAGATTTTGCAAGTCAGATAGATTGTAGATCAAATAATTTCTGTCTGGGTTTGTTTCATACTGGTAGGTCTTTTCTCTAAGGTTTTAGAAAAAGGTTAATGAGATCACAGGTTGTTTCTCAGGGCACCTGACCGTAATACAATAGATAAGATCACCAATCAGGGAGCAGGTAGAATAACAGATCTTTATATCACAGGTCTCAACCTATGGGTCTTGAATCCTTTGGAGGTCAAATAACCCTTTCACAAAGGTTGCCTAAAACTATTGGAAAACACAGGTATTTACATTGCAATCCACAACAGTAGCACAATTACAGTTATGAAACAGCAATGGAAATAATTTTATGGTTGGGGTCACCACAGCGTGAGGAACTGCATTTAAGTGATGACATCATTAGGAAGGTTGAAAGCTACTGCTTTGTATTTTTCTCTTTAGGCATCCTGCAGAGTACCTTCCCAAACCAAGGACACTCGAGCACAGAGGTATAAGCACTCGCTTGACCCCTCCATCTCCAATGAGTCATGTGAGTTCTGTCTTCAGCAATCGGACCTTGCTGTCACCTCATGGAGGACAGCTTATACCTTGGCAACATCCTGGTCATTTGAGAATTTCCATTGGACCCCTATAATCAACAACTCATTTGAATGTAACATGGTCATGGTACTGGAAGCTTTCTTTGGCCATTTGGGGCTCTGTCTCACTCATTATTTGAAGACATCATTAAGATCACCAAAATATATTATTTTGGTTTCTACTGCACTAGGTTTTTATATAATCCTTTAAATGCCCCTCAATTCTGTAGTTGGTTGGTTTTGTTCTTTACCCTTTTGGGAGGCCCACCACCCAACTCCTAAATAAATCACAAACAGATGTTTATTCTTAGTTATGAATGCCCAGCTTTAGCTTGACTTGGTTCTTTCCAGCTTTTCTTAACTTAAATTATCCCAACTACCTTTTTTATTGGGGCTTTTTCTTTTTCTTACTTCTGTATATCTTAATTTCACTCTTACTCTGGCTAACTGGCTGGCTGGCTGGGTGGGTGCCTGGCTCCTGACAGCCTCTCCCTACACCCCTTGTTCTCTAGTTGTTCCTCCTTTGCCTCATTTCTCCTTCTATTTATATTCTCTGTCTGTCTGCCCTGCCTATTCTTGTACCTGTCTCGCTATTGACCATTCAGCTCTTCATTAAGACCATCAGGAGTTTTAGACAGGCAAAGAATCACAGCTTTACAGAGTTAAACAAATGCAGCATAAACAAAAGTAACACACCTTAAGGTTATATTCCCCAACAAGTCTAGCTCTCTCTCTCTCTCTCTCTCTCTCTCTCTCCATTTCTTTCCTTAGTCACATCTACTTTACCCCTCCCTGCCTGATACTCTCCCACCCCCAGTGCGCCCATCAAATCTTTTCTGTTTGCCCCTTCCAGGGAGAAACATGTGTCCTCCGAGTACCTTCCTCTATACTTAATTAAGCAAAGGAGGCCAACCAGATCCTGGGCCAGAGAGATGGCTTGTCTCCAAGTCTAATCACTGAGTTTGATGCCCAAATCCATCAGGTAGAAGGAGATAATTAACGTCTGCAGAGTGTCCTCTGGAGCTCCACCGGTAAGTACACATGCATTTATGTACATACACACAAGAAACAAACAAACATTTTTTTAATTATAAAAATAGTCTGAGAAAATAGGTCTTTGACCTTTAGTTTACCAAGAGACTTTTAACAATAAAAGTGGAAGAGATAAGGATGGATGCGGCTGTAGAAATTCGTCAGTGTGTGTTGTGAAAAATGCTGATATTCATACTTTATCACTTAGGTTTGATGCAATATCATGAGCTGAGAGATTGGGCAGTCATGAGACTGGGATTTTGAGGATGAATGAAAATTTCTAGCACGACATAGGGAGATTTACGGAACACTTACACAGAAAGCTGTTTCTAATATGTGGTGGAGGCTTTACACATGTGGAGCAGAGTATTACATGACATTTTAGATGTGATAACTCATGCAATCACAATTACTTCCAGGCAGAAAACTAAGAAGGCTCTTTCCTTTTTGTTCAGATGGTCACTTTAATTAAAAATCACCTTCAGTAAAAGTCTCCTAAAGACTTGACTTTAAGAATTACACTTGCCCATTTTTCAACCATGGCTACAAGAATCCCTCACAGCCTTGGACAAGAAGAAAGTGATCTCTGCTGTCTATCTTTCAATGGTCTTAGTTCTCAAATTTCTATGAGGAAAACTGGTGAACGCAAGTTTGCTGAATAAGAGCTTGTGGTACACACGTCAGAGTTGGGATAATGCATAAGCTACCATTGGAACCACATTTTACATGCAAAAATGTGATGGTTATAGAACACATGGCTTTGTATTTTTTAAAATAATACTGAGCCACATGGGCATGGCAGTGCACCTCTTTAATCTCAGCAATTCAGAGGGAGAGGAGGCAGGCAGATCTAGGCCAGCCTGGCCTAAAGAGAGAGTTCCAAGACAACCAGGGCTACACAGAGAGACTTGCCCCCCCAAGCAAAACAAAACAAAAAATTAACAACATCATTAAAAAATGTTCATCTATTATTACTGGACCCACCCCTTTTAATTGTTTTAAATGAGGGTGTTTTCCAAAGTCATTCTATAACTTAAGTATCGGAGTAAAAATGTTCCAAACCTGTGTATCAGCTTCAGAGTATTGATTATCTTTTGATCTAGTTCTGACTTTGCCTTGAGACTTCAGCCATAAAAGATTTAAAGGATTCTGCCCGTCACTAAAAGCTATCATCTGTAATCCTTGCACTCACCTCTTTCAGAATCCAGATGACTGAATGTCACATTCAGTCACCTTTATAAGCTCTAAAATCAAAGTTTCCAATATCAACATCTTGCCTAACTCATCACTCTTGCTTCTCAAGGCCCAATTTATTGGCCATTCTTTACCGCCCCTTGCCACTTCCTGTCTGCAGGGATCACATGGCCAGAGCATCAGGCAGGCTTCTTGTGTCAAACAGCTTTAAAACTCCCACAAATTTCATGCAAGAAATGGAAAAACATAAAAGTGGTGCATGTCAAACATCATCACATGTTGACAGTAAATCGCTTCGTTGACTTTCAGTTTGTCTGACACCACGAGCAGCTGGCAGAGATGTCTGTGTGTGTGAATGTGTGTTTCAAAGTAATTTCTGAAGCCTTCACAAAATATGGCTGTCTTCTCCTCCATTCTTCTTTTTTTAACCTTTTACAAATAGCCAAAGTAATGTATGGATGTACGATTTTGCTGCCCTTCCCTCTCAAACACAAGCAATAAAAGTTGATTTACACTAACAAGCTAAAAGCTCTGAGTGCTTCTAAACTGATGCATTCCAGGAGGGAGGGCCATTCTCAGTGTTTGATGGTAAAAAGCGTTCTACAATAGACCCCAGAAAGGCCTAAATCTCAAAGCTGCAATTCATAGTGTTATTCTGCAGTCATCCAAAGGGAGAAACAATCCAGTTAATATTGGTCAGGTGGACACTGTCTACTCTTTGTTTGCTTATGATTCTAGCTATTCCATTTACACCATGCAAGGTCCACTCTATTTAAGCCCCCTTACTTGCTCTGTTCTGTCACTGTGAGTCTCAGTTAAAATAGATTCAGATCATTACTAATAGTAAGGACAAAACCTGTTTTTGAGAGATCTCACACTGGGGAAATGTGCGTGCTACAGTGTAGGTGGGTGCCGCAAGTTGCAAGTTAGCATTCCTATTAGCCACAAAGAGAAACAGCAAGAAGAGAAAGAGAACTGGAAACGGGGAAATCATTCTACTGATAATTGCCTCTTTACCTCCTATTTGATATTTCACTAGCAAATATATTAAATGTTCTTGAAACAATGTCTAGATGTGTATAGAATTACAGAGGAGACACAAATATCCAGTTTGCAAAGGTAGATCAGTCCTCAAGAAAGAATATGTGAGGTCTTCTTAAAATCCAATGGAACTGGATGCTTTCAGATCTGAAGTAGCATGAAGAAGGGATGACAGGCAGAATGCAGTCACCATGATGGCTACATTCAAGGGAGTAAGGTGTGGTGTATGAATGAATGAGTTACCACCAGGACAGAGTGGTGTGGAGAGACAAAGAGTTAAGTAGATATTTCGGTTTGGCATTGACCTGTCCCCCTCACACCAGACAAAACCAGAAGAACTCAGGCCTGCCACCATAATGACCGTAGGACCATCCTCTCTACACATAAGAGAGGATGTATAAAGACAGCAGTTAAACAGTTAATGTTTTGGGGTTTGTTAACAATCATGGATGGGAGAGGGGTTCATGTGGTCTTATCCCTTCCTGATGAACAATTAGACAGGTTGGATTCTAGGAGAGATATTGTTATCATCTTCAGTTGTGTAGCCATTGGTGATGCTATCAGGTTCCAATGGACACTGATAACATCGATGGCACTGGTTAAACTCAGTAGGTCGCAAACCAAACGGACAATGAAGTGAGAAACGGACATACACAGTGGGGCAGTTGTAGGATGTGAAGGGTGGGGTGAAAGAGACTATAAGGTGAAATGATCAGAATGTTTGTATGAAACTTAATTGTGGGAAAAGAAAAGATTAGATTTTGGGGCATTACAGCTACCATGTTTCAGTCTCCCCTATTTACATTTGTTAGACATTTGGAGTAAGCTATTGAACTTTGTGGTGTCTTCACCTCCCTGTAATATCAGTTTTGCTGTTGTATAAGCCTTGCACTACTTTTATATTATTTTTGCTTATCAACAAAGATCTTCTTAAGTTTAATGCTCATTTACTGAAACCAATTTATAGAAATACGGCAATATGTGAAAAAAATATTTCTGTAAGCTACAGACCAAATTCCTAGTAATTATTTACAAACATACATTTTAAAATAAATAGCACATTTCAAGAGGGAGGCTTCCTTAAAAAATAAATCAAAAGAGAAAGCAAACAAACCAAACAACTCAAAAGAGCTAGGAAGATGGTTAAACACATAAAGGCATTGTCTGCCCAGTCTCTTAAACTGAGTTCAATTCCCTAAATCCACATGGTAGAAGGAGAGAATCAATGCCTGCAAGTTGTCCTCTGACCTCCACAGACACTCTGTGGCATGTGCAAATATGCATGGTTGTATACACACACATGTGCATGCACACACAGAAACACATGTAATGAAGTAGGCTTTTACTTAACAAACACCAAAACCCCAAAATAATATCAAAATTCCAATAAATAGTGAGCAAATTAACGTGCAGTTTTTTTTCAAATAATGAGTATTCATAAAATATGGAAAGACTTATCGACTAAAGAAATGGAGATAGTTTATCTGTAAGCAGAATGATGAATATTTACAATGCTGCTAAGGATAATGCTGGTTTATTAGGTGGAGCTAGTGGGTTCTCATTCCAGCTTTATGACTTCACTCATCCTGGTTTTATTAGGTGGAGCTAGTGGGTTGTCTTCAAGCTTTATGACTTCACTAGTTCTGGATAGTCAGCATTATTTCCCTCTTGTTGAGTATGTTCTAAGTCCATGCAGCATGCTAAGGATTATAAAAACAGTAGACATACTAACATAAATGGGAAAAATTTTGGGAGAAGCCTCAATTCTACACAAAAGGCTAGAGGCAACTTACAAGTGAGCAGAGTGAAAGAAATAGTCTTTCCAGAAAAGAGCACACCAAATGTTATCCAAGTACCAAGTGATGAGTCCTAAAAATCCACCTACAAGTAAGATTATACAGACTGGCAGGTGTATTTAAGTATTTAGGAATACCTACCTACCTACCTACACCCACACCCACACCCACACCCACCCACCCACACACACACACACACACATGAATAAGCAGCTCAAGAAAATGAGGCCATGAATTTGAAAGAGAATAAGCAGTCCATAAGATGTTTGGAGGGAGAAAAGCAGGAGGAAATCATGTAATTATATCATAATCTCAAGATCAAAACTACATTGAGACTCTATTTCAGTTAGAATGCCTACTGTCAAGAAAATAAAAAGATAGAAAGAAAACATAAAGAAGAGGACACACATACACAAAGAGAGAGAGAAAGAGAGAGAGAGAGAGCTGTACATGTTGGATAATTTTAATTCCACAAATATATATATATATATATATATATATCTTCACAATTAGCTAACATTTACTGGAATAATGGTCTACATAGAGATGGTATTACTGCTGTAGCAACAGTTGCTGTAGTGATGGGAATGGAACGGAATTGAATTCTAAGATAGAGAACCATGTACAGTATTCTATTAGGAAGTATTTTCTAAGACAAAACTTTCAGTGGAGTGAAAGAACCAAGATCTATTACATGGAAATATTGCAGTGCAGTTAAAACCAAGACTTTAGTCATGCCAGAGCAGACACTAGAAAAATGTTGGAAAATCCTGAGTAGCCTTGCTGTCTTAATTGTCATGGCTCCTGCAAAGCTCTGTAAAGAAAGAAATGTCCATGGATGAGCATTTTCTTGTAGCCATGATGTAATTTATAAGATGTTTCCCCTAATGCAATCTTCCTTATATAAGCATCTGTCTTTATCAATCTTCTGATGAACAGCAGAACAGCCAGAGCAAAGCAATTGCATTCATGAACCAACATAGTTCAAATAGAAAAGAATTAAGTTGATGTCTTTGGTAGAGTCAGAGAAAATTCTCAGAACCCAGAAGCTGGAGTCTTTGACTGATCCTCCTGGGATTCACCCTCTTGTTATCGGTCCTCTGAATCAGATCCTTGGGACTGAAGTATGATAATGATGCACTTTAAGGTCACACCCACTGAGGATGAGGCCTTGACCATCTCTGCTCTTCAGGGACTGCCCACGGAACTCTTCGTACCAATGTTAAAGAAAGTCTTTACTGGCAGACAAACTGACATTCTGAGAGCAATGGTGTCAGCCTGGACCTTCTCTTAACCCCTCACCCTTGCGGACCATGGTGAATATATCTCACCCAAATACCTTGCAGACTGTGCTGAATAGATATAGTGTGGACAGAGAAGATTCACCCCAGGAGGTGGTAGTGTCAAGTGCTTGACCAAGAAATATACAATGTCTGATATGCATGAGATGGACCAGAGGATGGAAATTAATCAGCATAGGCTAACAGGAAGAAGTGAATAATGAGGACCTTTCTATTCATAATGAGGTGACATTGAAGGTGGTCACTAACATTTGTCTCGGGTTCTACCTGGATGAATACCAATTACAGTAGTTGCAGTGGGCTCAGGCAAGAAACAGTTTCCTTCAGCTAGACTCTTCAAAGATACAGATTTGTGAGGCAGGTGTAGGCCACCCAATGGGTAGCTGGGGTTCTCAAGACCTAGGCTGGCAGGAAGATATCCATGCACCTACCTGATGGCTTGATGTGCTGGGTAGGTGGGTCCCATTATTTTAAGCAAGTATGTGCTGGAGAAATGGGAAAGACAAATAGAACAGTTCATGTTCTGATCTGAGTGGCCTGTGCTTATACCAGAACCTGATGTCATCTTGGTCCAAGCTGCTGCCAAGGGCCTGGACTAAGCAGCTCAACTACCACCGAGGCCCACAGCATCAATCCCATCTAGAACCTGCTGGAGCTCATGAAGCAATTGGTCCTGTGGAATACTAGTTGCAGGATCTATGAGACTCAGGGTGGCCTGTACTTCCCTTTCATTTCTCAACTCTTCAGACCTGAATAATCACACAGAAATTATATTAATTATAACACTATTTGGCCAATGGCTTTAATGTATTCCTAGCTAACATTTACATCTTAAATTAATCCACTTCTAACAATCTGTGTATTGCCATGAGGCTGTGGCCTACTGGTAAGGTTCCTATGGGTCTGTCATATCCTTCTCCTTCAGTAGCTACATGGCGTCTCTCTCACTCCACCTACTTTCTCTCTGGATCTCTGTTTGGATTTCCCACCTGGCTTTACTCTACTAAGCCATTGACTGATACAGCTTATTTAATAACCAATGTTAACAAAACACATTTATAGCATACAGAAGGGAATCCCACATCATTGGCTGAAGGTCATTCTAGCAGAATTTTGGTGAAGATCCAATATTGATAGTAATGTATCAAAAACCAGAGGACTTGAACCAGACCAGTAACTAATTGTGGTGAACATTTTACAGTAAAGCTGACTGGCCAAAACGGTAGACTGAAAAAGAGTATACTGTGTTACACACTGCTTGGCCCCCAGTGCCACCAGGAGGAATGAAGAGGTTATGAAGAGACAAAGAGATAGAGGAGCAAAGAGGTTTTGTTGTTGTTGTTGTTTAAGACAGAGTTTCTCCGTGTCATCCTGGCTGTCCTGGAACTCTTGTAGACCAAGCTGGCCTCAAACTCATGAAGATCCGCCTGCCTCTGCCTCTGGAACTCATGGACATCTGCCTGCCTCTGCCTCGGGAGTGCTGGGATTAAAGGCGTGCACCACCACTGCCTTGTTACAAAGAGGTTTTTGTTGTTGTTTTAGATTTCCCTTTTTATTTTTTGAATGTTTTTAATTTATGTTTGGGGGAACACTGTACGGGGGAGGAGAGGATATAGAGTTACTGGGAGGTGAGCAAAATTTGGGTGTATGATGTGAAATTTCCAAAAAATTCAATAAAGAAATTATATTAAGGGTCTGGAGACACGGCTCAGAGGTTAAAAGCACTGGTTGATCTTCCAGAGTTTCTCAGTTCAATTCCCAGTCACCACAACCTAGCAACCATCTGATAGCTTACAGTCATTCATAATGAGATTTGGTGTCCAATTCTATCATGCAAGAAGAACACTGTATACCTAATAAATAAATTTTAAGACAAATATAGTACTTTATGTAGAAGAATGCAAATAGATTCATATCTATCACCATGTCCAAACTCAATTTCAAATGGATCAAAAACTTCAACATAAAACCAACCACCCTGAACCTCATAGAAGAGAAAGTGGGAAGTAGCCTTGAATTCATTGGCACAGCAGACCACTTACTAAATATAACTTCACTAGTACAGACACTGAGAGTAATAATTAATAAACAGAACATCCTAAAACAGAAGCTTCTATTAAGTAAAGGATATGGTCAACAAGGCAAAATAAGAGTCTACAGAATAGGAAAAGACTGTCACCAACCCCACATCAGACAGAGCTCATGGAAACACTGAGGACCATATGGCAGCCCAAGTTGTTGTTCTTTTAGACAGTTTGATTCTGTGAATGTTTTGTTAGATACCACCAAACTTTGTCTTTCTTGACACTAAATAAGGGAAGATTGCTTCTGGGTACTGAGAAATGAAAGAATAAAGGCAGGTCTCGCACCTAGAACTAAGAGCACACACTTTCCATTTTCTCAACAAAATGGTTTTCAGTGGGGTCAGATAATGTGGGATGAGGTTAACCTGTGGTGTCTTGTGAAGTTACAAAGACAATTCTGCATTTTCTAAATGTGACTTTTCTCAGTACTGGATAAGTAGTAACTTTCTTTACTATGATTGCTGCAAGTAATGGTCAGATCCCAGAAATCTGTTGAGTCTCCCTCTGCCACTTTCCACAGTCATTAACTTCATTTCCAGGTTCATGGTCAGGAGGGTCTTCTAAGCTGAGGAATGAGAAACACTGTTTGTTTTCTGAGTGAGACTGAAGTTCATGACCTCTTGGTATCAATGAAGGTGAAAGCTACTTTGACATTTATTTTTTTTCTGTCACTTTCTTGGTCATTAGTTACATCCCAGTTTTGTGACTTCTCAGAGGGTTAAATGCACAGTATTGTTAAACTACAATTTGCAATGCAGATCTAACCTCTTTTGTAGGAGGCTTTTAGGAATTTCAAGGGATTGCAATCCAGGTTACTCATGAGCCACTGTGAACACATCAAAGATGGTGGAAGAAAAAGAACAGCAGAACAGAAGAAAGTGTTCACCTTTCTTTCTTCATTTCCTTTCCCTTTTCTGTTATTTTCTTTTGTTTTAAATTCTCTACTGTATCCCAGGCTAGGCTTGAGCTGCGCATTCTCTTGTTTCTACCTCTCAGTGCCGAGATTATCAACATACCCTAAAGTGCCCAACCTTCATGCCATATATCCTCAAGGGCCATATTCTTCTATGCTTTGCTTGCATATAAGATTACCCAACAGACAGACAAAAGTCCCTGTCCCATCCTAAAGCATTTACATTGACTCTCCAGTTGTAATCTCTTTCCTTACTTTGCCAAAAATACTGAAAACTAACAGTTTACCTTCCATTTTATAGGTGTAATAAATTATCAATAAAAGGATTTTTCTCCTCTTTCTTTCTCTTTCTCTCCCATACACACATATGCACCCACAAGTTAATTGATAAGATAATGGATTAACCTGAAAATGTCTTGCCTTACTTTGCACAAAATAACATTTGAGATCACTTTGTAAGAGGAAACATGACATTTGAGATCACTTTGGAAGAGGAAATATGAAACAGCAACATGAAGTTGTACAATGTTAGGATTTGTAAAAAAAATTCAGTAGAATTTCATTATCTTTGTTAAACTATGTTAGCATGTAATTATAATTTAAATTTACATGCTGTAAATACATTTAACTGTCAAATGGTTTTAATGAAGAATTTCCAAGTTAAAGTCTCTGTATTGACTTAAAGGAATTCACTAATTTTTTTCTTTTATTAAAATTCTTGAGTATCTTTGGCTTCCATTTAGAACTTTATGCATAGAAATGGACACAGTTCCCACGTGTGCAATGTTGTTTTGTCTCTTGACTTTCTAGCACTTGTCTAATGTCCTTCAGCTATAGATTGGATACATTGTTCTCTTAGATCTTGATCTCACCAAATTCTAATGTGCCACAGGTCCTTGAAGTGTAATGGGAGGAGACAGAGATCAGCTGAGTAAACCTTGTGCTAAGGGATTTATGTCTCAAGTATTCACCTTTTCCAGAAGATAAGAAAGCTTTTCTTAACCAGTTAATTGAAACTGTTGAACTGAATTTCCTGGCAAACAAATTTAGATTATTCTTTCACCTTGCCACTTTTCATTGTGAAGTCTGTGAGCACAGTCTAAACTTGTATAACGTGATCATGTAGCCTTGCTTTGCCATTGTGAGTTAGTAAGGGTTTCTAAGAATAAAAACGAAGACTAGGTCCCTGTCTAAGCAAGTGACACTAAAATTCCAATCCCCACAATCCTCACTAGACTTCTAATGATGTGGAGCAGAACCACATTCTATCACTTCCTCATCATTGATATTAACAGAGCTGGAAGCTAGGATGAAGACATTTCTTCTCCAAGAGATTCTTGACAGTCAATGGTAGCTGAGAGAAAGGTATCACTCCTTCCATGGTGTGTCGACTGAGAAGAAGCCCTTGTTCCACTAAATAACCTGTCACCCACATTCATGCATGCTGCCGTGGGATGCTTCAGTGGGCTAGAAGATAAGGAAGAAGGGAGGGCATTTTTTAGGGCTTTAGTGGTGGGAGGTGCAGGAATTGGAGGATAGAGGAGGACAATAGAAGGTAAAAACTGTTCAGTTTCAAGAATTTCATATAGCTCAGCTCAAGTCCTTGCTGGGCTCCAGGGTCCTTCAGTCCCTATTCATTCACATGTACTTGTTATACACCTCAAAGCCCAGACTAGCTAATGGGTCTTCCCTTCTCTCTGACTCCTCCCCCATTATGCTAGCTCCCAGGCTGTTGCAGTTCACAGACTTCGCTCCTGCCAGATACCCATGTGTGTGTGTCTGTGTGTCTGTGTATGTCTATATGCGTGTGTGTGTGCGCACACACATGTTCACTGTGAGAATGTGTGTGTACCCATTATTCTCTACTATTTTCTCTCTTGCCATTATTTGCTATTCTTTTTCTTCCCTAGCTCTGACTATGTCCGCTCTGTATCTTCTTTCTCTTTGGTCTGGACTCTTCCAGACATTTATGGCTGTTCTTTATCTCTTACCTTCAATAAAAACCTTCCCATCAAATCCTGGAATGGCCATTCTGTGGTTTCTTTTTTGTTTGTTTGTTTCCTTTTGTTTATTTGTTTTATTTTTTGAGACTTTATGTAGCTATGTCTTGGAAGTCACTTTGTAGATCAGGCTGTCCTCAGACTCACAGAGCTCTGCCTGCCTCTGCCTGCTGAGTGCTGAGATTAAAGGCGTGTGCCACCACTGCCTGGCTGTTCTGTGGTTTCTTTACTGTGACCTCACCTGCAATAATGACTACAGATCATTATATACGCATATGAAAATGTCAAGGAAATTTGGAAAAATTGTTCTCTCTTTTTTTTTTCTCAAACAGAAACTATAGGCAACACCTTGGAAGCAACCCTGAGCACTTTTGCTCACACCTGCCTTCATGGCACCGTCTGCACACCTGCATGAGCCTCCAGAGTGTAAGCACCTAGGGAGGAGCTTTTCATCAATTTTAATTCCCATACCTGGGCTACTATGATGTTTCAAACATAGGCAGGGTCAGTTACTTCATAAAGGCCTGTGTTCAGTTTTACATGGCAAATTATGTTTATGACACTTTCAAACCTCTCATAAGAAATTTTTATACTAAGACAATCAAAACATGTTTATTAGACTGGTCTTGATGACACACACCTTTAATCCAAGCATACAGGAAGCAGAGTCAGATAGATCTCTGTGTGTTCAAACCAACCTGGTCCACATAGAGAGTTCCAAGAGAGCCAGAGCTATATAATGCAATATTCTGTCAATATTCTGTTTTTGTTAGTTTGTTTTGATTTTTGTTTTTAAGAAATTATTAAACATTGGCGATTACTGTGGTTTGTGTGTACCATGCCTATATGAAAAGTTTTTTTTCTGTGCATAAAGTCTCTATGCTTTTGGAATGAATGAATGAATGAATGAATGAATGAATGAATGAATGAATGAGATAAACTTTCATGGAGGCTGAGATTTTCAGTGTTGGTTGCTTGAAAAGGCAAAATTTGAGCCAATTCAATGGAAGGAAATGGATTGGAAATTGGTTGTGTTGTTAGTCTTATTATTTAGAGCATGGGGACAGTCTCCTGCTAGAAGAACCTTGCTTTGACAAAGAGCCAACATTCCAACTGTTCCTGTTCATCTTAGTTAGCAGGACCTGAAAGAGAATTCTAGTTGTGACTTTTAGGGATGTTGGCCAGTTCGATTCAGACTGACACTTTGCTTATAGCCAGACTTATGCCCAGAAGTTAAACATAAAATATGTGTGGGGAGGAAGAGAATCTAAGTTGGTGGACTGGTTTTTACCTGTCAGAACTTTCTTCTGCTATCCTAGCACACAGATATAGTAGCATAATATAATAATATTGCTACTATAGGTTATAAGACTGATAGGTTCACATTTAAGGTTAATACAAAGAGGTTTTAAATACCTAACACACTACTCCGTGTTAAAAATAAATGAAGAGGAGGGTCCTGGCAGGTCCATTGTTTTCTGAAATGTGATGGTAATGTAATTACTCTTTAGAGAGTTTTACTAGAAGAAAGGGCCTCAACCATGAGAGCCATGACTGGCCTATGAGATGAGAGAGCATTAAAACAAACCAGTACATTATATTAGAGGTAACATAAGCAGAGCCCTAAAAGAAAAAGGATACTGCATTTAAAAAATAAAACCTGGCGAGGGGCTTTATTGGAAGGGACAGCCTAAACTAAGTGTAACAGAGATTGTCATCATGAAGATCAGACTGCCATGTTCTTTCAGTGGATTGCTAGAAGCTCCACACCATAGCATATAGTCTAGCCTATGCGATAGAGTGGGAAAGAGCTAGGTACTGGGTAGGATGATAGGAGCTATAAAAACTGCAGCACAGGAGGGCTTCATAATTCTATCCTGGGAGAGAACTTCAGGTGCCATGACCTGGATTCTTCAGGCTGTGGGACCTGGTCTAGTAGAACTTTAGGTGTCGTGACCTGGTTTTTTCAGACTGTGGGACCTGGTCTATTAGAGTAACCAGTGTCTTTTTTTTTTTTGACAAACCCGTGTTTCCAAATGGGTGGTCTGCCCAGCACTGTTAGAAGGTGTGTGTCACTTAAAACAAACCAAAAGAGCAAACATGGTTGGTTGTGAATCAGCATAAACTGAAACCTGTTATGGGAACGTGCAGTAAACTTGGAGACTTAACATCTGAATGCTATCTGGATAAATTAATAAGTGAACGTAAAAGGGGATGTGGACATGGGATCCATATGATATAATTTAAAAATCTGTTTGTTTTGGATATTTTCCAACTTAAACAAAACTAAACAGTATAGATGTTATAGTTGGGACTCCACAGTCTGTTCATTTATTTGTTTACCCATGCTGAAAATTCCAGAACCATTTTGTTCCTATTGAAAGACAAAATACAGTCAACTTATCACAGCTGTTACTACCAGAACCTGTTCCCTCCTGCTCCATCGGAGGAAAAAGTGCACTCTAGCAGAGGAGGATTTGTGAAAGGAAGGAATAACTGGGCCTTCTGTCTTCTAACCCAGAAGAGACCAGAAGCATCCAAGATTCTCTATACGTTCTGAAATATATCTGGCACCTGTGACTCAATCACATTCACAAGTGTTCAAGATCCAAGAGTTAGTGTTTGTTGTAGGCAAGGTGCAAGTTAGGTCTGCAAGGCTAGAACCTACCATCTAGCATGATTCTGACCGCAGCCATTTACTGGTAAGCTTTCTGGACTAAGCACTCAGCCCTTGGGAGACCTGCCTTGAAAGGAGATTTCTATGTATCTCTGCTTTAATCTCTTCTGTCTGGTTTGCTGGGTTTTTCTAATGTAACTCAGAATGAAAAGCAGGGAGATACACTTATGCATTTTGAAACACATTGAACTTTCAATATTTTTGTTTTAAGTACAATGCAGCTATTTCCAGATGTAGAGAACTGGATTCTAAAAATTCCCCCTAAATTCTGTGCATCTTACAGAAATCCTCAAGTTCATATCGAGAGCTGTGTTTGAACTTATGACTGCCCTTGGAGGTCATAAGCCAGAACATTCAACAGTAGTTGCTTGGTGTATAACAGAGACGTTAATGCCTTTTGCCTACCTGAGCCCAACTGTCTCTTATGGGTTAAAGGAACATAGGGTGTGTATTACTCTGGCATTCACATAGCACCTGGCCTTTTCCTACAGAAGAAAAGCATAGTACAAGGGAAGCTTATGAGCTATCAGACTGTGGAAGAAAATCATTCTGTATTAAAAAAAAAAATTAGCTCCTCCAGCTCACTCACCCCATCCTTTTCAGGATGGACTAAGGAAAAAGGAAGGGAATACAAATATTGAGGCATCATGGTTAGCAGAGAACAGAACTTGATATGACCAAGATGATGAGGAGGATATGCAGTCTTCTGTCTCAGTACTGAGACAGAAGAAACTGCCTAAAGGAATCTGAGTGCTTGTGGAGGAGACGGTGCTGGTTTTCATCAGATTTACAAATTATTTTCTGGTGCTCTCTTTCATGCCTTGCTGTCTCCCACCATTTCTAGGTCAAGGTCCTTTAGTCTCCCACACCCAGCTGAAGTGTACAGTCCTCTGTCTGACTCTCCTGCCTTCTTTTCATATAAGTTGTCCTCTTCAGTCCACCAAGAGAGTAGGAGACATTCTAAAAATTAATTTCTAATAAACTACCAAGTCAGATAGCTGATCACAAATAAATCTCATTCTGTAAGGAAACTTACATATCTTATTGTGTTTTGTTACAGAAGTCTCTTATTATTCATAATGTAGAGTAATATTGATTTAAAGAGGTATGGTGGAGATTCCTAGGAAGAGCTGGCCAGTGAACAGAATTTCAGAAAATTAGCATTGTATATTTTACTGAGGTAAGGTCTTTCTTGTCTATTTTACTGTATGCTCCATACAAGTTGGCCCAAAACATCTGGAAAATGTTCCTGTGTCTGTCTCTCATACATCTGTAGGAGTGCTGTTTCTACATATATGCTATTTGTGCAGCAGTAATTTTCCTTAGGCATGAGAAGACACTTGCCATCTTGGACTTTGCTCCTGGCAGCCATGGCAACTAGAAGAGACCACAGACTGGTTGTCAGGTCCCAGAAAATGGTAATGGAGCCATAGATACTTTTTAGTAGAGTGAAGAGAGGGTTACAGGCCCTCATTGCAGATTTAATCTATTACTGCATCTAACATCTCAAAGTGGTATTGGTAGATGCTGGACTACATAGGACCTGGAAGATTATATGAAAGTAGAAAGCTATGATGCAGACTCCATGAGGACATCATTTATAATATGATGGTATTTGTGCTGTGGGGTCACCTGTGTTCCTCTCAAATCTCAAATGTATGCTATAAACCCAACAGACACATTGTTTCGCCAAGTTGGTCTTTGGTATAATTTACTTTGATCTAATCTGGGGTGAATAGACCTTTTTCCATATCTCTCTAGAAAAAGTTAACATGATGTGCTAGTGAAAATGTCTGGCATTCATGGATTCCAGAGATCAAAACTGGGTTATGAGGTTTTCACATCTACTGTTTGTCTGTTGAATCATGTCTCTAGAACAACCTGCTATACTCTCAAGCTTTGAAAATGTGAGGACACACAATCAGTTGTATAACTGCAGTGGAATAATCTGTCTGCACACTGTAAATATATATTACTGTCATTGGTTAGCAAAAAGTTGACAGGCTGTTAGTCAGAAAAAAAGAATAGGCAGGACAGCCAGACACAGACGACTCTGAGAGGAGAAAGGGTAGAGTCAGGAGAGATGCTAGTCAGCTGGTGAGAAAGTAAAACATGTAGAAATTGAGGTAACAAACTATGAGCCACATGACAAAGCATCAATAGAAATATGGGTTAATTTAAATGTAAGAGTTAGCTAGTAACAAGCCTCAGCTATTGCAAGAGAATTTGCAATTAACATAAACCTCTTCATGGTGATTTGGAAGCGGCTGTCAGAATGTGAAAACCCTGCCTACATATAACTTTTGGATTTACGTTGAAGCTACATGGAAAATATTGTAAAGGACCTAAATTCCATTATATCTATTCAGTACCCCAACATGGCACAATTCTTTCAGGTTTAGGGACTAGAAAGACTTTGATTTCCCCAAGAAAAATTGTGTTCAATATTCTCTGTATATTGTACATGATTCTGTGAACAAAACAATCCATGTCAACAATAGGGTCAGAGTTGAGCCAAAGTTCAATTAATAGTCTGGGTGTGCTCTCCTTGTCAGTCGTTAATGCACACAGCAAGCCTCAGGTGATAGACTGTGTGGGGTGATGTGATAGCAATGTTGAGTCCATTACTTTGAGGAGTCCAGGTGATGTTTTCGTGATATTTTTTCTTGATATTCGCTTTTAATACTCCCAAGAACTACCACAGTTTCAGTTAACTACAGAAGACTTATAAAGTGCCTCCCTTTCTATTCCCAACAATAAGTTATTTACCACTCTGAGCTGGATGAATGGTGCCTGACAGTTGGAGCAGTTTCTGGGTCAACCCAGGGACAATACTCATCCTGTTGACCCCACAATAAAGGTACTTGTAAAATGGAGTCAATTGGAGCATGTATAACCTGAAAAATTTTATACAACATGGAAAACTAATCTCAACAGCTTCTTGCTCGAATATTTGTTTCCCCTTTTAGATATGCTTCTGCATTCATTCCTTTGTCTTTTATCAGCCATTTTCATCTTCAGGGAGAATGTAGCATACATGTGCTTTGAAAGTAAGATCATATTTAACACTTGATGCTGTAGGAAATCCAACAGCCAGTAGTCTTTAAGTTACCCGCCCGCCTGGGTGTGGCCTATATACTATAAATGCCGATGTAAAGTGCACGTTCCCTCTTTCTTCCAGGTGCTGGATTCGGTTCCTGTTCCCCTTTGATGCAAAGGACCGTGATCTGTGAGTCTACCCTTAAATAAACAACCCTTTATTTTACTCAGTTCTGAGCTAGGGTGGGAAATCTTTTTAGCATCCATCTTCAACTTGGTATGCGGGCAAGCTGTTCAAAAAGGCAGTGCCGGGGCCACGCATCAGCCCTGTGTGCCTCTCACTTGCCTGTCTTCCCCTGGGATGAATAGTGTAAAGGCTGCTTGGCATGTGTGATTAAAGAGAGTATGTTAACCCCCACCAGAATGTGGGGCTGTTTAGGAGCAAGCATTGAAAATTCCTGAGTACTGGTTGATGAAAGAAAAGGATAGTTGAAAAAGACAGTAGATTCAAATATAAGAGGCTATGGCTTGCTCAAGAAGACCCAGGTAAAAGGAGTGAAAGTGGAAAGGGATTTTTTTTTTTGAGCACCAGAAAGGGAATTTTCTCTCTTAGCTGTTTTAAGCAATGCTTGGCCATTGTTTCTGAATACCTTGATCAAGACAGACTAAGAAGAAACTCAAGATTTGCTAGAACCAAAGGAAACTTGCTTGTACCCCCAGGCAGGAAAAAAAAATATTTAGACGTAGCTAGTTGTGGGTGAAGGACCTGAATAGTGGCCCTTGCTTACTCAAGTACTGTGATATCTGGATGACCCCTGATCTGATGGTCAAAAGGCAGAGGCCATTGATCATAATTACTTGTCTTCAGTTTGAGATCTAACATGACGTTCATGACTATTCATCAATAAGAGAAGTTTGAACAGGAAAGCCAAGGCTAAGATCGATGTCCAATCAGGTGAGAAAGGGCTATAAGTCCCCAAGGCAATCAAGGAAAATTCCTATTTCTGTAGAAGTCAATATAGAAAAAAAATCAAAGTTTTCAAAGACAGAATTTGGGAAGTCAGACCCAGAGACTAAATCTATTGATACAAGTAACCTTGATCATAGGAAAGACTTATTTCTTATATAAATTTTACTTTTTTAACACAAAGCAGAATTTATTGATAGATTTGACATGTACACATCCATAATTTTTATATTGATCCAGGTGAAAAACAAAATTCATAAAACTGATCTTCATGATTAAACAGTATAATATTTACATATTAATATATACATAGATTTATACATAGAAATAATATATACATAGAAATGACAAAACTTTCCCAATGTTTCAAACCCTAGTGGATGTAGAATGTGGCTTCATAGAAACTTCAGAATAATCCATGTCTGCCTGTGACCTTTACCATTGTGATGTGCTCTTCATAGAAATCACCATCTTTGAAGACAGAGCCATAGTCTGCACCCCATTTTTAAAATTGAATTATTTGGTAGTTTGATGTCTAGTTTTGTGGGTTCTTTATATATTTTGGAGACCAGCCCTCTGTCAGATGTGGGGTTGGTGAAGATCTCTTCCCATTCAGTTAGTTGATGTTTTGTCTTATTGACCATGTCCTTTGCCTTACAGAAGCTTCTCATTTTCAGGAGGCACCATTTATTAATTGTTGCTCTCAGTGTCTGTGCTACTGGGGTTTATTTATGCCTACTTCTTGGCCAGTCAGTTCTTTATTAACAATGAGAGCAACACACCTTTACAGTGTACAGAAAATCTTTTCCACAGCAGAACAGAAGCAGAGCATTTTCCAAATTGTTTCTACAAAGTAATTATTGCTCTAATACCAAAGCCAGGTAGAGACACACTTAAAAATGAAAACTACAGGCCAATATCCTCGATGAATGTAGACTAAAAAAAAAATGCTCAATAAAATACAAACAGAATGAAGACATAGAACAAAGAGATTATCCATTATAACAAAGTTGTTTCTAATGTAGAGATGGTTCATCATACACAGTCAATGAATGTAATAAACTACATAAATGGGCTTAAAGACAAAAATCACATGATCATCTAGTAGAAGCATGCCTTCATGATAAAAGTTCTAAAGAATGTAGGGTTAGAGGTACATACCTCAACATAATGAAATCTGTATGTGAAACACATAATCAATGGTTTTCTAATTGGAGAAAAGCTTGATGCAATCCCATTGAAGTCAGGAAAAGGCATGGATGCCTACTAATCCACTCCTTTCAACACTGTGCTTGAAGTACTAGTTGAAGCAATACAACAAGAGAAGGAAATTAAAGGTATACAAATAGGGAAGGAAGTCAAATCATTCCTATTTGCAGATGACAAATGTATGATGATCTCTCTCTCTCTCTCTCTCTCTCTCTATTTTAACACTTATTAGGTTTATAGGAAACTTCAAAGAAAATATAAAATAAAAATATAAAAACTTATATCTACCCTCATCACTCTCTTATTAGTAACATTAATCTTTTATGAACATGAAACAATTAAACAAACAACAAATATTTCCATAACTTTTGCTTGTTTTGAAAGAGGGTCCCACTATGTATCCTTGGCAGGCTCAATATTCACCATGTAGCCCGGGCCCAAGTCAGTTTCGAACTTGTAATCCTTAGGCCTCCATTTCATTTCTAAATAATATTCCATTGTAAGGATAACCATGTGTTTTCTTTTTGTCTGTTAAAAACACCTTGGTGGTTTCTAACTTTTGGCAATTACACATAAAGCTGATCTAAACAATATATGTGCCTTTTATGTAAATGTAATTTTTCATCTTATCTGAATAGTAGAAAATAGGATGGCTTGGCTTTATGTTACAGTTATGTTCAATGTTGTGAAAATTGTCAGCTATCTTTTAATGTGAAAGCACAAATTTTAATTCCTTCCAAATATTAATATCATTGGTTAATAAAAGAACTGCTTTGGGCCTATATCAGAGCTGTAGGGGAACAGAGCTAGGTGGGGAAAACTAAACTGAGCACTGGAAGAAAGAAGGGCAGAGTCAGAGGAGAAGCCATGTAGCCCCACCAGAGACAGAAGTCAGAACTTTAGCCAGTAAGCCACAGCCACATGGCGATACAGAGATAAATAGAAATGGGTTAAATTAATATGTAAGAGATATCCTATAAAAATTTAGAGCTAATAGGCCAGGCAGTGATTTAAATAATATAGATTCTCTGTGTTTATTTCAGGGCTAAGCAGCTGGGAACCAACAAGCGGCCTCCTTACAACATAATGTGAAAACACAAATTTGCATACCTGCCAACAATGAATGAATTCCTACCATTTTAAATTATCAGCATTGGATGTTTGTAGTCATTATTCTTTGGTCATTTTAGTAGGTATACAATGGTCATTTTCGCTGTAGTATGTAATTCTCTAATAGCATATGATGGTGAAACACATTTTTCTAAGTTGAAAGATATGTATATATTTCATCATGTGAAGTGTTCTTTCTTATGTTTTCTTCCTGTTTTACTTCATTTTCTAAGAGTTGAGGGGTTTTCTTTTGATCGTTTTCAAAAGTCAAACGACATTAGTTGCATATTCCGTAGCTCGTTTCTGAGTTTCCCATGATACTTAGTTGCTTTATCTGCTGAGACTTTCACTAGCATGACCCTGTCTTTTTTACTATAAATTTATACTAAGTGGCAAGGGTGGCTATTACCAGTCTCTGATTCTCCCCTCAAGTATCATGTAGACAACTCTGAGTCTTTGGTTTTTCATATAAACTTTAAGTCTGTATGTTGCTACCTAAAAATAACTTTCTGGAATTTTGTTAAACATTTGCTTTCATTGAATCTAATATATCTTTTCATCCATGAGCATGATCAATTACTTGGCACATTAAAAAAAATGGAGCTTTTCCTTATATCAACATTAAGTACATATTGAAAAAATTAAACCTTTGAACATTAGTTTTGAAAATGTTATTGTAAATAAGTTTTTGGTTTTTATTTAAATTCTAAACATTTGCTGATGGTGCATAGGAAAGAAATTTGGTTTTCCAGTTTTGATAATGTGCCTTGTAACCTTGGTACAATGGCTTATTAGTTTATGATCCTGTCCATTCCCTTTCAGTTTTCTACATAGCTAGCCACGTAATAAAGAACTAACATTTTATTCCTTGACTTAGCATGTTTGCTGTTTTCTTTCCTACTATGCTAGGTAGGCTCTTAAATGTCATGGTGAAAGGCCTAGGGAAAAGGAAAAGCCTTGTCTTCTTCCCACTCTGCTAAATTACCTAATTTCTCACAACTCAGTTTAATGTTGTCTTAAGTCTTCTATATGTTTATCCATGTTGAGATATTGTTTTAAACTCCATTTTTTATGAAATCATTAATTCTGCATATTTGAAATTGTCTGTTTTTTAACATGTAACTTTTTTTTACCAGTTTAATATGGTAGTTTTTCTGTTAAACAACTGACATGTTAAAACATATGTTTTCAATAGTGAACTAGCATTGTACTTCTCTAATAAATCTTATTTGGTTGCAGTATATCCTTATTTTTATTCATTTCGGTGTTTGATGCAACATTTCCTTGAGACTATTAGTATATATATGTCTGGGGGTGATGTAGGAGGGTCATCTGTCTGTGTTACTTTCATTGGTTAATAAAGAAACTG
>LOEQ01002425.1:58107-73894 GCA_001685075.1 Bramus lutescens | reverse complement strand
GTGCGGGAGCTGGGCTGGACGAAAAGCAGGGCCTGCTCCCCTTATTACTACATGGGGGAAATATTAGATTATAGTTTTTCTTCCTAATAATATATTTTCTACGTTTTTATTCAGGTGATGAGATAAAAGCATTCCTACTGTCTCACATTATGAAAAAATTTACAGAATTGTTCTTGTTTGTTTCCCAATTTTCTCATGGTTACGCTCCATTCTGAGCCTGCGGAGCTGAGAGATGTGAAGCAAAGACAAGAATGGGACTTGCGTGTAAAGCCTCTTTACATTGGAGTCTAGGTGTGGAGATTCGCTGCACTGGTAGCTCAGACCTTCTGTGTTGGTGCTCGCACAGCCTAGGCTTGTTAGTTATGGTGGTCCATGCCAGAAGCTAATTCTAAGGAGCCTAACTAGTGCATTTATAGTTTAAATTAGAGAAACCCCCCCAAACAATTATTGCAGCTATAAGCTAAAGAAGTCTTATCCACTTCCATACTAGGTAATGAAATATTGACTATACATTGATTTTGTAAGCTCTGTTTGCAAACGCAAGGTACAACATTATCAGCAAACTGTCTTACCAAAAAGATCACACTGTGTTCAATAATGTCTGAAAACAGAATACAATGGGTTACCTTAAAATGTATTTGAATAACATTGTAAAAATAGCTCTTGTTTTAAAATACGGAAACCCAGACCTCACGTTGTTTCATTTCTGGAGCTGAAGAAGGGGGGTGGAAGTCTTACAGAACCATTTAGGAGAATCAAATGAGATAATTTAGTTTATTAATATTTAATGCTTTCCATTGAGCACAAAACAAACCAAACATAACTCTTGTCCCCACATACGCTGTATTTCTGAAAAATTATGTAATTATAAGTATCATTTGAAAACAAATGCCAGTAATATAATTGATTTAAAGTGGGTTCCAACACAGAGCCAATGAATGGAGGTAGGGAATGGCGACTCAGTTAACCTTTGCTTCAAAGGGGCAGAGAATAAATATTTCCAGTGGTGTAATTTTTAATTTAACTACACTACATTAAGGCATAAAAATATCATAAAATGTATGTGTGTGTGTCTGTGTGTGCGTGCGTGCCTGCGTGTGTGTGTAAAATTTAAAAGCAGAGGCACTTGTAAAGTGGCTCATTCCTATAATTTTACCGTGGGAGGTTGAGGCAGGTTTTTTTTTTTTTTATTATTTCAAGGCCAGACCAGAATATATGGTAATGCCAATTCCTGTTCTTAGTCTCAAAGGAAAATGAAAGAATGCTGTGAAAAACAATTTTCAGGTTGTAAAACTCTGTCCAAATTCCTAGTTTTCTACAGTTAGTTACTTGTGGTCACCATATGAAAAATCTGAATCAGGGTTCCAAGCCAGTTCCTTCTTAGACATCTGTGCTAGCAGAGACTATAGTATTTATCTCAAAGTGATGTTTTACAGCTCAAATACTGCATGTTACTCCAAACCACTATATTCCTTTTTAGGTTCCTTACAGAAATCTAACATTTTATATTAAATAGTCATTTTTAATCAGTGTTATTTGAAAATTTAAATGTATATAAGAAAGAAGAGCAGGAAAAAGTAGGTTTGAACTTCAACCACATGTACTCTCACAACAAAAAAGCCTTGCTTTATACATTATAATTATTTATCCCTGTGTTTTTTGTTTCCCTGAATATCACATTCCTATAGAGCCTTGAAAATGTTTATAATACTACAAAAATTGATTGGTTACTACTCTTAAGCTTTTAATGACATCTAAAGAAGGTCCTATAAGCAACATCATTTCCAAGTATTTACAATGAGCTTTGTTGAATTTATCTGTATTCTTAATTTGTCAACAATTATTATCATATTTAAATAATAGTACTTATATTTAAAAAAAATTCTGTCCAAAGGCATCCACTGTGACGAAGATTGATTTAGTCTGTAACTTGATGCTAACATGTGCATAATAATCCGTAATTATAAGCCAATTTATTGTCAGAGGAATCAATGCAAAGTGATCTTAACACTTAGGGGTTAGAAACCACACAATTTTTTTTCTTAGGAGAGAAAAAAGAAGGAATGAACCTTTCCATTTTTAAAAAAATGTATATTTTAAAGGATTTTACCTTCCCAAGAGTTCAGAACATTTTAAATATACTTTGTCACCTCTCCATGATGAACTTGGGGATTTAATCTAATTCTTAACTTAGTGTGAGAATCCGCTATCCTTTTCCCTTCCCACCTTCTATTAACTGCACTTAAACCCTAAGCCTTCCTGATGCTCAGTCAAGAGGCAGGAGCTAGAAAAGCTCAGCCAACTGCGCCTCCACTTGCCAAGTCTCTCTGCTCTCACAGCTTTTTCTTTCCTCTTTCTCACTCTGTAGTTTAAACCCCTTCAAGTCTGTCTCTCTTTGAAAATGAATTTCCATTTTTTTTCGAAGTTCAGCAAGTAGGTCTTTGTCTCTCGCTTTTGGAGCCAAAAGCTTTTAGCTGCTTGGAGAAACATGACATTTTACCACCACAAAACTTACCAGCTGCAGGTTTTTGAACTTGGGGGATTTGCCCATTAGAGTGGTCTCTACAGTAATTGGCTCTCCAACCCTCTCTTCTCAATTTGGCTGCTTGAACTACAAATCTGTTTATTTTAACAGCTTAGACATCTTGACAACTATTTTCTGTAACATATGCAGAGTAGCTATGCAAAATGTTGCTAACTGATTTACTCCATAGTTGAAATTGTTGGTACACAAGCAGTCCCAACTGGAGCTGTGCACGTGCTTTAATAATTTATAATCAGTTAGCATTATTTGTTTTTTTTCTCTCTTTCAGTGCAGCTCATTTGAAAGTATGATCAGGGCCACTGCTCCAAAACAATAAAGGCTTTGCGGGGAATTCATATGCGAACAGGAACGAAAACTTTCTCTGCCATATTAATTATCATTGCATAGGATTCAATATTCAACAAATCTTTATACCCAGCTCTTAAAATGTAGCTAATTGCAAAGGTAGTATCATTCTAGTTCCTTTGAAATATCCTCCTGCCTGCATGTGTCTTTGGATTTTACACTACATCTTCTTCCATACTTTATTTTGAATGTTGAATTTCTCTTAAATTATTCTAAATAATTGAAAAAATCTAACCCATTTTATGTCTATATCATTGAAAGTTTCTTTGCAAGATCTACCAAATTCTTATCAATATTGCTTTAAAATTCTATTCCTAGCAGAAAGGCAGATGGAACTTTATAACCCATACTGTGGACCTTGGCACTGAAAATCTGCAGAAGTTTAATGCCTGTGCTCATATTGATAGCTGATTGTAATCACTTGGTGGGTAGAAACTAGGCTATTCAATTTTCTATGTGCAGTTCTCAGATAGCAACAAGTTCAGAGACTCACCAAAAACATATACTTTGCAAAATGATAAGTAGTTTTTGCAACAAATTCCTAACAGAGCAAAAAAAATTATCAATTTCATAACATCTTAAATACAGAGAGAAGAAAGAAATCGAAGAAGTTTGTGTAGTTGTCTTGGTCCTGAGGCAAAGCAAGTCTTCTTGCCTGTGCAGATTATAAATAATCATGAGATGTCACCTTGGGATATGCACCATCCTGAGAGCAAAATTAGAAATTATGTGCACAAAGTACATCTACCGCTTTAGAATAGCAAGCCTGCACTTGATTATTGGAAAGTGGGCTTGAAAGGCTATGAGTTTGTTCCAGCTATTGAGCTGCATTAGAGTAAAGGTAACTCCTGAGATGGGAATGAATGTCAGTGACAGCAACTGGTATGTGCAGGTCCATGGGTGAGTGTACACAACCACACACATAAAAGTGTTACCTGGAACAAGGTGCCTGTGTCCTCTCTATAGAAATTAGAAGTTTTGCAATAACAGCTGTGCGGACCACTAGTCAGTACTGTATGGCAAAAACATTCCAAATAATTGTGATCAGAAAATACCCAAGCACCACAACTATCATATCGTCAGGGGTGAACGAAGAAATGAGATAGACTTTCACCACATGATATATGGTAGTGGGGAAAGGTTCATTTTGCAAAGTTTGAAAACCCAATCCAGTTGATTAATCCCCATGGCACATGTGGATGAAGGAAAAGGACACCACAAATGGTCTTCTGATATCCACTTTAGTGCTATAGCATTCACATGTGTGCATGCACTCACACAAACATGCACACATAAATAAATACAATTTTATAAGTGTTCTGGTATTTGTATGGTTGCATGCAATACTAAACCTTGGCTAATACTTCAGGTTATATTTAACATTGAGTTCAAAACAGATTATAGCCATTCATGTGAGACCTAAATAAAATTTCTAAAATAAAACCTAGAAGCAAATCTTTGTGACCTTGTGTTGAGAAAAGATTCTGTAGAACACAAAATAAATGAAAAACAAGTAGAATGAACTTTACCCAAAGTAAGGATTTCTGCTTTCAAAAGACTCTTTGAAAAAGAAAATGAAAGAATTCTCACACCGGGGAAATATTTCCAAATGGGCTATTGAGAAAAGAACTTACATAAGTGAAAAACACTCCTGAATATCTTCAGACAACGGTATGAAACGGGCAAGCAACAAACTCAGTGAGATCAAATGGATAGAGCAAGGGAATCAAGGAAAATGGATAGGGGCACACAGACACTGCTCACTGAAATGCCCCTGTAACTTTCCCCAAACTCAATTTGATAAGCAGGGAGAAGGGGATACACATTCATCTTCGCTGTGTGGTGCGGAGTACACCTTTCTGCCCAGCATTTGTGAGGCAGAAGCAAGAGAATGTCTGAGAGTTTGAGCTTAGCCTGATCTACATATAAATTTAAGGTCAGCATATCTACAAAGAAAGATCCTGTCTCAATTTTTTTAAATAAATAAATGAGTTTAAATAGAGTTACTGTACACAGGGAATAATGCTTCTCTGAGAAACCATGGATCATCAAATAAAACAAACCCAGTACCAACCAGGTATGGGATATAACCCCTCAAGTTGTTAGTCAAGGGTATCCCAGAGACCCTCAAAAATAGTACAGTTATTTTCATTGTTTTTGGCTGTTCACTAGAGCTTAAAGGTACATTCCTATTACTGAAGTGAATCCTCACAATTGATACAACACTTTTGAGGAATAAAGTTCTGGCCAGGAAGTTTCCTCCCCACTGGCTAGCTCTCATAGTACTGGTAGGCACTAAAATTCACCGACAGTCTTATCCTAACTCGGATATTTGTGAGCTACAATAATGAGTAGGATGGTAAGATCTGCCCACAGTGTCATAGCGGCATGGATGCTAAGGGGGTATATCTGCTATTTTTCTATCTGTGTAATAAAAATATGACCAAATCATCTTACACAAAACAAAACAAAACAAAGAGCAAAAAGCAACAATGAGTTTATTTTGGCTTAAGGCTCGACAGAGTAAGATGCATAATGGCGGGAACAGTATGATAATAGGCAGCAGGCATGGCTTCAGGAGCAGGAACCCGAGAGCTCACGTCTTGAACCAAAAGCAGGAAACAGATAGAGCAAATGGGAAGTGACTCAAGGTTTCTTTTCAATCTCAAAGCCTGCCTCCAATGTCATTATTCCTCCAGCAAGCCCACACTTGTTAAACCTCCACAGAACAGTGTCATCACCTGGGGACTGGTTGTTCAAATGCCTGAGACTATGTGGGGCATTTATCATTCAAGCCACTGTTGGGAGCAAGCAACCAGCGACTGATTGGATTTAAGACCCACCCTATAAAATTAAACATAAGCATGATTCTGAAAAACTTGCCAAGAGCCCATGGCTAGAGAGTTCACAGATCCCAGAGGAAAACTTAATACTCTCATTCTTTTCAATGGACATAGCAACAAACTAACCTCTCAATTCTCATCTCTCTACCCAGAGATTGGTGTGACTCTCAGACTGCACCATAGACGTGTCCATGTGCAATGGATGGTGATTAAGACAGAAACTCACAACTGGTGACAGTTCAGAGAGTATCAGTAGAGTGCTCATCCACCTTTCCCCAAGGCTCAGGGCTCATCGGGAAAAAGAGAGGGATGGAGAAATTGTGACAAGAAGACGTTGGATAGGGTCTCCTGTATCTGACAGGAGCCCTGCATTCATGAGCTCAGCAGCTGAGGTTGTTTACAGAAGACCTGTAAAAGATGACATCAGCTAATATCTGAGCACAGATAGGAAATGAACCACAGGTTCCCACCCTAACCAAGGATGTATTGACAGTTGATGTTTCTGAGGGATAGTCAGTTAGTTTACCATTCCCTAGAAGCACAAATTGAACTCAATAGATTAATCAAAGAGTAATAGAGGACATAAAATTGAGGGGTGGTGAGGACAGATTTAGGGGGAGGAGTGGGGACTGAATATTATCAAAGTATATTATATAATATTTTAAAAGAATAAAAAAATATAAAAATGTTCCATTTAAGTATACTATTTAGGCTAGTGAGATGTCTCTGCAGGGAAGGGCACTCTCCACTGAGGTGTGACATCCTGGGTTCTGTTCCCATGTCTCACAGTGGAAGGAGAGAACTGACTCATAGAAGGTGGAATTTCCCTCCATACATTGTGGCAGGTGGGTACCTGCACTCACACATATCATGTACACACACACACACAAACACACACATGGAATGAATACATATAATTTTAAAAATTAAATATACACATTGTGATCTGCTATTGGACTTTATTTCTTGGTCTGTCTGTACTGATGTTAATGTTATTCTGATTTAGCTACTGTGGTTCCATTCTAGCAGAGTAAATACAAATTCTCTCACTTGATCCCCTTTTATAGTTGTTTTGGCCATTTTTCCATCCCTTTCTTTTATACACAAATTTCAGGATAATTTCCTAACTGTCTCAGAAGAAGACTGTTAGGTCTATCGATCAAATAGGAGAAATTTTAGCCTGTGTGGGTCATACCTCTTTACTTCCAGCTGCTTAGAGACTGAGGTAGGAGAAGCATATGAAGTCAGGGTTTTGATGTCAACCTCGGCAGCATAGTTGGGACAATGCAAAAAACAAAATCAAGAAGTGGCAATAAAATTTTATTAAATAGAGTAAGATTAACATCTTAGTAATGTGACTTTTCTAGTAACTTCTGTGGATCTCAATTTGTAAGACTTTTCTTATTCTTTTTTATTTAATTATATATTTATATAATATATTTATGTATTTAATTATATAGTTATTATATATTATATTTATTTATTATATATTACATATAATTATTTATTATATATAATATAATAAATTATATATTATAATTAAATATTCATTTAATTTATATTTATTTATTTAATTATAGAATGAATCTATGTATTATATTTGTACATAAATATGTTTATATATATATTAAGGGACTTTATTAGAATGACGTATAGGCTATAGTACAGCTAATTCAACAATGGCTGACTGTGAATGGGAAGCTTAAAAATTCAGTAGTTTCTCAATCTACACGACTGTATGTCTCAACTACAGTGTATGCTGGAATCCCAAAAATCTGGATTAGAAGTGGATCCACCTACTCCAAATCAAGCTAAAATACCTCTCAGGTGTGCTCTCCATTTTCGGATTTTAATTAATTCAATATGAAGGCAAATTGACAACCAAGAATAGGCATCACAGTATTTTCTTAAAGTATGACCATTTTAATGGGTCTGGAATGGAGTCATAGTGTGCTTTTGTTCACATTTTATTAATGACCAATGGTACTGAGAATCCACCGATGAAATTATTGACCATCTGAGTATTAAGTTTGGACAATTGTCTCTTTCAGATCCTTAGTCTATTTTTAATCTGTGATATACATATATACATACATACATACATACATACATACATACATACATACATACATACACCATACCCACATGCATGTGCGTGCACACACACACACACACACACACATACACACACACACCACAATCTAGTTTGGAAGCTCTTTATGTAGCATAAGGTATTGTCACATTGTAGATAAAGGTCCTTAACTGGGTATATAATTTGCAAATATTTTCTTTGCAGATCTATCTCAATTTAGGGAATAAAATATTTGTTTTGTTTAGTGTTGAGCATTGAACAAACACAGTTTGAATCAAGGGACAGTATAGATTTGGTAGGTGCAGAATACATTATTTTGTAATAGAGTAGAAAATAATTATAAGACTCATAATTAAAGTGTTTCTGAAGACTAAACAGAGAAGGGTAGGCTCTTAGAAAAGGTTCAGTGGCTAAAGCACATGCTGTGCAAGCCTAAGAACCAGAGTTTGAATTACCAGAATCTACCTAATGCTGGGTGGGCATGGTGGCTTACCTTTGATTCTAGTATTGGAAAGGTAGGGAGAGAGGGATCCCAGGATAAGCAGTGGAAGTGAACTCTTGTCTCAATTGAGAGAAACTGTCTCAATATACAACTGATGATCAATTAAGAAAGGTGTTCAATGTCAATTTAGGGCTTTCACATGCACACTCCATACATTCAAACATGGATACACATGAACACATGAGAAAACAAGAATGACCCAAGGTCAAATTCAGATACAATTAAAATACATAAGGGTATATTAGAAGATAATTATCTCTGTAAGTATACCCAAATTAAATACTTAAAATATAAGGAAACAGTGTGCTTTATTTAATATTGAATTTATTACCTACTTATTCAATATGTAAAGTTGTATTTATACTGTGCTAAATTATTGTGGAAAACAAGATGTAAGGGTTGACTAAAAAGTACCAATAAAACTGACTTGTGTAAAGAATCCTTTAGAGGGCCCGGTGGCCAAATGACCATCTATTTTGCAGGCTGAAGAATGGAATTTAATTAATAAACAATGTTGTTGCTTCAATTTTATCTTCTTTTGCATCTTGAGAGAAGAGAGGAAAAAATGATGAATTTACAAACATACAAATTAATGCCACTGCCATAACTAGAAAAATCTCTAAATATGAAGATTTAAAAGGAAGAAGAAAGTATACTGAATGTGAATCCCTCAACACAAATAGCTGCTAATACATGATGCACACTAATCAGCATGTCCAGTGCCATAAGGTTACTGTCACGAATTACGTGCATACACAACCTCAAATTGGATGATCTTCTGTCACCGTGATGGAGTGTGCTGAATGTCGCATTCACATGTCTCCAGCATGGGAGCCCTGTTTGGCAATTTAGGTAATTTTCTCACTCCTGAAAATCCAAGTCCAGAAGTACTTGAGCCATTTCTCCTCCTCCTCTCTGCCCTCTTAACTTCGTTGCCTGGCACACACGTCCTGCTGTGCATGTAGCTCAGTAGCTTTGCTTTCAATTGTTCCTTTCAGTATCAGCCTGTCAGCAACTGTGCAAAAACAAACAAAAAGAAAAGAAAAGAAGTAATGACAAAAATCTTAAGAACATTCCCAGCCAAAGAAACATTCTTTTTCCTAAAATGGTGGTCGAAAGATGATGATGTCCAGGTACAAACTATTCTGAAGGGAGTTTCTTTTCCTTTTTAAATCTTTTGCAGTATTGATGCTTTAATGTATTTTGACAATGTTCAAAAAGCATAATGTTTTCCCATAAAAACTCAGATTCCTGGCATGTGTTTTAAAAATAGAACGAATCAGAATCAGAAACCTAAGTTTTGAGGAGACCTGTCATCTAGTTGGGTCACGGCTGTTCCTCAACCAGAGCATAAGCTCCCGAGCTGACTGTTGGTCCATTTTTTCTACTTATTTCTATTACGTTATCTAACTCTATAAGTATTTGGGCTTCCATCCATTTCTTAGAAACAAATGAACTGCTTTTCTTGGTTTTATAGCAATCAATTCTATCAGTGTTCAATTAAGATAAGTCACTGGCCCAGAAGCGGTCTGGTTTTGGGAATTGAAAAGAAAATTTTAATATTGTTTTCCCAGCTAATATAAAACCACAGAGTAAATTACTGCCATGCTTAAAATTCTTTAAGATCCTGTTCAGACAAGACTGTAGAAAATTCATTCTTGTTTTAATATGGATTATTGAAATTGAGCTTCCATATAACCCTCTGGACAAAATGAGAAAGCAACGTGTACTTTTGTCATTTTTGAGCTAGATGACAACAGAAGTGAAAAGAGGTGTGTAAGCACCAGTAGGGTGTAATGAAATCCGAAATTACTAAGCTCACAAAGGCCAAAGGTATGTATGATAGCCTGGAGCTACAACCAAAACCTCTTGTATTCATGGTGTCTACAGGTTCCAGAGTTCCAATTCCCTTAAGAATTCATTTTTTTTTACAAAAGTATGAGAGGGTTTCAGCTTTTACTCAGACAGTCTGCAATAGCTTTCAGAGTATATATAGCCTAGTAGAGAACAATGACTCCAAGAGAAATGTAAATCCAAAGCCAGAATCCAAACGTGCCTTTGAGAATAAGACAATTCTAACAGAATAGAAATCCATAACAATGAAAAGTCTTTGTTTAGTGCACAGCTTTCACAATGAAGAGAAGGTTGGGATCCCAAGAAAATCTCTGAAAGGCATCAGACTGAAGGACACTAAGTTCTCCTTATACACTATATATTAATGGTTACAACCTCCATCACTCTCATTGTTCTCATATGAGCTGGAGTGAGCTTTATGAGGTAGAAAAATATGCTGAAAACTAAAAGAAGTCAAGGAAAATGAAACACAGGCAGACTTTATCCAGCACCAGTGCAGCTGAAGACTTCTGGCCTTTGCTCCTAGAAGCCCAAGCGTGCACGGCTCTGGGCATGAGTGCACACAATGTGCTCGAATGAGAACACAGGTATTGGAGGAAGATCAGCTCAGAACATCACACAAGCAAAGCCCTGTCCAGGGTCAGGAGAGTGGGTTTGAAAGAGCTCTCCCTTTTACATTCCAAAACATATCTATCACTTGCATTTCTTTTTCATTTGATTCCCAGGCTTCAAAATATTCCATAGGTGAATCAATGCAGTGATTGTCAAAGGTTTTCACAGGAACATAAAGTTTAAAATTATATGAACAACTAAGGTCAAAACAACAAGAACAACAAACAGTATATAGACAGAAGCAAAAGCATGCAAATAAAGAAGTCTAAACTATCACAGTAATGTCGACTTGGCTGCACCACCCAATGACCTGTTGACTGTTCATTTATACGACCACAAATGAAAGATCAATACTTAATTCCATTTCTAAAGTAAATAATTCAGTTAGAGAGCTACTAAACTTCAAGGATTGAATACCAGTGATTTAGAGTTGGTGAGTACTGAAACAAGAAGGTATATGTTCACAAAATTTCCTTTAGAAATGGTATCAATCTGAAGCCAAGTCACAGCTGAGAAAAATATGAGTGAAGACACCAGGCTATATTTCCTAGCATAGCCTCTGAATTTACTGAATTAACTTGTCTCCTAGACAGAGGAAAGAGGAAGGAGGATCTTGAGACTCAGGAAGCCAATGAAACTTAAGGAGCCCAGGAAGTTAATGAAATGTCAGATATCTAGAAAAGTCCCTCCCCGAGGTTATAATAAAAAGTAAATTATGCCTTTAATCCTAGCATTCTGGAGATTAATGTATTAGGACCAGAAATTCAACCAAAATATTGATGAGATTGTAGTTTGAGGTGAGCCTTGAAAATGTGGGACCCTGTCTCAAAATACAAACAAAGCAACAAGTGCTAGGAAGAAGAGACTCAACTGGTGTCGCTTTCTGACAGTTGCAGACCGTAGTCACAAGTATCACCCTTGCTAAGGTAGGCTAACCAGTTAGTAACTGCCTTTGGTTTCTCATGCTCCTGTAAGTAAACTCAACACATTCACCATTCACTAAGCTAAATGTGATTGGAATCAATTTTTGGGCCACCATGAGTGCTCAATTTGGGGTGAATAAACCAAATCTCCCCAGGAAGAAGCACACAGCAGACAATATCTACAACAATTACTGATGAAGTTATTAAATATGTCAAAGACTGGCTAGCAAAAGAGAAGCAAACCTTGATGGTCCTAGTGTGTGGTCACATGATAAGGGGCAGAAGGATGTTAGAGTTTATCTGTTGTAATGTAGGAATTTTCAGTTTATCTAAAAATGAAACATAAATATTGGTTATTACTGATAAAATAAATAACAATAGATATATTACTCTAGAGTGATAATTCTCTCTCTCCCTCCTTCACTCCCACACTCCAGAAAGAGGGTCTCATTATGTAGACTGGGATGTTCTTGTTCTTTCTGTGTAGACCAGGACAGCTTCAAATGCAGAACTTTCCTGTATATGCCTCCCCAGTACTAAAGGTATATATCACTGCTCCCAGCCCACATTTTATTTTATCATCATGTTAGAAATCACTTGTTTTAACTAAATTTACAGAACTATCTTGGGGTAAAGTATAAACTTCAAAGCATGCTCGGACATTTCATCTCTAACTCTCTTTTTGAACTGTCATAGGCACTGTAGAAAACATCCTACTGCATAATTTTATTATTTGTCATTATTAAATTTTCAGCTTGAATGATGCTCTGAGAGTCAAGAAAGAGAGGTTATGTACAAGTTTTATATGGGCAACTTCTGTAAGTGATTCCATGCCTAATTTCCACTGATAGTACACTGGGAATTATAGCAACAACAAGAATAAAATTTTAAGGTGAAAAGTCGTTCATCTGTGCTATCCTTATCAGAGCTATTATTTTGATGTAGGCTTTTCAAAATGTGTTAGCATAAAGGTAGTGGCTTATTTGCTAACACTTATCAGTGTTTATATCCTGAATAGTGGAGATTGGCTGATATTTGGAAAAGCAATTGAGAAATATCAAAAGCTATTTTTGATGGGAAAATTATCTTTAATGCACTCATTAAAACATTAATGTGATTATCAGGGTCATTATTAATATTTTAAATGTTATCTCTCAAATCTATTATACAACTTTGACTATGGTCAATAGTAGCATGAGTACTTTTGCAAAATGTAGATTTTTGAATAAGTATTCTCCCTACAAATAAATAAATGGGAAATAATGGAAATGTTAAGCTAAACGTAGTCATTCTACAATGAACATATGCTTCAAAATAGCATGTTGTGTGTGGAAATTGCATAGTTCTATGTCATTTCAAAAAGCAAACAATGTCATCTGATTAAAGTACAGCACAAAATAAATCTCAAAATATTCCAACACCATTTTCTACCAAAGAGAATAGCATATTTTATATAATGCAGTTATACTATAAATCAATCACTGAGCAAGGAAATTAATTACTCCAGATTTTGTGTTTGTGCCTAAAAGAACGCTACATAATATGGTGGGTACTTAGCTATATTCACTGCTGTAGGCTTTTGGACCATTGTGTATATCCTCACTTGACATTGTGAAGTGTGAAAAGGGACACTGATAATTTAGCAGCTTGTCCCGCGTGCCTGTGTTACTTGATTTATGTGCTGTACCTGCCTCCTATGACACTGTCTGAACTCATAAATCTGAGTAAAAGAACAGAGACCCATAACTCAAAGGGGATGAAATGGGCCGGACCCTGAGGCTGAGCACAGACTTTGGAATTGGAGCTCTGTTCCCTCATGGACACCCTTGGGCATCCAAGTTGTTAAAGGTTAGGTATTCATCAAAAAAAGGTCTCTGTAAGGACATGTGGTTATGTCCTAGAGAGGTGAGGAAAGGGGTAGTGTGTGTGTGTGTGTGTGTGTGTGTGTGTGTGTGCTTCTTTTGTTGTTGCTATTTTTGCTTTAAAATACTTGTTGTAATGTAACATTCTAACGATGCATACCTCTGTATTATATTCCTTCTTGTCGGGACCTACTGTCCTAAAGGTAGGACTTACGGGGAAAGATGTCATAAGCTGCACAACACTAGTTTCGTAATTTATCCAGTAGTAAAGGACATGACAGCTTCTGAAACAGGATCAATACGTAAGTGGCCAGTGTTACACAGCACCCTAGATTTCTAAATACTCCTAGTTCAGGAGTTCCGAAAGGGGAGAAACTCACTGACGATGAGACCTTAACTGTTCAGAAAAAGGTGAGTATCTCTTGCACATTATAATCATCCTATTTTTGTTCGTGAACGTTTCAGGCATACCCCAAGATGTTGCTTTTGCAGTGTTTGTCGCCTTTACCTTGTTCTCATTATTATGTCTTTGTTTTCATTGCTTAGTGCAGCTTCGACCAAAGTTGTGAGATTCCTATCAGACTTATAGCTTCAGCCTAACAGACAAGTGTCTTTTCTGGCTCTGGCTTCAAGTATACATAGGTTAGACACATTCAACAAGTTGTTATTTAGCAAGTAACCAGACCACCGCACAATGTTTGAGCACTTATTCTAAGTTGAGCAGTATTCTGCTGAGAGGACAGTATGGAGAAGGATGGATACAGTCATCCCCCTCATGAGCGGTGCAGACATTGAGGAGGACAGATGATGTTGTCATTAAGCTACTAAGATGAAGGAAACACAGTGTTCCTCCCCCTCAAAAAAAGAAGTGCATTAAAGCTTAGAGATGAAAATATAAAGAGAGTGGCCAAGGAAAAGAGAGAATAACAACAAAAGACAAGTGGGGGTGCAGGAGAAGTGGCTCAGCAGATAAGAGCACTGGACTCTCTCTTCAAGAGGACCCAGGTTTGATTCTCAGTATCTGTGTGGTGGCTCACAACTGTCTGTAACTTCACTTCCAGGGAACCTGATACCTTCTTTTTCCCTCCATGGGCACTTCAAGCACATGGTGCACATACATGCAAACTGGCAAAACACCCATACACAGAACACAAAATACTTGAATCTTGATCAAAAATAAATAATTTCTTAAAGGCAAGTGATGTGTTTTCAGGTTAGGGTGTCTGGAAGCTCCTCCTACTCCTAAGAAGGAGAGCTGAAAATCCTGTCAGTTTTGAGTCACAACCATAAAACTGCCATCTAGGTAAAAACATTCTTCCTTAGTCCAACCAAGAAAACATTCGCTTCTTTTTACAGATTTTTATGAGAATGTTCCAGAAGCTGAATGACGAGTAAGACATTGGACATTTAGTCCTAAAATACACTAAAAAAAAAAAATAGCTGTCTTCTCAAAAAATGTGGAACAATTTCACCCTTCTTACTGAATGGTCTTTGAAAACAGGATTTTAAAAAATATTTGCATGACATATACTATTTGCTCTTTCAAATTCATGAGCTTTTTCCTTTAGTTATTGCTGTATATGTGTGTGTATGTGTGTGTGTGTGTGTGTGTGTGTGTGTGTGTGTGTGTTCCAAATCCATAAATATAACCTGCTCGGCCTGAATAAAACTACTTTATTGCGTGAATATCTTTTCATTCATGGATGTCTTACCTCACCATTTGGAATTGGCATACTTTTCCCTGAGTAAAACTATTTTTCCAGCTCTCTGCTTTCCTTAGTCACCTGTTGTTCTTTTGTCTTGGCTTGAGGTTTTCTGAGGCTTCTTCAGCCCATATGAGCATCATTAGCATGTCTTGGTGTTGTCCTTGTTTAGTTTACAAGGAAACATCTCTTGGCAACAGATAAAGACCATTACAGAAAACCACAACCATGTGAAATCCAGAGTTCGGGAGCCCAGTCCCAAAGGATGCAACCACAACTCAAGTGTTGCACTAGAGGCTGGGGGGTCACTTGTCGCGACCGCCTCGACCAGCAAGGATGACTCAACACTGGAACTCTTCTTGCCAGCAGTTTATTCAGGACCTTGTTAATAATGCACTCTCTCCCCGGGCAAGCCTCTCCCAGCCCTTAAATAGGCCAGGGCCACCAACTCCGGATCGCCACGTGGGCCCTGTCCATAGGTCCACGCATACGCAAGCAGCTTACGA
>LOEQ01002425.1:23407-39839 GCA_001685075.1 Bramus lutescens | reverse complement strand
TTCTGTTGAGAATTCTCTGTTCAGTTCAGTGCCCCATTTTAATTGGGTTAATTAGCATTTTAAAGTCTAGTTTCTTCAGTTCCTTATATATTTTTAAGGTAAGTACTATTAGTGTAGTTTTTTCTGTACACTGACATTCGAAGTACGTGAAATCATCTGCAAGTAGATGGATGGCTACACCTCAGGAAGGTTTTAAAGTGAAAGATAATTCAACCATCCAGCCCAAACAAAGCAAATAGCCCACAGAACAAACCAAAGAGCACTGCAGCTTTAAGCAAAAATGGCATTGATTAGAGGAAAAGCAAATGCTGGTAGAGAATCCTAGAGATACTGAAAGGGAGTCAAAGAAGTTGCCAGTCAAATAGAGAAGACAAAGAAAATCGCAACTGAGAACCTGTGGGACTAAAGATAATAAGAACAGCGGGAGGAGAGAGGGAAAACATATAAAGAAGAAAAAACAATAAAAGATGACACATAAAAGGGAATGAAAAACCAATAGAAGATGCCGGAATTTTTGACAGTGAGTGGTAGGATCTGAAAGAGCTTCTGAAAGAAATAGCTGAACTTCCCTATGAGGCACTATCCTTGACAGTGAGGTATTAACCTGGAGGGATAACAGTGCAGCAGAGTGCAACAGAAATAAAACACAGAATAACTAAAAAACATATACCAGATTGCAGGTATCTGCTCAGACCCACTTCAGCATAGAAACTTCAAAGAGAACACTATAGTAAAGCTGTATGTTTTAGAAAATATAATCAAAAGAATCTTTGATGCTTTCCTGTTATTTATTTATTTTTTTGTATTCCTCTCCTTTTCCTGTTAGCATGACAGTCAGTCCTCAGAGGTAAGGCTGCATTTATGAATCATTTGAAAATAGAATTAATCTATTTTCCTGCATATTTTCTTTTATCCATTCTCTTTTTTTCTTGTTTATCCTGAAATTTTGTATTGAAAGCATTTCAATCTTTGATTATTGATGATTCTGTGCCACTAGTAGGCCAGCTGCAGTTCTGGGTTTCTGTCAGAGAACAGATAGCTCAATTCACTTTTATTTCCTCCTACATTTAGATTCAGTAATCATTGACAGTCATTAAAAATCTCCACACTCATATGCTCGTAGGCCTCATGCCCAGCTAAGACTCAGGAGTTCGCCATCCCTGACTTCGTTGGGCTCAGTGTCTTCAGGTCCCGTGTTGCATCATCTCAGGCTTACTGCCCTGCCATTTTTTTGCCATATTTAACATCAAAGAATAACAACTCGAACAGGGCTGATTTCTCCAGGGTTCTTCCTTAACAAATGAAGAAAACAATTTGAGTAAGACACAACTCCATTTATCTTTAGCAGCCTGCTTATTTATTTATGTGAATGAGAGAGCTAGATAAGAGGATGGTGAGTTCATACCTCACCAAAGAACACACTGAGTAACACAATAGTGATGGCATGAATTATAGCTTACACTTACAGGCAAGTTCTGCTCAGATTTACAGCTAGATATGGTGATGAACATATTTGTGAAAAAGCAAATGAATGCTTCCTTTATGGGGGAAAATACAGATAAGTTAATTTGAGGTTATTCAAAACCAGTCATAACTCTGATTAGAAATAAAGTCCAAAAGAGGACCAGTGATAAGTCTCTAATAATTTAGAACACAGATTGTATAAGATAAGAGGAAATAAGTATACCATAAATACAACCACCACCATGCCAGCCGTAGCACGCTGTGAATTTGCTGTGGGGTTTCAGGCATCTGGAAGAGTCTAACCCATGTGCAGGAAGCATGACAGTCTTTTCCTTTCTGAAGTACCAATCAAGTCAAAAATATATGATGCTTGCTGAAATAAATTTTTACCAGACCCAAGTGTACTTCTGGAGGATGATACTTAGTAAGTGATTTCAGAATACACTACATCAGGTCATCCTCTGATAGACTGTTTCTCTTTAGTTCAAAGTAACTTACAAGAAAAATAGTCTTCTTACCACAGAGAACTCACTCCATTGGGAGGTGTCTATGGAGGCGGCATAATTCAGATATTTTTGATTCCTCAGAAGTGATCATTAGAGTTGATGATGTAGTGTTTATCTATATAAAGAAAAGAAAATAATTTCAAATACAAATAGTGGGTGGATAGAACATTCCATATTCTGAAATCATTTATTTGAATATTTTTTTCCTGAGCTTTTTGGCAATTTGTCATATTTTTAAATATACCGAATCATGCTGTTTGAATAATCTGTGATTCAGAAAATATTCATTTATTTTTACTCATTGAATGTTCTACTGTGTGCAAGGACTGTCATAATAAGACACCATCGACTGGCGAGCTTAAACAATAGTAATCAATTTATGTTTTTTTTTTAATAGTTCTGGAGCCTAAGAGTACAGGTTTGGGTAGGTCAGGTTCCATGATAAGTCTTCTGTCTTTGGCTTGGAGTTGTCTCTCATTTTCATTCTTCACTAAAAGGCTGCAGCTTTATGCGAACATTCCCAAGGGTCTCTGATGTTTTTTGATTTTCTGAGAAAGACACTTTGGAGTAGAGAGAGCTAGCAACATGATTTTAACATAATCACTTTTTAAAAGGTTTTGTGTACAAGAGCAGTCACCTTTTGTGATACTGAAGTTAGTTAATTGATACCTGGGTTTAAGGAGAGGACAAAATATTCAACCCAATGTACCTCCTATGATTGATGGACTGTTCCAAATATTTGGGATCATAACCAAATTAGGCAAAAATGTGTACCTTACATGCTACCAATGTGTATCTTACATGCTAACAAAGAGAATCGCAGTATGAACGTAACCTTGACTTAAGAATTGCCTATTGTATTTGGAAGTGTAACTCAGTGGTAGTATACATGGAAAAGGCCCCAGCATTCTGCCCCTAAAATACAAAGTTATATAATTTTAGAAGGTGACCGTTGAAGTGCAGGGTAGGGGGATACTAGACCATAAAAATGGATCTGGAATGCACTGAACAGAGGCAGATGTGGAGGGTCAGAAAAGACTTTCTTGGTATAGAAGACAACCACTGAATGACGGCTAAAAAGAGAGAAAGCGGGGAAGAGAATCTGCCAGAAAGGGGAAGAGGAATGGAGCACAGGAAATTATACAAATGCTATAAAGTGAGAGAGTATTAGCCTATTTTAGAAAACACAGTGATGAAGAGAGCAGAAGAAAATTAGATCACTTGGACATTAACACAGAGTCAAATTAAGTATGACATCACTGCTAATGTAAAGCCTTCAGCTTATGCCTCCAGCAGGGCAGGAAGACAATGAGAACAGACCCATCTGAATTGTTTCAAAACCCCTTATGTCTGGACTGATGTGTTGAGTTTATAGGGGTGGGAGCAGTCCAGGTGGGAGCTACTGCAATAGTCCCTGTGAGACGTATTAGTGGTTCAGACTAAAATCAAACTAATGCAGATGGAAAGGAACAGCTGTTTTCTAAACATGTTTGAAGAAGAAAACCACAATCGACTAAGGCCAGATTAGACATGGGAGGTGAGGTTCAGACAAGTCAGAGGTAATATTGACTTGGTCCAAATAGATGGATGCACTGGACAACAGTTATAGAGTGGTAGGAAGACAATTGGTAGGGAAGATCCAGACAGGATTAATGTTCTAATTCTCTTTTAGAAAATGTATGATTTTAAAATGATGGTTGGAGAATTTTAGGGAAATATAAGGGCTAATAGAGTATAGAATCAGTCCTTAGGGTAACAGAATATGCATTTCTGAGAGGATGAACCATTCTCTAAGACAGACGTTATGATAATGTAGGTACCATATCGGCAGCTTCCTTTATTCATGAAAGCCATTATTTCAATTCCTGCCAGACACAAGTTTAATGCCCAGTGCACAGGAAAAGAGATTCTATACCCAACTAGGTGAGGCAAAATGGTAAATGAACTATGGTGTTACACTGACCCGGATTTGTACTTATGACTTACAGTGTCTGGGAAAAGTTAGTTGACTCAGTGTCTCTCAGTTTCCTAGATAATAATATGGCCAACCAATAACACTTTAAAGATTAAAGATCCCACTAAATGAAAACTCCATGTCCAATGTCAAACACAATTTTTCATAACTTGCCACACATGAGACAGACCTCAATCAATTCTGCTAAGACAACCGCCGGAGAGATTGGAATGCTAGGATCAGGATATATCATCTGTCAGCTCTGTTAGCTACTTTACTTTAGCCAAGAATTAATTAAGCTTTATTTTATTTTCAAGAGTGTTGATAACTTGACAGTATAGAGAAAGGTACCAATCAAACTTAGGTTCCTAGCATCCTACAGAAAGAGGTTGATAAAGTCTGTCTTCCTGGAGGTTTACATTTCAAAAAATGCCTCCCAGGAATTTGAGAAAGACCTCCTGGGTGATAAAGCTGGCAAGAAATCTTTAAAACTATTTGCATCTTAAAGGGATATGGAAAGGGCTGATGATTTCAAATTGTTTAAAGTAACTACTCTAAGGAAAAGGAGGTCAGGGACTCAGAGGCAGGAAGAAGCCTATCTAAAATTTGGTCAAGATGAGAAAAAAAATCACTTATCTTTTAGCAAATTGTATTTGAAAAGCAAGCAATTCCAGCCCTAGAGCACCCGGGGTACTTAGAGAATCATAGCAATTGTAGTCCGTGTTAATGATTGCTGCCATAGAAATTCTAGTCTAAAATAGACAAACTGCCCATTGGTCGACACATTCTGATCAGCATTGTTAGGTGATGGGAAGATGAACGCTTTGACTAATAATGAGTTCATCATTTAGTATAGCATAGCATAGAAAAAATAAAACAGTGGTTACAAAAGCACTATCAGGGTTGGTGTCGTACCAGGGATATCCTAATGATTTCTAAGGACATACCCAGGCACTTCTCTCTCTGGAGATGATATGCCTGCACGTTAGCAAATTTGAAGAACAAAACTATAGAAGTTTCTTTTAGGGGCTAACCAAAAATAACATAAGCCAAACCTAATATTTAATTCCTATCACTTAAAGTGTGATTAATGGGTAATTTGAGGTGAGAGAAGACAGTGCAAAGATCCCAAAAGCAATTGTTCCAAGCATGCTGGTTACTGGAACTCTGCATTGTATATAGTACAAGAGAGATTAAAGACCTATTGAAGATTGAATTTAATATTACTGAAAGGACAAATGCCAGCAGAAAACCTCATACCATATTAAAAATGAAAAACTCTCTCTACCTACCTACCCTGCATAGGGAACTAGGAGTAAATGAAAGTTGAGATGTAAAGTCTTGATTTGCACAGTGGATTGTTGTAATTATGCTGGTAATATATCAGTCACCTAGACATGATTTTGTACTCCTTTCAACTAAAATTCATGCTGGTCACATATTGCCAAAACTTGATGGGAGAAGTACTTTATTTTTTGTCATAATGTTTTTTTAAAAAAAAAAAAAACTAGAAACAGAAATGCTTTAAGCTGGCCAAAATTTAGAAGTCCAAGATGACTTGCCAAGGAGTTATATAGTTTTAATTACTCGGCCACAAAACTAAACTGTACCTCCTGGAAAGGGCAGGACAGAAGCAAGGGCTCTGTGTGATGGGTACCAAATCTAGGAATGACTGCCTTGTACCTGAAAATGAACACTAAAATGATAATAATCTTCTTATTGTTTCAAAACCATTTTTTTAGATATGGGAAGAGGCATTAAATTAGTCCATTCTTCGTCGTTGTTGCTATTGTTGCTGTTGACATAAGGAAGTGCAATGCCCAAGGCTGGATAACTTACACAGATTCACAATTGACTTGGCTCATAGTTTTGTAGGTTTAGAGATTCATACAGTCCATACATGCCCTGGCAAGTACCCCGTGGTAGATCTCAATGGTAGGAATGTAAGTGAGCCAAGAGATTATATGGAAAAGCTAGAAACCAGGAAACTACTCAGATACCCAGATTAAAACACTAATCTCTTCTAAGGGCACACACTCAGTGACCTCAGTAGGCTCCACCACTTCTAACCCTTCCCACAATGGAATCATTGCTCCCGACACACTCTGAGCTTATGCAATGATGACAGGCTTAGAATGATCAGAGGCACTAGCCATGCTTGAAGTAGAGTGTATTTCCTATTCCTCAAACAAGGACTCTTCTCTAACGTTCAGGATCTCTGACTAGAAAACGTTCCCTTATGCCCAAAGATATAGTGGGAAGAAAAAAATGTGTGATGACATGCTAAACTCAGGAATAATTGCCTTTTACTAAAATTAACAATCAGAGGGCACATTTTTAACAGCTGTCCTTCGATTTACACTTCATTTTGCTTCGTGATAGTAAGAGGGCTAATACTTGGAAACACTAGGAAGATGCTATAACATATTCCTCAAGTTTCTTGACAATGGGTTGAGCTATGCAGAGTATTACAGAGCTTACTTCCTCATGTCCTATAGACAGAAGTCTATGCTATTTATGTCAGGTGGTATTTTTATAACATTATAAACCACATACAACTGCCTTTTAATTAATTTTATAAACTGAACCTAATAAAACAGCCACCCATGTATGAGTTCAACATATAGTATGGATATTTAAAACTGTTATTTGTAGGTGCATGCATTCGACCACATGAGTAAACCCAGAACTCAACAAATACAAGTTGAAGCCATAATATGAGCTCAAAATCAGCCTATGGTACAGATTGGGATCCTTCCTTAAAAACTAAAATAAAACAGATGTTTATGCAAATTGTATTGAATACTTATGTTGGTACATGTGTACAGGCATATAAACAGTTCTGTAAATGTTTCCTTGGGGCATTAATGACTCCATTTTCATCAATAGAGGAACCAAAGATGCTTACAAAGCAAAGGAAATGGAGACTAGCTTTAAATCTTTAAGAACTGCTGGTAAAACCAGCAAAATGTTTGTTGAGTTGGAAAGGTATGTGTGTATAAATTACCCAGGAAGGGACTATACAAGGAGAAGTTCAGCCATGGGTGTGGAATCTCTTGTCTTCATCAATCTTTCCCTGATCTCATTCTGGTGGTTCTAAATGCATAATAAAAAATGCATGAAAGCAGGAATTAGTTCATGAATTCTTCCTTAAGCCCCCAAAGAGAATGAATCACTTCTTCATCTGCCATAGTAATGTAACTGAGAATCTTATTTTATCACAACTATTGCAGCATATTATAAATATTGGTTTCTTATTAAGCTTTGAGCTGCCTAAAAACATACTTCATCCATCTGCATCCCTTAATCCCTTTCATATAAGAAATGAATGAAGAAGAAATGCAATACTTTGACTCTATTCCTCAATGTCTATCTGTCCATCCAGCTATTATCTATCCATCCAACCATCTATTCACCATCTACTTAAGTACCCATCTGTCTACCTATATACCAATCTTCTATGTACTTTAGTGACTGCTCTAACACTTCAGATATATTAATTCATTAACTCTTCTAACAACTTTAATTTACAGAGAGCCTGAAGTTCAGAGAAATAAATTAGCTCCCTCAAGGTAGCCTACATAAGGAACAACACCAAGACAGTAACACTGCATAGACCAAATTCTCAAATTCTAAATAATATCTCCATGTGATGCCTGTTTTGTTAAGGATTTTCTGAAAACAGTGAGAACTAAGACAAATCATTTGGCAAGTACTAGTGGGAGGCACCTTGTCCGTATTAAGAGGCTCCTTTGGTCATTCATGGCTCTTAGGACTCCCCTTTGAGAAATTATGGGAAAAGTGAGACGGATGCAAAAGAGTTTTGGAAGAAATGATGGAGGGCAGAAGAACTTCGAGGTTATCTTTCTTAGCAGCACATAGATATAATCAGCAGGGTTGTCTCTCCTTCACTGAGTGTGTGTACTTTGTCCTGTAACCAAGGAAATGGCTATTACTAAGGCTCATCAAATCTAAGGGATTACAAATGAAAATTGTGTCTTTACTTTTGTTGATTTTGTACCCTTGTTTCACACTGTCTTCTGTGATTTCTTCCAGAGCCTTCATTGAGTCCTCAAGGTCCCCCACAAATTAAGGAACATTCTCAAACCCCTGAAATGAGATGTAGCTAACCTTTTACCATTGTTTTTCAACACGTTACCATCATTGAATTTTAAGTCAGGCTATAGAGCAACTCAACAATGACTGCTTTTCATTGCAAACGTAGACAAGGAATGGATTTACAGTTTCTATTTTCAGTCAGCGAGTAAACCCCCAGGAATATATGGCTTAAAAGCCCATTTGGTGCCTGGGAGAAGCATAGTAAGCAGTTATATTTGACATTACTCATGTCCTTCAGCGAAATACTTCTGTTTTTGTTGAAGTCAAGTTCCTGGAGGGAACACTTTGCTTTATGTATCCTTCCCTATTGCCTTGGATTACTTTCCTTGAGGTCCCCTTGGCTTCTTACAAAGCAGACACAGCTCCTAAATTCTCAGTGATGTTCTTTGATGCTAACATGCATGGCACGGTTCCAGCTTCTCTGTCATCATTGTTCCTGATACACAGAGTAGGAGTTAGCAAGAAAGAGAGCACCCCAGAGGCTCAGGGCTTCATGTGGGTGCATAAGGGGAAAAAAGACAGAACATGAAAAGAAAGACAGAAATAAAAATGAAAATCTAAACAACTGACAAAGACTGGAAAGGTATCTCAGAGGATAAGAACACAGGGTGTACTTCCAGAGGACCACAGTTCAGCTAATAATGCACATGGCAGCTCACAGCCACCTATAACTCCAGTCTTAAGAGATCAAATGCCCTATTCTGGTCTCCTTGAATATCAGGCACACAGATTGTGCACAGACACATATACAAGCAAAATATCATAAAAATGTATACCTACACAGACACACAGACACACACATTGTAGAATATTGTTTTAACTAGGCAAAGATGTGCTACATTTGTTTATGTTTCGCAATATTACTTTAACTGAGTAAGGGTGTGTTACATTTGTGCTGTGTTTGCTTAATGATGTAAGAATGTGTGTTTAATTATGCAAATATGTGCTGCATTTTTTCCACTTTGCCTGTCTAAGAAATCTGATTAGTCTCATAAAGAACTGAATGGCCAATAAGTAGGCAGAAAAAAAGATAGGTGGGGCTGGAAGAAAGAGAGAACCAATAAGAGAAGAAATCTAAGTTTGGGAGCAGAAAAATGAAAAGAAAAGAGGAGAGGAAAGTAGGAGGGACAAGTCTGGGGCAAGAAGTGGGGCAGCTACTAGCCACTCAGGAAAAGCAGCGAAAGTAAGACACACAGAAGGAAAGCAAAGTAAAAAGCCCTGAGGTAAAAGGTAGATAAACACATTAAATTAGGTTAAAAGAGCTACTCAGAAATAAGTCTAAGCTAGGCAGACCATTCAAAAGTAGTAAGTCTCTGCCTTGGGTTTGTGATCTGGTTGGTGCACCCCCTTCGCAAAGCCTAATATCCTCTCTCTAACAATTTGTCCTCATACTCATATAGACTCAAGGTCCCTCATCTAGTCTTGTACTTAGAGAAGAATGTGCCTCTTGAAATGCTAACCCTAACTCTAAGAAAAATCCTGACTTTTCTTATTTTCTCTCAATTATTCTTTTTTCTTTCTTTTTTTCTGTTTATCTTCCTTTCTCTCCTTCCTATCTCTTTCTCTTTTTTGTGCCCTCTCCCACCCCCAGCCTATTACTATGATTAACAGCATGAAAAAAAAACAACTTATGGAGGAAAGGATTTGTTTTAGCTCATAGTTTATAGTCCATCATAAAGAGAAGCCAAAGCAGGAAGCTAGAGGTGGGCACTGAAAGTACAGACCAAAGAGGACCACTGCTCAGAACTTGCTCAACCTGCTGGCTTGCTTTCTTTTCTTTTCTTTTCTTTTCTTTTCTTTTCTTTTCTTTCCTTTTCTCCTCTCTCTCTCTCTCTCTCTCTCTCTCTCTCCCTCTTTCTTTTTATTTTTATGGTACCCATGGTGACATGCTAAGGGTTGCCTCCACCCCCAGTAACCTCCTAGTTACTCAAAAAAAGTCCTTAAAATTTCCCACAAACAATCTGTTGGATGCATTTTTTCTTAGTTGTAGTTTCTCTTCCTATATAACTCTAATTTATGCTTGAGTTGTAAAAAAAATTGTCTAGTGGAATGTTTCAATTCTGCCCAATCAGAGAAATTGCAAATGTTCTATATTTGAACTGTCCACTGGCTCCTGAGATCTGGAAATATGACTAGGACAAGTAGATGGAGAGTTCATTTGATGGCCATTAATGGTTAATAAATATCAGTTTGATCAGTACAGTTTTAAAGCAATTATCTATCTCCAATATCAAATATTGCCAATTACTATGCTTATGACTGAAAGTTGAAATCCTCTTTGTAACAATGCTTCTCTTTGTTTGTATTTTTTTAATGTTTGACAGCTTTATAAATTTTAAGAACTTTTACTTCCAGACACCTCCCTTATCCCCCTCCCTTTTCCACAACCTTTACCTGTGGGGATACTTGCTCCAGCCCACAACTTCAGCTTAAACCTTTACCTGTTTCTTCCGCTCAACTTAAAAGGGCTTTCATGGTAGAAGCGAGAGAAACTTTACTGCTTTTGAGTGTAGAATTTTCCTGTCTGGTTGCCTGAAGAATAGATATTCTTCAGCCAGAGATTTAGGGCACCCTGGTGGGTGGTTCATTCTAGGCTCATTGGTAAGGCATGTGTCTTTGAAAATGACATGAGCAAAGGCAGAGACCAGTAACCTGCTTGGCTATGTGCAGAAATAAACAGTGCTGGTACAAGGGCCTTGAGCCTGGAAAAACATGAAGAGAAGAGGGAAAGCAAGAATGAAAAAGAAGAGGCAGGTACAAAAAAAAAGAGGAAGAATGAGCCTGAATAACTTGGGAGGGAAATCTTAGTCACAGCGCTGCCTCTGGTTTTGAATGCCCAGGCTGCTATTCTCTTAACCAAATTTTTAATCAACAATAGGTGCTTGCTTCTTAGATTTGTGCAAGGTTCTGGAGGTGATGGAAGGGGTGGAGTTCAAGGTTTCCCCAAGAATGTCTGACTTCTGCTACCCATGAGGTTAAGGCAGTCCTGGAGTAGACCGGGCACTTTTCTGAGCATTTCTGCCAATGTTTCTTGACTTAGTAGAGAGTACAGCCTCTGAGACTAGTGTCATCATTGGGTTAGAATTTCTTCCAAATAGCCTAAGGTAGATGTAAAAAGATATCTCAAGGCCAACATATCAGTAAGAGTATGTTTTCTCTAGTTCTGTGGCTCTGCTAAAATCACAGATTTCTGTGTTTTCCTGACCTACTTTCTTACAGTCCTGGAAACATGTTCCTCATATTTGGGAAATCTATTTTACATTGACTTCTTGTATTTGCTACATTTTATATTGACTGGTTTTGCTGGATGTTAAATGTATTTGTGTCTAGACTTGTGGGACTTTAGCTACAGCCGATTTCTACATTATTAAGAGGGTTATTTTGAGTGGCCCCTGTGAACAAACCTAATTTTCCCTTCTGATTAGTGCTTAATTTGAAATTGTTTGTGCAGTGATGAAATCTTTCTTGAATCTCGTCTCCACGTTCCAGTCTCCAACCCTAGAGTTCGTTTTTGATTACATAAATGCATTCAGGTGATTATATGGGCAAGACTGTGCATTAGGTAGTTCTGTGTTTTTGTAAGAATATTTGTTGTACAGACAGAACTGCAGAGTTCGATTCTGAATTTTTGGGAGTTTCGCAACTACACAGTCATTCCTTCTACTTAAGGCAGAAATATAACCTGCACCCCTCAGTATTTCATCTTCTATTTTCAATGACTCATTGCTCTTTGAAGATCTGTACCGAGAGATAATTTTGTTCCCCTTAGGAACCCACAGCAGACTTCATAATATAGTTTTCCAAATCTTTAGCATCTCTAATTTTTGTAATAAATGTATGTGTATGTGTGCAGTGTTTATTACTATATTCAAAATATAACTTGAAGATTAGAGTGTAAGACTTCTCTCTGAGTGCTGCTTCTGCTAAACATCTTTAGATACACCTTCTTCACTAACCCTGAGCCAAGGCTCTGTGGTCTACCCTCAGAGGCTCGCAGCTGGAGAGGTTTTCCTGGCAGGTGAATCATTGCTCCAGGAGTGCTCTCACCTGCTTTTGATGATACTGAGATTTTGGGTTTAGTGGTTGTGCTCAAATGAGTTAAATTTTGAAGTATGTTGGGATAGGCAGAAAACACCTGTTCCAAATTAATGTATGCAACTCTTCATCCTGAGGACTTCAGAAGTTGAACTTAGTTTGAAATAGTCTTAACAGAAATAATAAAGCAAAAAAATAGGTTATTAGAATTGGCTCCGATTGAATATGACAGTTTTCTTATATACCAAGGAAGAATTGTGGCACATGACCATGGTCCAGTGAGAAATACATAGAGAATAGCATATGGACATGTGCTGGGAACAGAAGGCCAGAAGAACAAGTTTATGTTTAGATAACATGGTCCTGATATGGATATCTAGCACAAGCCAAGATAGCTAATACAAGACACTGGAGGGTTAGCTGTCAGGTCAAAATGGCTGGTACCAGATGTCTGGGGAATCCAGAAGTAAACAGTGATGTAATCTGTCATGTAACTATTTTTGGAAGAGTAACACTTTTGGGTTATTTGAGATCAGAGGCCCAAACCTTTGCATTCAACAGCATGCCTGTGTCTGTCTGTAGCCCAGTTTGGTGGAGTATTTGTGGGCCTGTGTATGCTGGCATGTGCCTAGATTTCTGCCAATAACACCAAATAGCCTTTACTCTGAGTGACTAAACCATTCTGTATCTGTCACTGGACCCTCAAATTTTCTTCAACCTCCTGGCCCTGTGTGACCCTTTTTTGCTTTCTGAGCCTGAGTGCCACAACAAAAAAAGGCAGTCATGTATTAGCTGAGGAGGGAAGAGCCTCGAGGATATTCTTCTTGGAACACTGCAAAGGAACTAACACCCTATCCCCAAACATCTTTCTCTGACTTCAGACTTCTAACCTTCAGAACTCTAAGGCAATGCACTGCTCTTCTTGAAGTACATAGTGTACGGAAGCAATCATAGCAACAGTAAGAGAAAACCAGGTCTCAACATGGTCAGTCTGGAGCATGTGATGAAAAGAGCCCAGAAAAGATGAGTTTCTACGACTCTTCCCCCTTTGGCTAAATGCTCAACTCCTGAATTAGTTTCCTGTAGTTGTCTTTTAAAGACTCTTCAGTTTGGGTAACTCCTCTTATCATCTATCTATAAATCTCAAAGTCCAATGACAATATCCACAGTCATTAGTATCAAGTTTTATCTCTCCAGGTACATCCTGGAAGTTTTAAAAGTTTTACTTTGTTGTGAGTTATTCACCAGAGAAGGCCACTTAGACACAAATTCAAGTCAATAGAAAGTATTTATTAGGCAGTCAGTGACTACCCTGGGTATTAGAGACCCCAGGGTAACCATGAGCCTTGGGGTGAATTTTTAAGTGTGTGCACACACACACACACACACACACACACACAACCCAAAACGAACAAATAAAACTAAAACAAAAACACGCATCCTTGGTTGGCAACTTCGCAAGCACAAGTTAGCCATAAGTAGAATTATAAAAGCCAAAAAACTGCGGTTTGTACATTTAGGGACTTTCCCAGAACTATGGACTTTGATGGATTAGGTCTTTGTTGCTGCTTTGGCACGTGTTGCTGCCCACGGGCTGGGTTTCAGGACGGAATGGTACATCCGTCCTGTCATTGCTTATGCTAAGGTCTAGGGAACCTACTAATAAGGTCTAGGGAACCTACTAAGGTCTGGGGGCCTGCTACCACTTCCAACAGTGTGAGCTAGTATTTACTCAGCGCCAGTCTTGTTCCTGGTAGTGTTTTATAAGATAGTGAGTTTGGAAAGGAGGACACTGAGACGGGGTTATACTTGAGGAAGCTCGTGTTTAGTGGTCAAGATAACAGTGATGAGTACTCCCTAATCGTAACCACACCCCTGATAAGAGAATCAAATTGTAAAAGAGCAAGAAACTGGAGACAAGGGAGACCTAAGCAGGGTGCTTATGTGGACAATCACTACTGCACAAGGGGGGGCCTCCTTTTTTTTCACCATTTTTAAAATTTATTTTACATACCAAACACAGTTCCTCTCCTTCCTCTCCTCCCACTCCCCCCCACTTTCTCCCTAACACCCCCCATGAACTCCCCCTCTGTCTCCACTTAGATGGGGTAAGGCCTTCCATAGGAATCAACAGAGGATGGCTTATCAATATGAGGGAATACCAAATTCCTCCCCCCACCCCCACATCAGGGCTGAACAAGACAACCCATCATAGGGAATAGGTTCCAAAGAGCCATCTCACGCATCAGGAATAGGTCCTGGTGTCACTGTTAGTGGCCCCACAAAAGACCAAGCTGCCTAGGTTGGTCCCATGCCCGCATCCTAGATGTCCATTCAGAGTCCATGTGTTCCCACAAGCTCAGGTCAGCTGTTTCTCTGGGTTGCCCCATCACAAACTTGATCCCTTTTGCTCATACAATCCCTTCACCCTCTCTTCAACTGGACCCTAAGAGCTTGGCCCAATACTTGGCTGTGCATCTCCACATCTGCTTCCATCAGTTACTGAATGAAGGCTCTCTGAGGACAACTAGGGCCGTCAGCAATCTGATTACAGGGGAAGGCTAGTTCATGCCCCATCTCCACTATTGCTAGGAGATTTAGCTAGAGTCATCCTTATGAGTTCCTGAGAGCCTCCTTTGTACTAGGTTTCTCCCTACCCCAAAATGACCCCCTTGATCAAGATATCTCTCCCATCACTCTCCTACTCTGTCCAGCCCATAACTCGCCCATCCTGTTCACTCATGTTCCCACCTTCCCATCTCCTCCCCTCTACTACCCAGCCCTCACACCCAGTTTAACCAGAACATCCCATCTACTTTCTCTTCCAAGGGAGAACCATACATCCCTCTTAGGGTCCTCCTTGTTACCTAGCTTCTCTGGGGCTGAGGATTGTAGCTTGTTTAACATTTGTTCCATATTTAATATCCACTAATGAATGTGTATATACGTGTTTGTCTTCCTGGGTCTGGGTTACCTCACTCATGCTGACATTTTTTCTACTTCCATCCATTTGCCTGCAAATTTCATGATGTCATTGTTGCCCCCTCTTCTCCCACTGAGTAATACTCCATTGTGTGGCTAAGCCATTATTTTCTTTACCCATTCTTTGGTTGAGGGACATCTAGATTGTTTTCAGGTTCTAGCTATTATGAATAATGCTGTTATGAACATAGTTGAGCAAGTGTCCTTTGGGTATGGTTGAACAATCCTTGGGTATATGCCCATAAATGGCATTGCTGTGTCTTGAGGTAGATTGAGTCCCAATTTTCTGAGAAGCCACCACACTGATTTTAAAAGTAGCTGTACAAGTTTACAGACTTACCAACAGTGGAGGAGCATTTCCCTTACTCCACATCCTCTCCAACATAGGCTGTCATTAGTGTTTTTGATCTTGGACATGCTGACAGGTGTAAGAAGGTATCTCAAAGTAGTTTTGGTTTGCATTTTTTCATTTTCCTGATAGCTAAGGATGTTGAACACTTCTTTAAGTATATCTCTACCATTTGAGATTCTTCTATTGTGAATTCTTTCTTTAAATCTGTACAGTTTTTTGTTTTGTTTGTGTGTTTGGTTTGTGTTTTTGGTTTTTTGACACAGGGGTTCTCTGTAGCTTTGGAGCCTGTCCTGGAACTAACTCTTGCAGACCAGGCTGACCTCAAACTCCTCAAACTTACAGAGACCCACCTGCCCCTGCCTTTTAAGAGCTAGGATTAAAGGCGTGTGCCACCACTGCCTGGCTTAAATCTGTACCTGATTTTTTAATGGGATTATTTGGTATTTTGATGTCTAGTTTCTTGAGTTCTTTATATATATTTAATATCAGTCCTCTGTCAGATGTGGGATAGGTGAAGATCTTTTCCCATTCTCCAGGCTGATGTTTTGTCTTATTGGCAGTGTCCTTTGCTTTACAGAAGCTTTTCAGTTGCAGGCAGTTCCATTTCTTAATTGTTGATCTCAGTGTCTGTGCTACTGGTGTTGTATTCAGGAAGTGGTCTCCTGTGCCAACATGTTCAATGCAATTTCCCACTTTTTTCTTTCAGCTTTAGTGTAACTGGATTTATGTTGAGGTCTTCTATCCACTTGGACTTGAGTTTTGTGAAGGGCAACAGATAGAAATTTATTTGCAACCTTTTGCATGCCACCATCCAGTTATGCCAGCACCACTTGTTGAAGATACTTTCTTTTTTTTTTCATTGTATTCTCTTGGCTTCTTTGTTAAAAATCAGGTGTTCATAGGTGTGTGGATTTATGTATTGGTTTTTATTTGATTCCATTGATCCTCATGTCTATTTTTATGCCAACACCAATGATGTAGGAGGGTCATCTGTCTATGTGTTACTTTCATTGGTTAATA
>LOEQ01002425.1:0-13876 GCA_001685075.1 Bramus lutescens | reverse complement strand
AGGAGAGAAAGAGGGGGGGGAGGGAGGGAGGGAGGGAGGAAGAAGTTAAGATCATTTCTATCATTCCTATATAATGGTTTGAATGAGAATGACCCTCTAAGATCATTTGAAAGTTTGGTTCCCAGTTGGTAGACAAATTTGGAAGGATTAGAGGTATGGCCTTATTAGAGGAGGTGTGTCAGTGAGCATAGGCTTTGAGGTTTCAAAAGCCCATGCCAGGCCTAGTCTCTCTTTTTATGCTGGCAATTTGTGGATTGGATATAATGCTCAGCTACTGCTTTAACTCTATCTTGTCTGACATCAAGCCTGCCTGCCTCTGTGTTCCCCACTAAGATAATAATGGACTAACCCTCTGTTATTTTAAGCCAGGCCCAAATTAAATGCTCCTCTTTATAACTTACCTTATTCATGGTCTCTCTTCACAGCAGTAGAAAAACAACTAAGACATGCTATTCGAATATTAACCATAGCATGAGACTCCTATGTTCATGGAGATATCTAACCTTGTTGGTTTTTTAAAGGTCCTATCCCTAAATTCTGTCATACCAGGAGTCAGGGCTTCAAAATATAATTTGGGGTTGGGAATGGAGGATATGACCATTACTTTTATAACAACTCCTTTAAGTGCTTGCAATAATGGTTCTATGTTACATACTTTTGTGTCACACTGATTAATATAATCTTGACTCTCAGCACTAATATAAGAGGATTACTTAATTCAAAGAGTTTCTGAAAAGCTAAGAAAAATGCCACATATAAAATGAATTCACTAGGCTTGGCATAATAGGGTTTTCAGAAGCAATCTTCTTCTTACCTGCATTCATAGAGTGCCATATATGGTTAAGAATATGTGCTGACCAATTCCAAATTCAGTCCCCAATGGCAGAAAACAGGCCAACTGTGATCCCAACTGCCCTGGTAAGAGCTTTTATCATTTGCTCTATTTGGAGGTAACAGGATAGGGACAATAGCACAAGATAAAGAAATTGGAAATATCTATAGTGGAAATAAGCAAAAAACCAAAATTATAGAAATGGGAAATATGACACTTCCATACTTTGTTTTTAAAATGCATGTTCCAGCCAAAAGTTGCAAGTTGTCCAGATGGTGAGCTAGATAAAACAGAAATTAATCACTTACTTCTACAGTGGGAGAATTTTAAGATCTTTGGGGAAGATAGTAAAAAACTTCTCTCTAATTAACCTTAGCTTATTAAGTGTGCCCAACCACAGGTCAGAACCAACAAATGAAATCTCAGGTTTGAGAGGAGGACTGGGGAGGATGTCTGGTCTGTGCTCATTTTTCCAGAGTGGAAAAACTTCCAGAGGAAAACAAAATGAAGCTGCTTGAATAGAAGAGATGGTTCAGTATACACCTAGGAGGGAATATAATTCCCTGAAACATTGAAAGAGAAACATCCTTATGATAGCATACTGCTAAAATTCCTTCCCAAGGGAAGACATAAGTAATATTTATTTCTTCTCCAAAGATTCCAATGACAAATGGAGACACAGCTCCACCAATGTTCATTCTGGGAACCGATGAGTTTATTGGACATCTGTACAGAGCATAAATAAGGGGTTACTTACACAGGTATCTATTATGCTTATCCAACACACCTGAAAAAAAAACTTATCTAGCATGGGTGAGAATTTATTTATTCACCATATTGATACAGATGGAAGACCCCCCTTCTTTTATCTGTCCTAATCTATATACTATCTCTCCTCTCCAAGGCCACATGCACTAAGACATAGTTACATATAGTAGGAAGTAAGGAATATCTGGATACTAAGATGAGGGACTTGTGTACTTCCTACCCACTATGAGGATGTATAAAATGTTGATAAGCCTATCTGGAAATGATTTTTGCAAGGCAGCACAGCTGACTGCCACAAGTTGGCAGATCCTTTCCTTAGATGACAATTGTTAACGATATTCACTTTTAAAGGCAATAACTGAACTCTGACCCTGGTCTGAGTGTGATCTGAGAACTTATATGAACTGTGCTGTCCCTGTATTTGTAGTCTGAGCAGAATGTGAATGTCATGAACTATTATAAACCCATTTCTTCTTTCTGACACTTTCACAAAATCATGAATGGAAAAGGATAGTGGTATTTTGTTATGTGGATAGTCATCAAGTAAACAGTCAGGTTGTTAGGTGGAATGTCTGTGAATTAAGAGATATTTAACAGCCTTGAAATATTGCAGAAAAAAACCCCACTATTTTAAAATGTCTTTGTGACCTTTCTGGCTAAATTGGAAATGAAAAATAACAGATGAGTACATTTTTTTTCTTATTCAAGGGAAGTGGAAAACTCTCATTAACAGGCCAAGGAAATGAGGGTCAATGAAACACAAAGCAGGGAGAATGTGGAAATGGAAACCATAAAGACCACATCAATACTCAAGCTTTTTTATTTTTATTGAGCTCTACATTTTTCTGTGCTCCCCTCCCTGCCTCTCCTCTTCCCCTTAACTTCTCCCAAGGTCCCCATGCTCACAATTTACTCAGGAAATCTTGTCTTTTTTTACTTTCCATGTAGATTATTTCTATGTAAGTCTCTCTTAGGGTCCTCATTGTCATCAAAATTCTCTGGGATTGTGATTTGTAGGCTGGTTTTCTTTGCTTTATGTTTAAAAATCACTTATGCACGAAAACATGTGATAATTGTCTTTATGTGTTTTGGTTACCTTACTCAAAATGATGTTTTCTTGCTCCTTTCATTTTCCTGCAAAACTCAAGATGTTGTTATTTTTTTCTGCTGTGTAGTAATCCATTGTGTAAATGTACCACATTTTCCTTATCCATTCTTCGGTCGCGTGGCATTTAGGTTGTTTCAAGGTTCTGGCTATAACAAATAATACTGCTATGAATATAGTTGAGCACATGTCTTCAAGTTTTATTTCACAGACTCTGTATATGAGATTTAGACAAATTTGACTTTGTCTTTGAGGACTCTTTCCTAATTTCCACATTGATTTCTGGAGTTTTGCAATTTTTAAGTCTTTCAAAATTAATTAATAATCATTGGGAAAGAAAACTAAAAGATTTTGCCCATCTTATTCTACTTGATAACTTCCTGTGTCTGTAGAATTGGTCATGAGCCACAAATGTAAGTCCACTGGGTGAGTGTTAGATGTCTCATTTTTGACTTCTGGCTTCTACGAAGGAGACCACAATTCTGCCTTCACAATTCTTAAGGATTTGACTGAAGAGCTCTATGTGAGTGTATGAGTACAAATGTTTATGTATATAATATGCAAAATCTGGGAATACATATATCTACATGTTCATATGTACCCTTAGGGAAGCAATCCCTTATATAATTCTTCTTGAAATAAAGTTAGGATACAGCAGTTATGTCACACTTTCAGTCATTAAAAATACATATTTGGCCAAGGGATGGTAGTGCACATCTTTAATCCCAGCACTTGGGAGGCAGAGAAATTCACTCTGTGAATTCGAGGACAGTCTAGTCTACAAGAGCTAGTTCCAGGACAGCCAGGGCTGTAACACAGAGAAACCCTGTCTCGAAAAATGACAACAACAAAAACAAACAAAATACCTTTTTGAAAATGCAGTAGTATGACTAAGTGAATTTAACAATTATGACAGAAAGTGATAGTCGTTAGATTTGGTGAAGAGAAAAATGAATTGCGATGTGGTTTTGTAGGAGGCATATAGAAACCTAGAAATACTGTGGGATAATTCTTTTGTATACAGTAAAGATTTGTCACTCACATTGGTTTAATTGAACACTGATTGGCCTGTAGACAGACAGAATGTATAAGCAGGGAACTTAACTAAGAGAATTCTGGAAAGAGGAAAGGCAGAGATGTAGTCACCAGCTAGACACAGAGGAAACAAGATGAGAATGCCTCACTGAGTAAGGTACCAAGCTACATGGCTAAACATTGATCAGAATTATGGCTTAATTTAAGTTGTAAGAGCTAAGAAGCCCAAGCTAATAGGCCAAATTAGTTTATCATTAATATAATTCTATGTGTATATATTTGAAACTGAATAGCTGTGGGACTGGTTGGGACAGAAACCTCTCTCTACATAGCAAAAACAGTGTGGACATGTGGGTATGCCTCCTCTAGCTGTACTGATTATCCATTTGAGCAGTTGCCTTGGATTTCCTAGCAAGTAGGTAGAAAAACTGATAAAACTGAATGACCCCAGTTCCTCAAGAGGTACTTAAAGAAACCAGTCAATCTCTCTGGAAAATAGAAAGTGCTCTGCTTAAGATCAAGTTGATCAATACAATGAAGTGTATAGGATTTTTTTTCTGCAGGCACTGGAAATTTTAATTTATTCTTCCTTGTTATACTCTTATAGAATACATGGCTAGAAAAAAAGGCAAGAAAAAGTCCAGGGTCAGTCCTTCCCAAGTGACATAGAATAATATAAGGGGCTATTTTTTACAATACCCTCAAATAATTTCCTTTTTTCAACATACAAATAATTTTTTTAACATACAAATAATTTTTTTCAACATATTTTTATTATTTGAGAATTTCACATAATACACTCATTGTAGTAGGAGGCTGCTAGTTTGTTCTCAGATGCTTAGCCCCAAAATAATCACAGAAAATATATTATTTGCAATACTTTTGGCCAATACCTTAAGAGTATTTCTGGCTAACTCATATCTTAAGTTAACCCATCTCCATTAATCTGTATATCGCCATGAGGCTGTGGCTTATCAGGTAAAGTTCCAGCATCTGTCTCTGGCAGGGCTACATGGCTTCTCCTGACTCTACCTTCTTTCTCCCAGAATTCAGTTTAGTTTTCTCTGCCTAGATCTACTAGCTCAACACATAGCCAGAAGGACATCCCACATCACACTCATCACACTCTCAGTCCTCTCAGATCCACTCGTACATTTAGAAACCCCCAAAAGGAGAAGGAGAAGATGAAATGCCAAGTCAAATTCTAGTTGCCCATATACTCACTGGAGAATAATCAAACTCCCAGTGACCAGCCGCTTAAAGAAAACTGAGTATTCCCCCACTCCCACCCCTGCCAGAAGCTATCAGCTATGGAGAGCTATATTTCAGCATCCTTACTACAATTTTTAAGCATTCTCTTCAACGGATTCTTGTCTAGATATTTTTTTTGGGGGGGCATTTATGGTGGAATTGTCATAGAAGCACTGAGCAATGAAAGGGTGTCAAATATGGAGAACTGTTCATTTTCTGGATTGGACCTTTTTAAAAATTTCGAGAGTTAGCTCAGACCATGGTCTGTTGATGTCTATGCTGTGGCTTAGGGTTTTCTTCCTATCTGTGGTCTGTACTGTTATTGGTAAACATGATGAGATCCATGATCTCTGTTGATGCCAGAAGCCAAGTGGGTATCTGCGGTCCATGTTGTTACCAGAAACCATTTGGAAGTTCATGATCTGTGCTGCTCGAGACTGTAAAGAACAAGGAAGATTCTATTTCAATGGTATCGATGACTGCAGACTCACAGTTGAGAATGAGAGACATAGAGAGCTTCTGTGAAAACAATTCAAGTAATTTTCATCAAAATACTCATGCCCTTTGTTTGTTGTTATCTATAAATGCTTCCATCAAGAGTTAACCAAGTCCATGTGGCATGGGAAGTTCTTCTGTATATGTATTGCTTTTATTGGTTAGTGAATAAAGAAGTTGCATTGGCCTGTGATACGGCAGAGTAGAGTTGGTGGGAAAAACTAATCTGAATGCTGGGAGAAAGAAGGCAGAGTCAGAGAGACACCATGTTGCTGCTGCCACAGAACCTTGCTGGTAAGCCACAGTCACGTGGCAATATACAGATTAATAGAAATGGGTTAACCAAAGGTATAAGGGGTAGCTAGAAACACGCTTAAGCTTTTGACCAAACAGTATTTCACATAATATAGTTTCTAAGTGATTATTTCAGTTCTGGGCAGCTGGGAATGAAGAAGCAGCCTCGCTCAACATCTATGCTTGTGATGTTTGTCCTCTACTGAGATTACCCTATACTCAACTCCTGTAAGAAAAACTGAGTTCTGTAGTTGATTGAGTATAACTTTTTTTTTCAAAAGTCAAGAACATTTACAACTTTTCTTCAGAGAATTCTCTGTAAAAGCTGAGAATATCTGATCAATAATACTCAGTGGAAATCAGAGAAAAGGAACATAAAAATACCACACATTTGTTCAGAAACAGAATATTTTTTTATTCTTGTCTATAAACCTGCCTGGCACTTTAAAGAGTATCGCACACATGGACGTGTTTTGTTGTATGTTGAGAAGTTATTCATGAAAGATGGCTTAAAGGATTTGGGTATTTTCTGCCAAAGGGATGTGCAGATCTTTTACTAAACCTTTTAAACTTCACAACAAAATATTGATGTGGAGAAAGGAAAGAAGTGTGGGCTTTTTCAGCAGTTTCATGTCTACTTGAACTTTTCTGTCATGCTGAAAATAAGATGTGGTAGAAGCCACTTTAGAAGATGTCTCGAGTTTCACGGAGGGGCTGCTCAGTCTATTTCTCTTTTCAACCCTAAAACTGAAACGCAATCAAGCTTTCATTATGCTTCTGCCCTAAAGATGTAATTACAGGCGCATGGCCAGTGCACACCCCTTTGACTGCCTTATAGTCCACACACGATGTAAAACGCCCGCCGTGTTACAAACAAACCAGATCGGGGGTAGAAAAGTAAATGTACAGCCTAGCAGCAATTCCTCTAAAAGCAGCTATGAAATTTCTGAAAAAAAAAAAACCTAATTCAGTAAGTTTCTGTTTACATTGAAAATGGCGAAGTTGTAGATGATTTTCCAAATCATTCTTAGCTCTATCACAATGGAATCTATGTATTAAGGGAAAAAGAAAGACAGGCTGTTTGTATGTCTCCTGGTCTCCTCTGATATAGTGTTCTTGCTGGGTACTTGGACCCTCAATAATTCTCGCTTCAGCTTTGTTTCCTAAATATTCATTATATTCACTTTATGACCATTTCTGCTGGGGATGGGAATCTGGTTCTGGATGCTCCATCACAATCATTAATTAGTTCTTCTCACAGAAAAATCAGGCACACAAACCAACCAGCTGTATGACTTTCTATGTTATTTGTCTTTTCCATTTAGTATTTGAAATAAGTGACTGAATAATGTATACAGATATTTGTTGGAGAAACTTGTAATCCAGAGAGTATAATTTCAATGACAGAGAGAAAGGATGGTGGTTTCTTTGACATGCGCAATGTAATAAGTCAGAGAGGTAAAATCTGAGTGGATAAGGTTGTAGGGACTCTAATACCTACATAAACATATAAACACAATGATATATAATATGTATTATGTATATTACATATAATAATCTATATTTACGTTGATATATTTGTAGGAATTTTTGTAAGGGGTTGTGTTTTTACTTTTTGACCAAAAAATGGCCTTGAATCTTACATTTTTAGAAAATCATTTTAGCTTCTGCAACAACAGATTCTTGGGAGCAACGGTGGGAGTCCTCCCTATAAAATGACTTGTTCTAATACTTACTGAAGTCATAAGGGCTTGGCTTAGCACTGTGGAAGTAGAAGGAGTAAAGCAGCTGCACCTTCAGCACATGAGTTTTTATTTTTGAATGTGACACATTCCCCTATGTTTTGTTTGTTTGTTTGTTTACATACTTGGTCCCCAGCCAGCACTGTTTGAGAACATTGCTGAAGCCTTAGAATGTAGAGTCTTGCTGGAAAAAGTGGATATCTGGCAGGCAGACCATGAGGCTCTCCAGATCACTCTCTGATTTCTGACTACAAATCCCATGTAACCAGAGTCTTTCAGTCCCTCCTCCATGCCTGTGCACCATGATGGGATCGATCTCTACAACCTAAAACATGGAACAAACCCAGGCTGCGTAAAAACAAAACCCAGACTGTTGCTTCCTGCCATCTGTTTGTCACAAGAAAGAATAAGATCCACAGGCTGAAGGTTAGTTCTTCAATAGAGAAGAGCACACAAGTTGAGTTTCTGTATAATGGTTGTACAGGTGAGAGCAAAGGCATGGGATAGCATGACAACAGCTTGCTCTTTGAGCACATTTAGATGGTCATTTTAATATGGTTCAATCCATTTCTTTATTCTATAGATAAGAGCATCCTTACCAAGTCAGTTGAAATCTGGATTAGCTTCTGTAGAAGAGAAGAATTTAGAGAATGAATAAACACACACACACACACACACACACACACACACACACACACACACACAGAATTCTATTAGAATGGCTTAACAGGCTGCGGTCTACCTAGCACAACAATGTATGTCTGCCAACAGAAGGTCCATGAATACAGCAATTATTAAGTCCACGAGGCTGGAAGTCTGATCTTCATTGTACACCAGAATCTTGAAGAAATAAACTCTAATTCCAGTGATGCAGTGAACTTGCTAGGGAGAGTGAGAGCAAACAGGCAAAGCACAAATATGCTTCCTTCTTCTGTGTTCTTTATATAGGTGGCCAGCAGAAGGGGTAGCCCAGATTAAAGGTGGATCTCTCCATCTCAAAAGATCTGGATTACTAATTGGTCTTCCCACTTCAAATAATTGAATTTAAAAAAAAAAAAAGAAGAAAGATAAGCATACGAAAGAGGGCTGGGAAGATGGTTTGACCAGCCACTAAGCTTGATAACCAGAGCTCACAGGTGGAAGCAGAGACTCTCCACATATGCTTGTACCCAAATACACACAAAATTGATAAAGGTGATATAGTGTAATAAAAGATTTAATGGGTAAGATTCACTCTGAATCTCAAAAAGGAGACATGTTCCCTTTCTATCTTTCTTCCTTTTGTTGCTGTAAGAGTATTTAAACTTACTTTTACTTCATCTGGCATAGGAAAAAATGTGTCTTTTGATACGATTCTCTTTAGCACGATAAAGAATTAAAATTCTGTATAACAAATGCATTTATCTAAGAAAACATTTTTTTGGCAGTGCCATGTTCTCTCAACATCAAAAATGGCTATTAATTAGAACACTTGTATATTAATGAAGGATTGGGATGAACAAATCTTATATTGATTTAGTTTCAAGTTTTGTAACAACCATAGAAGTCAAAGAATGGAGTAAAATGTCTCCTCGTACCTTAAGCAAAAAGTACTATATTAAATTTGAAGCAATACATATTTTTGAAGTACATTTAAATCAAAATTTTATTATGCAAATACAGATGCTTCCTAAAATTAATGTGGTCAATTAGATCATTGTATGTCAGAAATTCATTTGAAAGGATGGGTAGAAAATAATTCTTTGTAATGTCACATAAATTTTCTTTGCAGCTAATCTCTGAAAGAGGAAAATTTTTCTCGCTACTCGGGCGTAGAATAGAAGCATTAACAATGGAAAGGTCAGTGCATAATGATGCAAGAGAGAAAAGGCCTAAAGTGCCACATTGAAGATGAGATGCGGGAAGTTATACAGAAATATTAATCAATCAATCTGCAATTTAAGGCCTTAGGAACTGAGCTAAAAATCTTCTTTGCTATTTTGTATCCAAGAAAGTGAGCAATAAATTCTTTCTGTGAATAGAAAAAAAATAGTTTCAATATTTTTCTTTCCATTTAAATTCTGAATATTGACAGTAGTAACTGAAAAACTTGAGTTAATCTAGCAGGTATTGAATAGCTATATTTTTCTCAAATAATTTGGCTATATTATCTTCCAGCACTGGTTTTCAACCCTTTCAAAGGGGTTGCATATCAGATACCCTGCATATCAGATATTTACCTTATGATTTCTAACAGCAGCAAAATTAGAGTTAAGAAGTAGCAACAAAAATAATTTTAGGATTGGGGGTGCCCACAACATGAGGAACTGTATGTAGCAAAGGGTTACAGTCTTAGGAAGGTTGAGAACCACTGGTACAGAGGTTCAGAACTGATCACACAAACCACCATGAAAAAAAAAAGTGTTCATTAAAATTCATGTCTGGAAATAATGGCTATGGTGAGATATAAACTTAAACTTGTGGGTATATGAACTGTACATTTTAAAGACAGTACACATGAATGCATGTCCAAACCAGAAGAAAATATATGAAAAGTTATTATCTTTGCTTGACACAAACCACTTGTAAATAGCGTATTTGTTTGCTTTACAGAGTTCCAAGTGTGGTGATATTTAACACGATCAGTGATGTGACTGAAATGAGCAAGAGCTCTTGACCTCATGTATGCTATCTAATTTACTTGTTGCCTGCATCACTTCCACATCTCACTCACATGTGTGGTAAAAAGGGCACTAGCAGCTAGAAGGGAAAGAAAAACTCAAGATGCAGAAAAGGTTAAGCTACCATCGTAAAGGAGATCAGGCTGTCAGAAAGATATTTGGAAGAACATTACTTTTAAGTGCCTTTGAATCTGATCGTATCTACATGAAGGCTTCAAGGGACATAAAGGCAAAAGGAAGAAAGTTACATTGATTTGCCGATTCACTCACTATTCATTTATTCAACTAAGATCCATAAGCATGAAATAAATGACTTTCTCAGGGAGCCACTAATGCATAACTTAGTTCACCTGTCCTCAGGGAACTCTGAGGTTTTAGAAGTAAATAAGTAAAGATCAGAATTATGGGAAGTCAATGCCAGAGATCTACATCAGGCAAACTGGTAACTTAATGGCCAGAATCATCCAAACTGTGTAAGGGTGTTAAAGGTTTTAGTTTGATCTTGAATTCTGTGGGAGTTCACCACATAAAGCAAGACCTTTTTAATACAAGGTACAATGTGAAAAATCTCCAGTGAAGAGAATGAGAAATTGGCAGAAAGTTTTGGTCAAGTTGATAGAGTCTATAAGATTAAACTGTACAGCACAGTCCCTACACCTCAGGCTCAGTGAACTTCACAGAAGAGGGAGTGGCAAGATTATAAGAATCATATGACCAGAAAGTCTGCTGTGTGATAGTGTCTTCTACACATGTAATTGTAACAATTTTGTTCCATAAATATGACCTGCCCAATGAAAACATCAGTTGATATATTTTCATGGATATGAAAAATCTCACAAAACTCCACCCCTAGATGAAGAGTTTACAGGCAATTAATGACTCCTAACAAAGGGGTAATCATATTTTTCCAGGAATGAACCCCTAATGTATTACCCAATCCCCAAGTGATCATTCCTGAATACATACACATTTAAAGAACCTTAAATGGACTCCACAAAATGTATTTATACTTTATATAGCTCTTTCTCTCTCCTCTCTCTCTCTCTCTCTCTCTCTCTCTCTCTCTCTCTCTGTATGTGTGCATGTGTGTGTGTGTGTGTGTGTGTGTGCAATACTAATTAAAGAAAAAGATGTCTAGGAGATGAGGGGTGCCGGATAGGAACTAGAAGAGGGGAAGGAGTGGGTGGGAATGATGTAAATATAACACTCAAGTATGAAATTCTAAAAAAATAAAATAAATGTTAATGATACACATTAAAAAATTAAAAATTACTAAAAGTTAAAACTAAATAAATCTCTCTGTGTCATGCTGAGTCACTAGTGTTTACAGGCAACAGAGTGTCATTGAGTAACTCCAAGCAGATTTCAGAGGACATGTGCCCTAAATATCATCATCAGCAAAATGTAGGAGTGTAGGTTTTTGCTGCTGTTGTTGTTTGTTTGTTTTACTCTTTGGGAGCCTGTTACCCAGCTCCCAAAAAGACACAGAGAGTTATTATTGCTTATGAATGCCCAGCCTTAGCTTGGCTTGTTTGTAACCAGCTTTTCTTAATTATCCTCTGAACTAAGAACAGATTCTATCCACTGATTTTCAAGACATTTCACAGAGATTTATGCTCCTTGACTGAGCCGAGTAAGATTGTGAAGCACAATTCCCACTGCAGGGCAAGATTATAAGCAGTTCAGATTTTTAATTATGGATGTGTCTCGATTCAGGGTCTTCCTCTATGCAGCCATGCTGCCCTTACTTCCTCACAGAAATCGAGCCGCTTTTATAGGTTCATTTCAGGGCCTTTGCTTCTGTCACTTAGGGATTCTTTTACCTAGCTCCCCTCTTCATATGCAGCGTGTAGGCATATGTGTATAATATTTTGACATGATAAATGGTGATGATTTTAGACTCTGTGTGCAGCAATAATGAAGGTATGCAAGAAATTAGAGACTAGATGTCAAGTCTATAATGTGATTGCAAAGTGGTGCCCTGATGTTCAACTCATTTTCCTACCGAATAAGTATTTAAATATATAATTAAACTATCTTAGATGTGCGTATTCTCTAAGAGTATGTTTTAGAGTCAGTTGGAATTTCAATCATAACAATGACAATTGCCAGGTGACACCTTGAGAGAATGTCATGCAAACCAATTATTGCTCAAAAATGGGATCATGATATACTGTACAGAAAAAGAAAGAAAGAAAGAAAGAAAGAAAGAAAGAAAGAAGAAAGAAAGAAAGAAAACTGAGTATCTAAATCATGGTGCTGATTGTTCATCACCTTTTGTTTGTACATTACCGTCAAATACAATCTTTGACATTGATCAAGTTTATATCACTGCCTAGTTTATATATACACATTCAGCAAATACACATGTAGAAAGTATACATTTGTGTATGGAGTTGAATCATTGTTTGTATTATTTTTAGTGGAAGACAGCTTTGACAGAATTCTGACTCTTCTGCTCAATAGCAAGGATGAGATTTCTAAAAATTTTATCTCTAAAGTATTTCTAATGTAAAACACCCAAAACAGCATACATGAGGATTAAATGCTGTTTGGCACTCAGTAAAATTATGTGAGTTGTTACTGTAATTACCAAAAACTTTGTCATATGGTGATTCTGTGAATGAATAAAATCAAATGAAACTCAAATGACAGCAGAGTAAAGATTAAAGATGTCAGCAAATAGATGAACCTCTTTCACTTTTACATAATTTTTGAAACAGATGCTCCACTCTTAATCTCAACAGGAAACAGATTTCTCAGCCCAGGAGCATAATTACAGAAAACACTGACTCCTGTGGTCACAAAGTTATTCTTGGGTTTCATTGAGTAGCTGCCAATACAGGCCTCAATGGGTGATGAGGGCATATGGTGATAAAGAATGAGTCAAGAGTATACCATAATACTCGATAAATGCTAGCATCTTTGCAAAATTAAAAATAGAGGTCACCATGCTGCTCCATCAATAAGAAGCAAAAAAATTCAATGCATAACCCTGATAGACATATCTCAATTATTCTCCCCTCTTTCCCATTTTTTCTTGCATCTGTGGAACAAAGTTGAGTGTATATTGACTATCTGTCATGCACTAGGGGATGTGATAGCTAGTGTGGATGAAATAATAACTGACAAAATAAGAAATAGATAAATAAAGTGAAAACAGACATAACCCTGTGTGTCTCAAAAGAGCTTCATGCCATGGTAGTTGTCTCAGGAGCTGAATATGATCAGGCCCTTATAATTAATGACTGTTGTGTTTCATTATTCCTGTGGAAATATGAAGAAATGTCTACTCACCATAAGTAGGGAACCAATAACAGATCCAAGTACAGATACCACGAAAGTCCATTTCGGTGAACTAATGAATTTTATTGGTGTTATTTCAGTAACATGGGGGAAAGTTTGTTTATAGGAATTAAAATGACACAAAGACAACTGAATCACCAAAAGCCATCCTAGCTTGAATGACATTTCTAGAAAGTTGAATACTTTTTTGTTATTAAAAATTTTCACCTCCTCCCATTTCCCTCCCCCTCCCCCCACTCCCCATTCCCTCCCTCTCCAGTACAATGAGCAGTCAAGGTTCCCTGCCTTGTGGGAAATCCAAGGTCCTCCCCCATCCATCCAGATCTAGGAAGGTGAGCATCCAAACAGACTAGGATCCCACAAAGCCAGTCCATGCAGTAGAATCAAA
>LOEQ01002424.1:151779-163566 GCA_001685075.1 Bramus lutescens | reverse complement strand
GAGAGAGAGAGAGAGAGAGAGGGAGGATGGGGTGGTTTAAGCCCCATGCAGAGGCTCCATATCTCTAGCCACAGTTCAATATTTTGTAAATTAAGATTTGAGTGCATATATGTAAACATACATATGCAAACATGTGTGTATCTTCTGCTATTTGAACATGTTTCCTTAGTTTGATATGTTGGAAATTTGGCCCCCGAAGCAGGAGGGACCAGAACTGCACATCACTGCTGTAGAACTGCGTTTCTATCCGCATTTGGTGTGCTCAAAGTCGTTTATCTTTATCTTTGAGGTGGTCCTGTCTGCTTCACACCGTGGGGGAAGAAGCTGTGCACTTTATCTGCTTTACCTGAGAATCCAACATAGACTCTGTTTCCTGGGACTGGAGTTATACAAACATTACACTTTATGTATTTGTGTTTTTATATAAAGCAAAGTAAGTTTGAAAAAAATTGTACATGCCATATAAAGATGAATTCAGCACGGACCTATCAACACTACACTGAGCTAGGAAACTGCAAGAGAAAAAACACATGACTAGGTCTCTGTGACCTGAGAATGGGTCACTATTTTTTGAAGATGAAACCAAAACATCTGACAAAAAAATAAACAAATAAATGTTAACAAAGTAAAAATGTTTGCCCTTCAAGGAACGCCATTAAGAAATGTGAAAGAACTCACAGATGAAAGAAACTGCTTGCAAATCAGGTGTCTGACAGGGAACTCTGGAACTATCAATAAAACAGGACCCTATTTTAGCATGAATATGGAGTTTGAAGAGACATCTCCTTGAAGAAGACAAAAACAGTGAAAACCTGCTGAAGAAGAGGCTTAATTGATGTCAAAGTCAGCCGGAAAATGCAGCAAGCTTCTGGCCAACATCTAGTCCATGGCTAAACTGAACTAGATAATCCCAAGGGTCAGCAGGTGCAGGAAACTGGAGCAGTCATGCCTTGCTAGAGAGGCTATGAGAGGACACAGCCACTAAGGGAACCAATCTCACCTTTCTTCAAAAGGCAAGACTGCCAGATGAGCCACAGCAGGACCCAGCAATTCCCCTTCCAGGTGCCCAAGAAAAACAAAAAGATGCTCACACCAAGACTGAAACACAAAGATTTGTAGGAGCATTTCCCCAATAGCCTTCCCTCAAATGGGAACAATCCAAGAGTCAATCAAGTGAACAAGTGATAAACATGAGGTCTAGTGGATACAATAGGGATATTACCTGGTAGCAGAAAAGCTAGAACTATTGCCACATATTATGGCACAGAACTTTTGAAATGTTCTGTAAAATCAAAGAAAGCAGACACAAAAGGTCACTGATTGAAATCCATGATTTCGCTTATATTAGATAACCAAAAGTATGCAAGTTCATAGAAACAGAAAGCATTAGTATTAGTAATAGATTTGTATTGTTTCCAGTTGGGTTGAGGGGAGGAGAAATGGAGAGGGCCTCCAAAAGGGTGTGTGGCTTCTTTTTGCTTGGAGTGATGAACATATGAGCAGTCAGGCAGTTCTGAAAGCCACGTTGATACGAGGCATCCTTAAACCACCAAACTGTAGGTTTTTAAAAGCAAACTTTATAGTGTGTGTTCATTTTTCAAATTTTTATGTGTGTGTGCACGTCTGTCTGTCTGTGTCTGTGTGTGCACTTGAGAGCGGGTGCCTTTGGAGGCCAGAAGGGAGTATTAGATTAAGAAGAACTTGAGTTTAGGGGATTATGCATGACCCAAGGTGGTTGCTGGGTCTTCTGTCAGAGCAGGAAGTGCTCTTGACTGCTGAGCCATCTTTCCAGCCCTGAATTATATTTTAATAAAGCTGTTTGGTTTGGTTTGGCTTTTTAAAGACTCCATATCCTGTACCCGCAGAGAGAAAGTTCCAAGACAGCCAGCTAGCTGTTCCCAAATCCGAGGGTGATCCAATTAAGTAGCAGTTCTGTTCTCAATCACTGGGAACTTTTGATTTCTTTCTTTTCTCTTCTTCCCCAGAGGTGAGCAGCTGGGGTTTGTTCTCTGGCACGGGTGAGGAGTTCATTAGTTCCTCTTCCTCTTCCTCTTCCTCTTCTTCTTCTTCTTCTTCTTCCTCTTCCCCTTGCCCCCTCCTCCTCCTTNNNNCTCTCTTTCTCTGCTTCACTCTCTCTCTTTAAAGAATTGCTAAATAAGTACAGACATCGGGAAGGAAGCTGGAACTTTTGATTGGGTGACACTGGACGTTAGTGATCTCATTCTCAGAGGTACTTCCCTGGTGGTCTGAGACAGTGGGGTGGTCTTGGGGGAAGCCAGTAGGTCATGTGACTGTCACTCTGCTGTGCACAGGGTGAATGAGGGACACATTGAAGTATAGCAGTAGGCTAGAGACTGGGGAGCAGCACGTGCCCTGCCCCAAGGGTTGTACCTCTAGCATCAAGGCACCGCTTAGCCAGCCTTCCCGGGTGTTAGACACAGAAGCTGGACATCTGCTGTTTGTGAAAATCTTCATTAAAAAAAAAATACTGGCAACCCAACTTAAAGACACTAAAATCATGTATGGGGGCAAACAAAGCCTTTGTAGTCCGAGTTCCTGTCATAGACTGCAAGGTGAGCGAGCGACAGTGGCGCCACAGATGGTCCCCTCCCGGGATCTTCTGCACGATTCACATCAGACTCCAGTCAGTGTTGGGATGGTGCTTGGAATCCATCTAGTTTTACCTCGCATGCTGAGTTGCCTTGCCTTCCGCCACACACAGGCATTTTGAATTTAAGGAAGTTCATAATTGAAACCCGGAACATGCTGTTTCTATGTCGGCATTAAACAAACAAATAAACAGACAATTGTGGGTTAAGGATCCAGCTGAGGCGAGGGGTGAGGCAGGCCCCTGGCTCCTGTGATATGAACCGGAAGGGGAGGATTTGAACCCTGAAGAGCTTCCACACTGGCTCTGTCGTCTGATTGCCAGCATCTGGAGTGACGCTGCTCTCTCATAGCTACCGCTAGGATAAGACATCTTTTGGTAGAATGTATAAGCGAAGTTGGAGTGAAGGTTTCCAGAGTTCCCAGGAGGAAATGAAGCTTCCCACTTGGAGCAGAACTCAAGACTCATGTCCAAGGGGCTCCTTTCATTAAGGAAGGAGGTGAAAACCTACAACAGTTAAAGTACTGAATCCCCTAAAGAAACGCCAGTGTTTGCTGCTGCATCTTTGTGTCGCCCAGATTCCTTCGAAGGAGTCAAGATAGACTATGTGACTCACCAGTGTAGTGGCATTTCACTTGTATTTTAATAAGCAAAGCTTCCCTGAAGTTCAGAGAGTAAAACAGCCCCGCTGGTCAGCCTTACAGACCAGGCAGTGGTGACACACACCTTCAATCCCTTAATCATTAAGTTCTTAGAACGATGTGATGACTAAGAAAAGATAAATTTAAAAAAGCTGGTATTAGTTTGATTTTCAGAATGACTTTGACAGAATAATGAGATAACAAATATAAGTCATCTGTCATGGCAGACATCTGGAGGCCCCTGCTTCCGGAGCCAGGTGTCGTGTGTGCCTGGGAACATCATCCCAGCCTACTTCCCTCATAAGAAATTCTATTGACGACTGCTAATTAGTACCCAGTGACAGCTATTCTGCCGCTTCTGTTGGGAAGGGATGCAGGGAACAGCAGAAGTTGGCAGCAAGGAGGAGAAATGAATGAACCAAACAGCCACCACATCTAGCTGGTCTGTGCTAGACTCACTGAAAGTTGTGCATGATTTGTGGAACGCATGACCAGAGTTTAATCCTTTCAATCACATTCCTGGGAATGAAGACAAAAACAGGACCAGACAAGTCCATGGAGATGACCGTGAGAGATCTTGCACATGGTGTGTGTAGGTGAGTTTTCAATTGTTTCCTTTTGGTGTGGTACCCACACACATTTGACAAGCCACAGGAAGAATAAGGGCCTAGGCAGGAACGAGGAACAATGACCCCTTATTAAATGCAGAGATAGTTATGAGTCACATGACATCAACAAAAGCCTTAGTTCTGGCAGTCAGCCTTTCTCAAAGAAAGAAAGAAAGAAAGAAAGAAAGAAAGAAAGAAAGAAAGATTTGTGACATTTGAATTTGGTCCCTTTTCTTTAATTATGTATAACTGCCCAGAGTATTGCAATGACATGCTGGAACACGATGCCTTCTGCAGGGGAGTAGAGCTTCTCAGCCTTGCCATCTTATGAGCCAAATACTAAATTTCAGCCTGTCTCTCCTCTAAATGGAGGTAGGAACCTTCTAAGTCTTTTGTGTAAGTCGAGGGGTGGTGGAGAACAGTTGGGCAAATTCTGACAAACATCACTTCAGGAGTGCATTTGTGCTTTGACTGAGAAGCCTGAGTCAAAGGCTGCTGGGTTGTCATGGCAACACTCATATATATATATATATACACACACGCGCGCGCGCACACACGCACGCGCGCGCACACACACACCCCGCTGACATAACAGTTTCTGAAATAACACAACCTTTGCAAAAGGATGGGCTGCTGTGGAGGGTAAAGCTGGCTCATCCACAAGGTCAGGAGGGATGGTGCTTGTGACCCCTGTGCAGCTCCACAGGGCATGGCATCCCTGGGTTAAGCCATATTCCTAGCTCTGTGTCAAGTCATAGCCTCCTCCCAGGAGCAATTTTTGGTTTATCCCTTTCACCAATGATCTCATACACTGGAGGGGAACTGGAGGAGTCAGAAGGAAGCCCACCACAACAGGAGGAGGAGTTGAGCATGGCTAGGAAGCCTTCTTTGGAACATACAGTTCTAACACTGAGCAGTAAAGACCACCGGCTCCTGAGAAACAGAGCGTCAACAGTAGAATTGAATTCATATGTCATAAACAACAACAAAAACCCCCACACAGGTGAAAAATCTGCACAGAATGGAAGCTGGATTCCCGAAGGTGAATCTCAGCAGGGTACAGCGGAGGGGAAGGCTGAAGCATGCCCCTCCCACTAGGCTTGACGTGAAACCACGGGGACCCTATTCATGAGAAGCAAAATTAGCCTTGTGTTCAATTTTTGTGACATTTGCGGTTGCAGTAAATGCTCCCCAGTAAGACTTAGTTGCCACTCACATACCTGAGAGGAAAGAAGGTACATAAAGCACCTGATTGTTAAATGACAAGGTCTGCTTGAAGCTGGGAACATTCAGTAACTACAGATGGAGCCGGCGGCACAAGCAGCCCACAAATCACAGTCCCATGTCTGACGACAGCAGTACATTCACCCCATTATTTTTCTCTCTAGACAGTGAATATTTGGGTCTAAATACTCCCAGCTCTTCAGTCCTGTTTTTCTGTCTTGTGATTAGCCAAAATTTTTTAATTACAATTTTAATTTTGGATGTCGTGGTAGTTTGAATGTAATTGTCCTCCATAAACCCATAGGGAATGACACTATTGGGAAGTGTGGAAGTGTGGCTTTTTTGGAGTAGGTGTGGCCTTGCTGGGGGAAGTGCGTCACTGTAGGGATGGGCTTTGAGGTCTCCTATGCTCAAACTACACCCAAGGACACAGTTTATTTCCTGTTGCCTATAGATCAAGATGTAGGATTCTCAGCTCCTTCCCCAGCACCATTCTGCCTGCACCCTGCCATGTGCTGCCATGATGGATAATGGATTAAACTTCTGAACTGTAAGCCACCCAATTAAATCTTTTCCCTTATACGAGTTGCCGTGGTCATGATGTCTCTTCACAGCAATAGAAACCCAAACTACGACAGATATCTATGACAAGTTTTAAGATCTAGGGAGAAAGATATTCTCCTGGTATATGCCTGGGTATTGCACTTGGACCTGGTCAACCCCTACAGTACAGGAAAAGAACTAAGGCCTGCGTCAGGAAGAGAATGGAAAGGAAATCAAGCCAGCTAGCAGGCTTGGGGGCAGAGCAAAGAGGCTGGCACGGCATTAGAAGAAAATACATACCCTTTCTAGGCAGAGCAAAAGCTCTGAGATTGAATTCAGTTTCTCAATCTTCCCTATGTTACATCTACACTGCTCAGTTCATTGCTTTGTGTTTGAGACAGGGTCTTAACATAGTTCAGACTATCCTCAAACTTGCTACCTAGCCAGGGATGACCTTGAGATTCTGCTCTTCCTGAGTGCTGGAACTGCAGGCTGTGACACAATGCCCAGTCTTATTCTGTGCTGGAGAGCAAATGGAAGGCCTCAGGGTATGCTAGGTAAGCAATCTACCAACAGCGTCAACCCGCGGCCTGTCCCAGTGAGAGCATTTGAGATACTCCACAGCTTTCTCCTTGGTTGCTACCAAGTCCTTTCTCAAGAAATCTTCAGATGCCTTTTTCCCCACAAAATTCCCTCCACACTGTACCACCTGAGTGTGATTTCTTTTCAGCTCTTAGTCATTCTCCAATGTTCTCCCACTGCGACTCATAACCACTCCTGAGAGCTGGGATCTGCTGAAACGGACACGGCTGTATGAGCTCAGTGGGCTCCATCCGGTCCCCGATGGGCATGTAGGCACCCGCAAGAAATCATAGTTCTGTAAACTTTAGAGCCCTTCTTTGTGAGGCTCGGAAGTCATATTTTGGTTCTTCATAGAATCTCTGAGAGTCATATTTCTTCTTCAGCATGGAAGTATGAGAGTCATTGGAAAGTAGGAAAAGCGTGTGAATGAAGTTCACGCAGCACCCAGGGAAAGCATCAGATTGCATTCATAAATCTGGGGATGACATCAATTTCCTATGACTGCTATAATGTCTGTAACAGTCTGAAGTAGTTAGGTTTGTGAAATGCTATGCGTGGTGCCACCTTGTGGCAACCACCCAGAATGCTTATGGAACCTGGAACTTTTCAATGGCAACAGTTTCTGCTCCTCAGAAGACAAACTCATCAATGCTTTTACATTAAAGGAACAACATGGAACACAGACTAGGAAAATTTAGGAAAATCCAAAAGGCAGAGGGAGTTTTTAAAATTTTTGGCTGAAATGAACCCAGTGAGATTCATAAAAGTTACCATGAAAACAAACTCAGAGTTTGTATGTGATATTCATCGCTAGATTTCCTTCAGCATCCTTAGATTGCATTTCCACCCTGTTCATTTGTCATGCAGAACTGGCCACTTGTTGGTAAAAAGGTTCCCAGGTTCTAGTTTATGCTGTTTTCTCACAGGCTCTTGAACTTCTTTTTGTTTGTATTTCCGATAGTTTTTGATTAGCAGTAAGCTCTTCCTTGATCAGGAAGAAGATGGAGATGGAGGTTGGGTGAGCAGAGGTGGTGAGTATCACGGTGACAGGAAGTGCTCTGGGCCTCCTGTCCAATCCTTAATCACAGATCCTCATGTTCTGGTGGGTGGTGGGAGTTCGGAGAATTTGATTAAGTTACGGTCAGGGAGAGGGGAGATTTAAAAGCTTCTACTTATTTAATTTTAGGATTATTTTAGACAAATAAATTGAAAGAAATGTCTTTGGCATTTAAATGTTCTCCTACTTATAGATAGTATTTTAGATTTTGGAACTCTCTATTGAACACTCTTGAAAAGTCAGGTGGTGGTAGCCCATGCCTTTAATCCCAGGACTGGGGTGTAGGGGCCTGAGGCATGTGGATCTTTGTGAGTTTGAGGCCAGCTTGGTCTACAGAGAAAGTTCCAGGATAGACAGGGTGGTTACACAGAAAAACCCTGTCTCAAAAAAACAAAATACAAAACAAAACAAACAATGACAACAACAAAAGAATGCTCTAGAAATCAGGGGTGGGGCACTAAGGGTACTGACAATGGGCACTTTTAGAAATGCGGGGGAAACCCAACAGAGCCTTTAAATATGTCATTGCAAGCCTGGCACAGTGGTGCATGCCTGTCATCCCAGAACTTAAGAGGCAGAGGCAAATGTCTCAGAGCACCAAAAGGAGATAACAAGGCAGTTCATCCTGGCCACCAGCCCCCCACCCTATGGGGGTCACAGTAAAAGATCTGTATGTCTTCAACTGAATTTCCGAGATGGAAAGCATGGTTTCACTGTTTTCAAAATAAATTAAAGCAAAGGCTGGACGCTGGGTTTAAGACCATGCAAAATAAACTAACGGAAATACACATGGAGGGCTATCAGGATGGCCTGTGAGGTGATGATCCTGGAATCCCGCCCAGCTTTGGAAATGCTGGTTCTTGACTTTTAGCCATCCCTGCTTCCCTTGGTCCTTGAAGAAGTTTGGGCATGTGAGAAGTTGTGTTTCTTAAGGGTCAAAAGTCACACTTGTAGGAGACCGAAGCAGGGGGCGGTTTTGAAGTGACAGCGATTCACCCATGGGCTTCTGGCTCTCCAAGCAATGCTGTCTTTGTCCTCAATGCCAGTGTTCTGGGAACTGTTATGTGGACTCATCTTTCACATGGGTGGGATTAAAAGCCACAGAAATGCTTGTTTTTTCTGAATAACAAGTGAGTTGGTTTTTGCTTGGGGGGGTTGTTTATTTCATGTAACCTGGGATTGGCCTTGAACTTTCTGTATTGCTGAGGATAACATCTAACTCTTGATCTTTAATTCATTTCCCAAGTGTGCTAGGATTTCAGAAAAGTACCAACCAACCAACATACCTAGTTTATATAGTGCTGGGGATGGAACCCAGGGCCTTCTACACGGTTGACTCGCATTCTACCAACTGAACTAGTTACATTCCCAGTCCATACATGAGCCATACTTGCCTTCATGTAGGTCTGTATACCACGTGTATGTAGCGCCCGTGGAGGCCAGGGGAAGGCCTCCGATTCCTGGAACTGGAATTACAGACAGTTTGAGCTACCATGTAGGTGTTGTGAATCAAACCCTGGTCTTGGAAGAGCAGCTATGTTCTTAACCACTGAGCCATCTCTCCAGCCACAAGGGAGCCACTTTTGAAAGCACTATGCTCAGCAGATGGTTCTACAAATGTTATTTGTAAGTTAAAGACTGAACAAAACACTCAGAACTCCATAAAAGCTTTAACTTTCAGGACTACGTGACCACTCAGGCTACTGTGTGCATGGGGAGGGGGCAGGGAGGGCATTCTATTGTTGTAGTGGTGGTGGGCTCATTTTGTTAGATGTTTACATAGTCACACATTTTTTCAATATGCAGAGAAGAGAGTGTTAGGTTTGCCCACCACAGGTTTAGGATAGTTCACATGGGGTGATCTAGAGCTTTCCTGTGCTAAGCAAATGAAGACAGAAGACAGGATAGGTTTGGAAGGTTCCCGGGGAATAGCGGCACCCAGGAGGCTGAAGCAAGAGAACTGTCATAAGTTTCAGGCCGACCTGGGCTGCATAGTGAATTCTGGACCAGCCCAGGCTACAGAGTGAGACCCTGTTTCATAAAAGCAAAACAAAATAAAATGAAAAAGAAAACGGAAGGACTGAGGACAGATTGCAGACAATAGCATTCTGAAGGACTTTAGAAACCCAACAGAGAAACCAGAGACACTCACTGTAAAATCCTTGCTTTTCCTTCAAGAAGAGAACTTAAAAAAATCTTTAAAATGTGCATTATTCTGTGCTAGTTGCTGTACATTTGTCTTTTCTTTTTGTTCTATATTTTTAATGCTTAAAAAATTGCTTGCTTCTCAAAAACTCATTTGTATGAGTTCCAGGATATGAATTGTCACACAGTGACTTCGAATTGGTGACCACTCCCTGTAAAACAGCGTGGTCTTAAACACAAAACCTGCACAATTCAAATAGAAAAAAATATAGAGGAAAATCTTAAAGATACGATATACAAGATCGCCTCTGAAATGGAGATGGGGAGAGCCAAGAGGCTGGAGACTGGGAACTGGGGGCTGCAGTCTGGGGCTGGGGCTGGAAGCTAGAGACCAGAGGGTGGAGTCTAGGGGTTAGAGACAGTCTGGGGGCCGGAGGCTAGAGGCTGGGTCTAGGGGTTGAGTACCAGAGACTGGAAGCTGGAAGCTAGACATTGAGGCCTGGAGGCAATGCAGATGTGAGTCTCCAGGAGACCAGAGCTGAGGAGGGGCAGGCCTGTGTCTGAGGGCAGGCCCTCACCCTAGTGGTCCAAAGGAGCCTTTCAGTCCGAATACCGCTTCTGCTCACCTACTAAGCACATGTTCAAATTTTCAAATATCGAATTTTCAAAAACAAAACCAAGTTCATTATACACCTCTTTATAGAACTTTCTATCAGCTTGTGTACACGCATGAGTGCGTGTGTGCGTGCATACATGAGTACGTGCATGCATGCATGCCTGTGTGTGTGTGTCACTGTGCATGGATGAAGGTTAGAGGCCAGTGTCTTTCCTGGGCTGTTCTTAGCTGCCTGAGTATTTACCAGGTGCAGACAATGCTACCCAGTCCTCTCCTTGCTCTTAGACAGTCTCATCCTCCGGGCCCTCAGCACCCACCAGCTCTCTGACGCTCCCTTCCTAGAGGGTCCCTTCCTTCCTCTCATTTTCTTCCCACCTCAGTTTTCATATGAGAAAAAGTGAGGCCCTCAACAAGACTTCCAACTTTGTAGTCTGTAATCTCACATATGCAAAATATGGATAGTAAGTTTTAATTTTATCTTTCCTGGTTGACACATTAGGCCACATCATTTGGTCCACACCAGTATCAAGAAGTGGAAGAAGAGCAAGATTGATCCCACATAGAAGGACAGAGACAGGCTGTGAAGGTGGGGTGTTCAGGACTGAGAGGAGATGAATTCGTATGAGAGCCAGCGAATGACCGAGAAAGAAATGGGAGGTGTTTTAGTTTCATGATTGTCGTTGTGATAAAATACCTCGAAAAAGGCAGCATTAGAGAGAAGGGCTTCTGTTTAGCTCACAACTCCAGGCGACAGCCAATCCTAGTGGGGAAGTCCCTGCGGCAGAAGCCTAAACCAGTCATATCAGTTAAGAGCAGAGAGCTCACATATGGTTAGGTAGGTCTTTTCTCTACTTTTCTACTCCGGGATCTGAACCCAGGGAAGGGTGTTGACCACTTTCAGGGTAGGTCTTCCACCATCTATTAAGATAATCAAGACCTTGTCCCTCCCCCCAGGTGCCAACAAACCAACCTGATCTAGGGAACTCCCTGTGCAGGTGATTCAAAACTGTGTCAGAAAAAAAAAATTAAAATTAACCATCCAGCATGGCTCTAGCTGGAGCCAGAGCTGGAAGAGCGTGTGTTGACTGTGTATAGTGGGAGAGACACCTGGCCAATGTCACACAGAGCCCTGGAGTCAGAGCGGGAATTGGATTCAGGCTCTGAACAGGGTACTATAGCCTCTTCCCCACTTCCTCATGCAAAAGCAGGCGCTGCTATGGAAAGAGGGGAAAAGGAGAAACGTGTGTCTCATCCTGAAGATTGTGTCTCTCACCTTAAAAACAGACGGCTTCCTTTCCATATCAGGGGGCAAATCGAGATGGCCTCTGGGAATTTCTAACGATGCCAGGCTGCTCACTTGAGCACTGGAATGGAAGTGAAGGCTTCCTTAGCTACATAGTTTCCTCAAAACATCACGATGTTCTTGTACTCTTTTATTCTGGGAACACGATGTCACTGTTTAGGGTGAGAACGCTGGATCCTCGCAGGAGTTAAGGAGATAAAATGGAGGGGGGAGGCCCTGCAGTCCAGCTGTGTCCACTCAGGGCTAGGAGGCCTCTTCCTGCTTTGCATCCTACAGCCTCGGCTTCCCCTTCCTTCTGCTGCTTTGTCAGACCTGCTCCAGGCCACCCAGCTATCTCCTGCATTTTTCTGTAACTGCATGTCAAAGGGGAAAAAAGTGCAGGTGTCCAGTATATTCTGAGCCACAGCCTGTAGTGATAAGGGAGCGGGCCCTGCTTTTTGTCCAGCCCAGCTCCCGCACG
>LOEQ01002424.1:141287-151616 GCA_001685075.1 Bramus lutescens | reverse complement strand
CTATCGAAGGGGCCAAGGCAGTTTCTTTATTAACCAATGAAAGTAACACATAGACAGATGACCCTCCTACATCAACAGCCATCTGCTGTTAATTAATTGACCATCTCTGAAATGTGTCTCGCTGATGGCCTCGCAGTACCCATAAAGGGTAGTGGGACTCCAGAGATGTTCAGCTATTGACTGCTTCCTCTAGAGGGGACCAGAACCAGAAGTAGGATGGGGGTGGCCAGATGTCAGGGGTGTCCATTATGACAGTTGCTGATTAGCTGTCTTTTTGCATTACAGATTTTACTACCTGCAGAAATATATTTAATATTCATATTTTGTTAAACATGTCCACTCTAATACACCCAATATAAAATGTATCTGTTGTATTCATTCTATCTAGTAAGATATATCTCAGAAACACAGCCAATAACAATCCAGTCATGAAACACTCCTCAGCAACAAAGAGGAGCAGGGTGTAGCACCATGGACGGACCAAACGTGCACAGTGAGGAAAAGAAGGTGGACGCCAGAGGCGATACACTCCATGATTCCGGGAATGCAATGTTCTGGGAAAGGCCGAGCTATCTATCAGACAGGAAACAGGCCACTCACTGATCTGGGATCATTTGGAAGGCAGGTTGAGACTGCAGGGCACAGGAGAGAATGTAGGGCAGGGGAAAGAACTCAGACCGTGCCTGCTGTGGTCATGTGACCACAGATGTTACGACAGCGCCTAGGACTGCAGTTCAAGAGTGAATCTTGTGCCACATAACAACACCTCATAGATAGGACTAATAAGATAGAAACCTGTTACCAAAGGTTGAAAGACGCATAGAGATGCTTAAGTGCACAAGCATTGGAGGCTGAATGACACATAGAGAAGTGTTCAAGTGTGCAAGAATCCACAACTTTGACAGCATTGAAAACGGGTTTCGTCAGCCTATCAAGGAAGTACTGTACGTCCGGGTTATCATGCCACAGTTTAAAATAGCCAAATAATGGGCTCAGCCTAATCAACATATAAAAGGATAAATAAAAGGGGTGTGTATGGAATATTATTCAGCCACAAAGAAAAATGAGATCCTGTCATATGTTACAAAAATGCAGAGGGCTAGAAATCATCAAGTAAAATAAATGTTAGTGCAGAGTGAATAATGATTGGAAAGCATTTCAAAAGGCATCTAATTACCTCTTTTCCTATCTATACCATTTAGGAAGTTGCTTGCAGGTCCAAGGTATTTCTCTCACAGCCTCTGGTAAGGCCAAAAGAGCATAGCATCCTTTCTCCTTTGATCCCCCTTTGAGAGCATCACTGTGGAGGACAGAGAGCTCCTGGAGCACTTTGCTGCCTTGTACCCATGCACGGATGCCCTCTCTCTGGCACAGTAGTAGTCGGAGTCTTGATGTATTTTCACTTGCTTGATAATTTCAGATTTGGACTGATGTGACAATAAATCTCTAACAAGTGCAGGGCACAGACCCTGGGCAGCAGCAACTTAAGAGTTAGCAGACATTCTGGACTCTCCTTTCCTGGCCCTGGATGGCTCTTCCAAAGCTCAGGTCTGAGCTGCTATAGTTTGTGCGGTGAATGTTTCCCAAAGGCCCTTGGGTTAAGGGTTTGCTCCTCTGGGTTGGCAGTGCAGGGAGATGGCAGAACCCAGGGGCGGGGCCTGGTGGGAGGTCTTTCCTGGTTGGGGGCTAGCCCTGGAAGAGGATTAGAGAACTGCAGCTACTCTGGAACTTTTAGAGACAGGGTCACGTAGCCCAGGCTGGCCCCAAAATCATTATATTGCTAAAGATGACTTTAGATCCCTGATCTTTCAGCCTCTTCTTCCCAAGGATTATAGGCATTCACCACCATGCCCAGCATCCCCTGCCCCTTCTCCTACCTCTTTTGGACCCTGGTCAAGAGGGAGTATTACTTCTCCATCATGCTCTCCCAGGGTGAGTACTGGGAAGCCAATCCCTTCCCTGCTGGGGGTCATACCCTGGATCTGCTCCATGCTAATCACACGACCGCCACTAAAATACAGTCATAGTTCTAATTCATACTTCTTGGTATTTTCAGTTTTTACGCAGTCACGAAGACATTAGCTTTGTGTCTGATCAAAGCAAAACCAAGGGGTTGGTCTCTTAGTGCAGCTGCTCTAGTTCCCACTTTTGACAGCTGCACCTGTGTTTGTTTTCATGCCCATAATTAGCATATTCTTAGGCCACAAAATGATTCCCTAGATGCCGGCACTGCAGAGGAAAACTGGTACAGTGTCGCACGATGTGTGTCCACCAGATTTCAAGACCCTGACTTTCCTAGCTTCAGATACTAGCTCCATGCTGCCAAGAAACACTACAGCTCAGGTGACCTTTTGTTTCTAATAGGGACCATGCTGTCTTTCTGGTGACTAGCTTTTGGATTCTTTAGTCCAAAGATGGTTCAGTGGTTCATCTTTTTCATCAGCTTGACTGGACTTGGAATCGCTTAGGAGAAACACCTCTGGGCATGTCTGTGACAGTGTTTCCAGAGAGATTTAATGAAGGAAGACCCACTGTGAATGTGAGAGTCACCATGCCGTGCACTGGGGTCTCAGACCAAATAAGGGAGCCGAGCACAAACATTTATCTATCTCCTCCCTGACTGTGGACACAACAGGACTGGCTACTTCACTCTCCAGATGCCAGGACCTTCTCGCCATGATGAACTGTGTCCCTTCAGTATGTGAGATAGAGCCTTCCTCCTGAAGCTGCTGTTTGTAAGGTGTCGGATCAGAGCGCCGAGAAACATACCCAATGTACCCAGTTACCAGCAGCCAACCTGAGCGTGGACTGCTCTAGGGTCCGGGAAGCCACTGGGCCTCTGCCTTCTGCGGCATTTGCTATCTTTTCTCGTCGTGTTTGCTACCCACTTGCAGCCTCGCCCCACCCTCCATTTTATCTGGCCTTGGCTTGAGACAGCTAAAATATCTGCGCAGATCAATGTTCACACAAAGAACTCTGTCTCGCCAGCAGGTCCCTTGAATTATTCAAAGTAGCTCCCCTCTCTCGAGTTTCCCATTGTTTTTGTTTGCTTGGTTTGTTTTTTGTTTTCCTTGGCAATTGAAGCTGACATTGGACACGAGGTAACGGCACGAGTCAATCTTCAATCGCTCAGGCAGGGTGGGGGCAGCTTGTTCGTGAACAACTATTCTGGAAGATGATGATGGGAAAACAGGGAGTCTGAACGTGTGTAAGTCCTTACCTCAGTGCGAGTCACTGGGACCCAAAACAATAAACTCAGAGTCTCTACATCAGGCAGGGCTGTCGGCAAACTAGATACAGAACTAGGCAGAGACGGAGGTCTGAAAGCCCAGCTGCCTCCAGTCCCCACAAAGGCTGTTGATGAACAATTGAGCAGGTGTTTGGGCTAGAACGCAGGAAACTAAAGGTTCCAGGGCTCTGAGAGGCCCCTTGCCTCGTTTGCATACCTGTTGCAATCCCCTCTCTGACTTCACCCGAATCACCAATCTCGAGACTCTAAGGAAACAGACAAGAGAGGAATGCACCTGTGTGTGGTGCAGAGATGCAGCCGACCTGAAGCCAGCATCTGTAGCCCGAGAACTACTCTGCCACATGCAACTCTAAGTCAGAATCCAGCAAGCTGTGAGAGCAGTGGTGGGGTGAGGAGGGGCGTAAGATTGGGGCGCGGTGGGGGAGCCAGGCTCGCAGCTCCTGCTGGGCTCTGGTTATTTGTACCACTCTGGTTCCACGTTGAAAAGCGAAATCCACAGCTGTAGCTCTCCTGTGTCCCATGAAGTCCCACAGGGGAGGAGTCAGCGGGGAAGCTTGAGTGTGACGGAAGCACCTCATCGGCCTGCCAGTCTTGCCAAGGAACAGGCCAGAGGAAGGAAAGCCAAGAATAAGCTGGGTTGTTCTGTAAGTTGACGCTGTGTCGCCCAGCAAGGAGGACCATCTGGCATAGCAGTGGATCTGGGCTCAGAGGCTGCTGGGAGAGACACTAGCTCAAGGCAATTGCCTCTCCTGGAGGCCTGCTCAGCACGGGAGATGGAAAGAATTACTAGAGGTTTTACGGTTTGTTCCTGTGCCCTGTGTTGGGTGGGAATAGCAAAGTGTGTTCTTATCTTCCTCTGCAGAGCAGACAGCCACAGATAGGAGTTACAGTCACACCTGCACACCAATTATACAGTACAGAGGGTGGTCTATGGGACTCAGACCACCACGTCGTGAGATCCCAGCCACTCTAAGAACACTGCCACCTCGGGCTGGGGTTGGCTCAGGGTGTAAAGTGCTTGCTACACAAGCACCTGTGTTTGGATCTCTAGATCCCACAGAAAGTCAGGTGCAGTAGGGAGTACCTGTATCTCCATGCTGGGGTGGAGGGTCAGAGACAAGAGTATCCTCGGGGTTTATAGGCCAGCTGGCCTGGCTGAAATGGCCAGGTTCATAGAGGGACCTCGTCTCAAATACTGAGGTGGAGAGCGATGTAGGAAGCCACTCAGCATTGGCCTCTGGCTTCCACGTGTGCATGCATGGGTGAACATACAACCCAGCACCCACACATGCATGGGCATACATACACATGGGGGGGGAATCCTCCCCATCAAAGAAGACCTCCACCATGCTGAGGCAGAAGAATGACCAATGAGTGAAGCAAAGCAATTCAATTGAGCTGTAGTAACTGTTCCTGGGGTGGCTGCACGCCTTGCCTGAGTGCAGAGCAGTTTTGTTACTGTTGTCTTTGGGAGGAACACATGGAACTTGTTCCCCTTTCTTTGACTAGGTCCACAGAGGCCACCACCCTGGGGTCTGCCCCATCCAAATTCTGCCTTTCTAAGAAGGGAAGGCAGGTTTCTCTGTGGGCTCCAGGGCCTGCTTGCATCCATGTGTGCGAGACACTAGCACTCCTGTGTGACGGCTGACCCTCATTCCATTTCCCAGAACAGGTGGCATGCCCTGAGAGGCCAAGAGTGACTTTTCCATGACATGTCCATGACGGCTCCCGCCTGTACTGTGCAAGTCATCTTGTGGGGATGGTGGCGCAAAGCTGAGCAAGGAGTGGTTCCACCTCCAGCATGACATTCCCCTGCCATGGCAGCCCTCACTATTGTCCCCAGTCTACTGTCACCAATCTTAGACTCCCTTTACTCAATAGCAACATAGCCATATGCCTGACCCTGTGCTTGATGCTTGACGCAGCATTTTAATTCCCACAAAACACTGTGAGGTCGATATCATTGCAATAACAATTTTAGAGTTCAGGCCGATGGTACACTACAGAGAAGGATTTGAAGACAAATCTTGTTCTTTTTAAAGGGAAATATTCAAAGGAGGGCAATACGCTATAGTTCTTATGTGTGTCTGTGTGTGTGTGTGTGCGCGCGCGTGCATGTGACAGCATACTTGTAGAGATCAGAAACAAGCTTGTAGGAGTCAGTTTTTTCCTACCATGTGGATCCCTGGTATCGAATGCCTCCTGTCAGTCAGGCTTGGTGGCAAAGGCCTTCACCTATGAAGCCATCTTCCCCAGGAGCCATTGAAACTGTTAGTCTTTTTGTTTTCATTTGCAGTGCTGGGGTAGAACCCACGAAGCTATAGTGAACTGAACCACATCCCCACCCACTGAATATAGTTTTCACTCAACTCAGACTTAAGCCTGAGGCTGGACTGGCAGTAGAGACGGGCGGGGGAGCACACTACACTAGACATTGATTAGCAATGTTTGGGAGAACTTGGCAGTCATAATCTATGTAGTTTCTACTGCCATCTGAGATCGCTTTGTGTGGTTCAGAAAATGGAGCTAACTAACAACATTAAAGGGTTTGGCTCCTGTCCTAGTTAGCTCTTGTCAACGTGATACAAGCTAGAGTCATCTGGGAACCTCAAAGAGAAAATACCTCCATCAGAGTGCCTGTTGGGAAGTCTGTGAGACATTTTTCTTGACTGATGTGGAAGGGTCCAGCCCACTCTGGGCGGTACCACTTCTGGGCAGGTGGTTCTGGGTTGTATAAGGAAACAAGCTGAGCCAGCCACAAGGAGCAAGCCAATAAGCAGAGGACCTCCATGGCTCCATGCCCAATTCCAGGTTCCTGACTTGAGTTTCAACCTTGGCTTCCTTCAGTGATGTGCTGTGACCCGTGAGTCAAGCAAACTCTTTGCTCCAAGTTGCTTTGTGTTATAGCGTTTTCTCACAGTAATAGAATCCTAACTCAGACAGGTCCCTAAACTAGGGGCATATCTTGCTAAGGCTTATGGCCATGTGACACACACTAAGAGTAGGTTCCTACCAGGGAGATCTGAGCATTGATTGTGTATTAAATAATTTCAGTATTAGGTGGTGAGGTAGACAAATGACATTATTTAGGCACTCTTACCCAAATATTTAGGATCAACTTGCTATAATGTCCATAACTTATTTTAAAATGCTTTATCTGGGACATAAATGAAGTTAAATATGACAAATTATTAATACTGTGCATTTAAGTGACAGGCTTACATGATTCATGATTCCCTTTATCAGCTTGTCTGTATACTTAACATTTCTTAAAAAATATGTGTATGTATATATATGTGTGTATGCATATAGCTTTTCAGTAGTTAAAAAATCCAGGTTGTATGGCAAGAATGATGCTGTTTTCCTAGTAAACAGAGCTCTCAGAAGGCCTGGGCACTCACTCCTGTCTCTAGTGCACCTGCCCTGTATAAGTCCCTCACTCTGAGTGTAGGCAAGACCTGTGAGTGGATTGGCTGATGATCGCCTCCACAGTCGAATTCTGATGTAGGGCAAAGATGAAGGGCTGTGGAGGGGCCTTGGTCAGCCAGCTGAGCTAATCAAGAGGGGCGTTCCCTTGGGTATCAGAGTCTAACCTGCTCAATCAAGCCCTTCAAAGGAGAGATTAGCAGCAACAAATGACGCAAGGGCCTTGAGGAAGCAAATGGGCAAGTAGTGGAAAGAGTGGACAGGGAACCCTGGGAAGCCATTGCTTAATGCGCCCATGCGTCTGCTGCCACATGGAACTGAATTCTGCACCTAGATAGGAACACAGATGAAATATATATACACACACTGTTGCTGTGAGGAAAGCCTCTCAGGCAGGAGAGTGAGAAGTTATCAAGGTAGGTTTTAGCAGCTCCAAAATATCAGGAGAGTTTTGTAGGCTGGCATGGGCAGTAATGAGCCTCTTCATTGGTCTTCCCTCAATGTCCTCATCCCTTCTCCCTTCACCCCTTCAGTTAAATTCCTGAATTGCCGAGTCCCCTCAAATGTTGCACAGTCCTGCACTTATTTCCACATCAAGTTCCATGACCATCCTGAAGGGATGTCACAATTCTTGAGATGCTCATTCCAAAGGGTAAGTGTCTGTATATTTGCATATATGTAGTATAAGTATATGACTACTGTATGTAAGTATACATAGTTACATACATAGTACTGCCTATAAGTAAAAACATGCTTATTTTACTGTAACTGCCAAACACTGAGTTTAGATGTAATGTCTACCTACATTTCATATTAAAACCATGTGCAGATCACAGCACAGCACCTAGCAATCAGCTTCACAGTTCAAGAACCATCTCTGGAGTGAAGCAGGCTTCCACAACTCTAAGGGACCAAGTTGACTTTGTGCCCATACCGATGAGACCCATGGAAGTCCAGGCTTCCCTCTTCCCTGGTGACATCTCCTCACCCAAACAGAGGTATTGTTTCAAACCTGTGAGCTCGAAGCTATTTCCCAATACACACAGAATGAAGCAAGACAAACAAAGAAAAAACCATAGTTCAAACAGCTAGGGATCTAGATCAACGGTAGAAGGCTTGGCTAACATGCACAAGGTCCTGGGTTCAAGTCTCAGCGCACGCGCACACACACACACACACACACACACACACAGAGTTTGAGAGCAAGAAAGGTTCCTGTGAAAGAAGCAGTTGCTCAGGGACTGAAGGCCCAGAAAAAATAACTACTGGCATCTGCAGCTATACTAAGGAAAAATAACTACCTTACTGGATGTAAAGTGTTTCCTTGTATGGAACTGCCATTTAGACTCCAACCAGCCCTGTGTGTGCCTACCTAGTGGGTCATGACTGTGTATCAGACACCATCCCAAACCACTCATTCATCTTAATTTAACTGTCTGCACCAGGGCCTTCTAACACATAAGAAGGACCCATCAACGTGCTGTTGTACAAATAACAGGATCTGGCAGATCTCTAATGAGAACAACACCCCACAAATAAAATGGTTTGGTAACCACTTGTAAACTGCTAGTCCATTTTGTACAGGCCATTGATGATTGTCATGTTTAAATGTAAAGAATTCAACGCCAACATTGAAATTTGAAAGCTTTTGCCTAGAAACGAATTTTTTGCTTGCTTTTGAGAAGTTGTAAAAGGCGACAACCACATAATGAGGGTGGACGGTGAGCACGCCTACGTGGACGTGTGGTGTCTTGCTCACAGCAGTCCCTACTGCTCCCTCCTGTCACTGCATACTAGGGCAAAGGTCAGCTGTAAGCTATCACTGTTTCATCGGTGTTTCTATTGTGACAGAGCTAATAAAAGAGCAAAGGCTTCTTTTCCTCAATGAGAACAGAGCCCTCGCTTTTCCTCGCTCCCCAATCTCCAGTCTCTGGAATCGGTCACACCGTCCAATCGTGTATCGCTTTTTGACAACAATGTTCTTGGTGCATAGCTGGATTGCTTTTACCCTCTCCGATTTTTCCCACACTAAAACTTCATTTTTGGTCAAAATTCTTGCCAACTCAAGAGGAGATTGATCACCAAAGAAACACATGACGCACGCATCTCTGTGAAGAGACGGACTCATTGATCCTGGAATTCCCCCATTCCCAGCACACAGTCTGAATCCAGACATTCCAGCTTAACATGCAGAGGATCAGTTCACACAGCACCGTGAGCAACGTGTGTTTTCCCATCTAGATGGAGGAGAAAAGAGGCCCTCCCCTGCCGGCCACTTCGCGCAAACTGTATCTGGTTACTTCTACCTGGGATGAGGCTGTGGGAGAGACGCAGGAAGAGAGCCGCCGGGTGAGAAATAGAAAGTTCACTCGAAGTAGGTACAACAAGAACACAGGGAGGCCAGAAGGGGAAACACAAGGGGGCAAGTGTGACGAGCAAATAAGGTTAGGGACAAAAGTGTGGGCCACTCGCAAAAGTGGGGACACTCACGGTGGAGCCGCCGCCTCCGGATCCTGTCCCTCCATGGCCTGTTTCTGATCCAGTGTAATCGCGAAGGCAACACCATGGTCCCCAAGCAGTGGTCTAAGTCCTCATGATCACTCCACCAAGGTCTCAGCAGCAATTCTGGAAGTCAGGCCCAGATGCATAAAAATCTCGAAGAATTTTTTAAAGCTACTGTCTCTTCTGTCCTTCCCCCGTCTCCTCCTCCTCCTCCTCCTTCTTCCTCTCTCTCTCTCTCTCTCTCTCTCTCTCTCTCTCTCTCTCTCCCTCTCCTCTCTTATGTCTTAGCTTTTAGTTGGCTTCTTTTATCTCTAGCGTTCCTTTTCCTTCCCTTCCCTTCTTCTAACTCCCGACTGGCCCCAAGGCGACTGCTGGGCTGCGCAGCCTGAGGCCCAGCCTCTCTCAGCCCTCTGTACCATGTTTTATGCATGAACACTGTGGCGTGGCAATTTATTCTAGCAGAGCTGATCCCTGGGCTCCTCTGTCAGTGGCTGGGGGAGGGCAGGTGTGTCTGCCGGCACAGGAATGGCTTGAAATGGGAATCCCTGTCTGCAGACTTGAACCGCAGCTGACTCACTGCTGAGACCCTACCACGCCTCACATTCTGCCATGTAATTTATTCACTACGGCTTCCTAGGACCTAGAAATAGTGCTTGCACTTGGTAGGGGAGCGGTAAATCGTGGCTGAATGAATGAAATGTTTATGTGGACTCAGAGATTTTTCTGCACACATGTGAATCTTTTGAGTTAATCTTTCTTTTAAAATGTTATATGAATGGTTGTGTGCCTGTGACTGCAGAAGCCAAAGTAGGTGTTGGGTCCCCTGCAATTGGAGTTACATAGGGTTGAGAGCCACCATTCTGGTGTTGAGAACTAAACCTGGGTCTCAGGCAAGAGCAATTAGTGCTCTTAACGGCTGAGCCATGCCTCTAGACACCACAGTTAAGCCTGATATTGTCTTCCAGTCTGGGCATTTGAACCCTCTCCCTCATCTTTTCTCCCTATTCTTGAATGCCATTTATCACATTGAAATTCATTGTTGCTCCTGCTGTTGCTACAGGACTGGGCAATGAATCTAGAACCTTTTATACACTAGGGAAGAGCTCTCTCACTGAGCTACCTCTCCAGCCCTCCTCTCTCTCTCTCTCTCT
>LOEQ01002424.1:128948-141254 GCA_001685075.1 Bramus lutescens | reverse complement strand
CCCCCCCCCAGTGTGTGTGTGTACAATCTTGCTCAACTCCCTGTTCCGTTGCTTTCTCCTTCTGCCCATACAACCACCCCTTCCAACAAAACAAAATTTAAAAGTAAAACCAAAAACCAACCAAACAAGCAAAAACAAAAAACAAAAAAGGAGAAGAATCTTTCATGGAAGCTGTGGTGTGGCCCATTGAGTCACACGGTTTACCCTTTAGTCCATTGTTTGCAAGTGTTCATAGCTATGAGTCATTGGTCTAGTTTGAGGCAGGGTCTCTCACTGGGACTTGGGGCTTGATGAGTAGGATAGGCTGGCTGGCCAGGAAGCTACAAAAATTGTTCAGTTTCATCTCCCCAGAGCTCAAACTCAGAGTTTACGTGCAGGAGTGTGAGTGAGGGGCTCAGATAGGTGCATCACGGAGAAGTCCACCCAGGAAGCGCCACCATGCTTCACTACCCAAGTCTCTTCTTCTCGCAGTTGATTGCAGATTCCTGTCTCCTGGGAAGACAGGGACCTCCTGAGCCTTCCCCTTCTCTCATTTCAACAACCAGGCCAACCTCCTGAGGGCCACCTGGGGGTGATCTCAGATGCCCTGGCAAGGACGATGGCCACAAAGGTACACAGTCCTGTAACAGGTTTAGCTCAGGTGCCGTACCATGCTTTCTGTATCTTAAGATGAGAGAAGCTATAGACCTTGGAGCTGTCAAGCTGAAATGGGATCAAATACCATTTTAGGGTGTGACTGATGTAGTCCTTGGCATAAACTTTCAGCAGCCAACTTACCAGCTGATTTAGCAGCTGCAAAATGATAACATCCCTGTGCCTCAGTTTCTTCACCTGCAAAATGGTGATAAGAACAAAAGCTGTTGCCTTAGGCTTATGCTAGTGATCACTCAAGTTAAAATGCATGCCAAGAATGAGGAACTGTGCTCAGCACAGAGGGCTTGCTCCCTCTTGTAGCAGCCATGATATGTTAACCTCTGCTAAAACGAGATGCTGGGGCCTGAGTGGTTATGAGCACTTGCTTCTCTTGCAGAAGGTTGCAGTTTTGCTCCCACCACCCATGTGGGGCAGCTCACAACTAATTTTAACTCTAGCTTCAGGAGATCAGGTGTCCCCATTGGCCTCTATGGACATCTGCACAGTGCCTTCTCCCAGCCCCACGTGCTAAATCCTTGTTAAAGAAACAGGCCAGTGTTTTCACTTCCCTTTGCCTATAAAAGGCACTATAGTCTTGAGACTTGAAGCATTGTAAGTTTACAACCTTATACTTCCAGATTCCCAGCTCTGAAATGAGCCCATGGAGAAGGGTCTGCTTCTAGACTTTGCCATCTTCTAGAGGCAGCTGGTCAAACTTGACTCTATTCCTGAGATGTCTTTGTGAGCAGGAGCCGCTACCACTCTGAATCTTTACACAAACTATAGCAGCATGCATAGATAGGACCCTAGGCCTGGACCCTCACCATGTGCCTATGCTCCAAACTCCATCTTTGGAACAAGAGGGTATGTCAGTGCTGGCGGAGGCTGCTTGTTTGTTCTCTGGCCACTCAGACCAGAAATAAACTCACAGAAACTATATTATTTGCAATACTGTTTGGCCAATAACTTAAGTGTTTTTCTAGCTAGTTCTTATATCCTAAACTAACCCATCTCCACTATACTGTTCATCACCACGAGGTCGCGGCCTACCAGCAAAGTTTCGACTGGCTCCGTAGGAGGCGTCTCTCTCCTGTGGCGGCTATGTGGCTTCTCTCAATTCTGCCTACTCTCTCCTCTTCTGTCTGCTTGGAACTCCTACCTTGCCCTTTCTGCTAAGCCACTGACCAAAACAGCTTTATTCGTTAATGAGTAAAAGCAATACATAGACAGAAGGACTTCCCACACCATTTTATTGATATTTTATTTATGTTTATATTTATATTTATTTCATTTTGTTTATGTGTATTTGTAGGCAAAGGCTGCTTGTTCATTTCCCAGCCACTTAGACTCCCGAAATAATCACACAAACTGTATTAATTAAAACACTGCTTGGCCCAGCACTTAGGCGTATTGCTAGTTAACTCTTATTTCTTACCCATTTTTGTTAATCTGTGTATTGCCACATGGCTGTGGCCTACCGGTAAAGTTCCATCCAGTGTCTGGCATCTGTCTCCTGCAGTGGCTCCGTGGCATTTCCCTGACTCTGCCTACTCTCTCTCTCNGTTAAGCCATTGGCCCAAAGCAGCTTTCTTATTCATTAACCAATAAAAGCAACACATATACAGGAGGACTTTCCACACCGTGTCAGAGGTCAAGATTAGCACGCAATTCATCCAAGCTGAGGCTTTCTTGACTGTAACAACAGCAAAATTCCTTAGAATGGCAAATTCAGTCCAAAGAAACAGTACTCAAGATATGTAGGAGTGGATGTAGCTGCAAGCCTCCATTCCCATTGAAACGACCAAGGTAATGTCAACATCATCATGTCCTTACTTTCTGTTATGCCGGCTTGGTCAGTTCTTAACCATCCCGCCAAACAGCCACATTGCACTCACAACACTTTTGGGACCATCCATGACCTTGACCATGGTCCAAGTATACCGTATCTCATGTATATCATATCAAGTATACAAATATATATATATATACTAAGTATATCATAGCAAGTGTATGTATGTATACGTATATACACACAAAGTATATCATGTTTATCATATCAAATATATATATATATAAATAAAGTATAACATACCAAGTATATCATCTAGTATCATACAGTTGCTGAGCTTTATAGAGAAAGCAGATGTTACTAGGCCACCCTGAAACTCTTACTAATCTAACTTCAAACACGGATTTATCTTTTAAAATAAGAGTAATAATGTACTCCTAAGGTCAGGAAACAAGAGATTTTTCAGAGGCACAAGCCCACTCTTAGTCTGGCCATTAATAAAAGGACAAAAAACTCAAACTGGCTTAATCAGTATGGTTGTCAATAGCTATCTGAAGTCGCTCATTTCACCATCCCTTACAGTACACGCTGCTACCCCTTCCTATCTGTCTTTCACCTGACTTAGGTCAATTAGCTCAATTAGGCAAATCTGACATGAGGGAAGTCTCAGGGAGCCAGGCCATATTCTGCCTCCAATCAGTTTTTGGATCCTGAAACTTGAATATGAAAATGTGAAATTAGATCAAGATTTCTTTTAACTTCTTCCCTCCCAATTGGCATCAGACTTTCTTTCTCTTCCTTCCTTTCTCTCTCTGTCTCTTTCTTTCCTTTCTTTTTCTTTCTCATTCAGCCACACATTTCCCAAAGCTTCTCGTGGTTGTGCATCAGCCACATTCCTGACACACATGGTTGACAACCACGCAGGAAGGACTCACAAGAAGCAAGATTGACAGACTAAGGACAGGCATAAGACAGCACAGTCTAAATAGAGGCTGTTGAATGTTTTCTTTTTATTTTCTTTGGGAGAAATTATTATTTTAGTTTATTTAAATATTTAGAGACAGAGCCTCATGTAGCCCAGGCTGCCCTACCTCCCTGTGTAACTAAGGTTGGCCTTGAACTCCTGATTCTTCTGCCTCCATCTCTGAAGTATTAGGATTACTGGTATGAGCCACCAGGTCAAGCTTCTCTTAGGAATTTAAGTCCGAATCTCGCCAGTCTGTCTTTGTAACCATCTGAGGTCTGGGAGGTGGGGCGCAAAGCCCAGGACTCCCCAAGCCTCCTGGCTTGTTTCTGGTCAGATCTGTAGTGTTGCAGGCCAGGGATTGTGTCCTGGGGCCCATTTGGTGAACTTTTGTCACTTCTCTTCTCTTTGGTGGTGTATACTCTCAGAAATGCTTCAAGTAAATTGTCCCATGGAGTGTTAATCTCCCCAGGCATTAAGTGTAGGGCATCAATTTTTTCTCTTGTGACAGCCCACGATGCTATTCCATTTTCTGAAGTCATGGAATTTTATGATGAAAACTTCATAGACTCAGCTGGAGTGATGGGCTAAGAACAATGTGGGTGGGAAAAAAAGTATAACTGCGGGATTTTTCCTTTTCTTCCCTCTCCAACTCATTTCCAGTAAAGGGAGGCTGGATGTTGGACTCTGGAGAAAGAATGCCAGCATGCAGCTTCGACTTGAAAACTGCCCTGGGGAGAAAGAGACCTACAATTATTTGGTAAGGAAGGAAAACTGCTGGGCCAAGGCACATGGAAGACTTTTTAAAGAAAGTCACTGTCGAAGACTTGTTATTATTGTGAAATAAAAGCTTATCAAACACCAGGGGGAAGTAGCAGCCCTCGCTCCACCTGACTCCTTCTCTCCTGTCACCAGCATGGCAAAGAAGCCAGATGTTCAGCAGCTTCTCTGAAAGCAAGAAAAAGAATTGGAAGCAGGCAGGAGTTGTTGGGTCAGCTGCACACATTTACTGCGCCGCCACTCGGGTGTGCTTCGTGTAGACACGAGCTTTCGCTTTTTTTCTCCTGTGTGCCGTTAGACATTGCACACTGATGAAAAATGTGGGGTTCAAACAAGTCGTTACTTTAAATGACAATTGTGTGGCACATGCATCACAGAGGGCAGGGTCACATCACCCCATAAACTCTCCCATTCAGTGTGTACATGGGACAATGGAGATCCAGCTCAGAGGTTGAGAGTACTTCCTTTTCTTGCCTAGGATCCAGGTTCATTTCCCAGCACCCACATCATGGCTCACAACCTCCTGTAACTCCAGTTCCAGGGGATCTAATAGGCATTCAGGTGTACACATGAAATAAGCTATTCATACTCATAAAGTAAAATAAATAAATCTGAAAAATAAGCATCCATATGTTGAACTATAATCTATGGTAACTGGTGAAGTTAAATGAATAAACACCACAGTAAAGGGAATTTTTTGGTGCCCTTTATGTTCAAGACTTCTTTGGTTTGGCAGTAGCATTCTATTTTAAGTATGCCATGTCAATTACCTTAGACAACATTAGGTCTGTAGCAGGCTTTCTTTTTTTGGGAGGGGGCACCAACCAACTCCCAAATCATAACACAGAGACCTATTAGTAGTTATGAATACTCGGCCTTAGCTTATGCTCATTTCTGGCTAGCTTTTTTTCTTTAATGTAAATTGATCTGCTTCTCTTTATCTACTTTTTGCCTTGGGGCTCTTTACCTTTCTTTCTGTATGTCCTACTATGTGTCTGCTGCTTGGCGGCTGCCTGGCTGCCTTTGGGCGTCTCCCTTGTTCTGCTCTTGCTCTTTTGCTTCTTTTTGAGCCTAGATTTCTTCTATTCTTTCTGCCTGCCAGCCACGCCTATCCTTTCTCTGCCTATCTATTGACCATTCAGCCCTTTATTAGAGCAGTCAGGTACTTTAGGCAGGCAAGGTGAAACATCTTCACATAATTAAACAAAGGCAGCACAAACAAATGTAGCCAAGGTCCAAACATTTCATTTCATGGAAAGAAAGTTAAAGTGGCATGCAGGGAGATTAAGAGACACACTCAGGTTTGTACAGGTTCGTGGACTGTGCCCCACATTCTTTCCAGCCTCAACATTTGCTCTTTCCGTCACTATTCAGATGAGAGTTTGTGGACTATTTTAGGTCTAGAACATATAAGGAAGGTGTGTGAGTGTATGTGTATGTGTGTGTGCATGTGTGTGTGCACATATGTGTGTGTAGCAGAGATAGATGACTTTGAGTTGGAGCATGAAAGAAGCAAGGAAGCCAGAGAGGTTAACAGGCTCCCCCTAGCCAGTGTAACCTGTTTCTGCCCCTCCTCTTTTCTCTTTCTGCCCTAATCCAGCGATGTCAGCCTTGGTGGCCTCCCTGATCCCTGCACTTAGGACACACACACAGACCAACCTCAGAGCCACGTGATTTTACAACTTAATTACTTCCCATCTCTTCTATAAGGCTGTCCCTACAGCCACACACCTGACTCAAATGCTGTCACCCATTACTGACACTTTCTTTACAGGCTCCTAATAGGTGTGTTCACAACCCAGTTTTGTCACCTTAACCCGACTTTGCAGCCAAAGTGACTATGAAAACTGCAGTTCTGAATGTGACATGTCTCCCAGACCAGTGTGTCTGAACAGATGGAGCTGTCTCAGGGGGTTGTGGGAACTTGGGGATGTGGGGTCTCCAGAGAAAGTAGGAACAGGTTTAGAAGGTAACGTTTCCAGTTATGGCCTTTCCTTTTTCCTGCCTGTGGTGGCGTTAGCAAGTAGCCACCTCCTGCTCCCAACATGAAGGACCCAATGAATCCTCTAATGGACCATTCTCACCATGACAAACCCCTCTGAGACTAAAAGACCAAATAAGCCTTTCCTCCCTCATGTGACTTGTCAGACATTTGGGGACAGTGATGTAATAATAATGAGTTCACATCACCACCAAGAACCTTCCCATACATGAGTTATTGCTGGGGAAAACCCTCGATTCCTTAACGACCAGCACAAGCTAGCTGCTTTGGGAAGGAAGAGGTGAATGTCCCAGAGCGACTGGTGGAGGGAAGGAGGCAGGTGTTCATTGTGGCTGGTAATCTTTATGCTTTGGATGGGATATGTCCCCCACAGGTTCATGTATCTGGATGTTCCCAGATATGACACTGTTTGGAGAAATTATGGGTCCTTAGATGGACCTACCCGGAGGAAGTGGATCAGCAGGGGTGGAAAGAGTCAGTTTAGAGCCCCACTTCTGCCCTGGTTCACCTTCCTGGCTGCTGGTGCTATAAGCAGCCACCTCATGTTCCCACTGCCACAGCCACATTGCCAAACCTTCTTGACCATAACAGCCCGACCATATGGTTTCAACAGTGAGCCAAAATAACCCCTTCCTCTGTTGAATTGCTTTTTGTTAAGTATTTGGTTGTAAACACCTGTGGGCGTGCACACACACACACACACACACACACACACACATACAGCAGTGTTGACTTGTTGGAAAAGTGAAAGGAGCTCTCCAGAAGATGAGGTCAAGGCTCAGATACCAAGGCACAAAAGAAAAACTAGAATTCCGAGATTCTGCTCATACATTGTTGGCAGGTGATGCCCAGAGAAACACACGAAATGATGTGGGAACAGCTGGCTATGGGCATGTCGTTTTGGCCACTGTAGGTTTGCTCCCAGAGAGTCCTCTGAATTTCCCTATGACACCTTAAGGAAGAGTTTTCTTCTCTTCTGGGATAAGGGCCAGATAGCTTTAATTCTTAGAATAGCTTATTATGAAAATAAAGACTAGCTGGCATCAGAGGAGCAGTTTTGCTTCCGTGTGTCATAGAGGAGGCAAGGCCAGGTCACCTCTCACTACTGGCTCTATCAGCCCTAGGGCATGGCCTTGGTTGACCAAGAAAAGGAACTTTAAAGTAGTGATCAGTTCAACTTTTGTGAGAAGCCCTGGCTATCGATATCTCAAGACAACAGAGTCCAGTGATGGACCTCTGATTTCAGTACTTATGAGGTGGAGACAGGAGGACTGCTGTGAATTCCAGGCCAACCTGGGCTACCTAGTGAGTTCCAGACCAGCCTGCACTACAGAAAAAGAAGGAAAATGTAGAAAAGGTATACTTTCTACTGACTGTTAGAGGGCTAGGCTTTCGCTGACCCCTGTGACGCCGGCCTCTCAGCACTGCCAGAAGAGCAGGCAGTGAAAGGCCCATGACTCAGTGGCAGCCTCCTCTTCTTTTTACATCGGAGTGAGTCACGGAATCAGAATGCCCCAGAACGGCACAGCCAGAGGACTCAGGTGTCACCAATCCACAGTCACTTCACAGCAGAGTAGGCAGACACTCAGCGGGTAAATGTCAGTCACCACAGAACTAGCTAGTTCCTGAGGCAACCTCGGAGGCTGCATGGCTCATCGCACAGGACCGGTTCTGTATCAGAAGCCGGTACAAATCGGCCCCCTCAGCTGGAACATCAATGTGTTCTTTAGCAATGTTCAGAGTCTGCATTTTGTACACGAGCACATAGCATAGCCAGTGCTATTTTGTTCAAACCATGCAATGAACCTGGGCTCTCAAAGCCTCATTCTGTTTGTTCCCAGCATGAGTCTGGCTGGGATGACGAATGTTCTTGTGCATTTTCAGGCTGAAACAAAAGGAAGTGAGTAGAGGAAGATCAGGGAGGCAGGAGTGGGGCTGCTCTCCCTGCGTCTCTGCCAAGTGTTCTGGACTCCTGGGATTCTGCCCAGCCTACTCCAGAAAACCTGTCCAAGAAGCTTAGAAGGTTTCTCTAGTGCCAGGATAATCCAATTCATTTTGAAAAAAATATAGTAGTAATCCCTGAATGTACAGAAACTGGTAACACAAGAGTTAGCCCTCAAAAGACTTCAAATCCAGAGAAGGCAGACAGATGTAGAAGTCCGCTGACTGGTGTCAGAGCTGAAGCAAGCAGAGGAGCAGAAGAACTAGCCGGTTAGGAGGAGAAAAAGCGAGGCAGGTTTGGGGATGAGGCATTTGAGTTATGCCTTCAAATATAGACGCTGTCAAGGATGGAATGATCTCTCAGCAGTTAAGAGCACTAGTTACTCTTTCAGAGGACCTGGTTTAATTTCCAGCACCCACATGGGGACTTCACAAACACCTATAACTCCAGTTCCAGGGGAGCTGATCCCTTCTTCTGGCTCTGCAGGCACCAGGCTCACACAAGTTGCATCAAGACACATGCAGGCAAAGCACACATAACATAAAATAATACAACAAAAATAAATCAATTTTCTAAGATGGGCACTGTTTCAAGAGGTAGGAAAAGGCACTTTAGACTAGACACATGCATCAGCAAACACTGTAGGGATGAACGTGTTGTAACTGGGCTCAGGGACAGGTGGGCGTGAGTACAGCATGCTGTCTGCAGGGAGCCGCAGTGGAAGAAAAGCAAGGCAAATACCTATACATATAAAAAATGATACATTAAAAAACATTTGGGGCTCATGGCAGGGAAGGCAGGGTGGCAGGAGGGTGAGGCAGTGGTTGGTCACATCACATCTGCAATGAACGGGCACAGGAAGGTGACTTGTACTCAGCTAGCTTTCTTCTCTTTTTGTTCAGTCTGGGACCCCAGCCCACGAATCCTGACATTCACATCCAGGGTGATTTCCCTTCCATAGTTAAACATCTGAAAACACCTTCACAGACATACCCCGAAGTGTGTCTTCTGGGTGATTCCACTAGTTGGGTTGACAATGAAGATGAACTGTGACAAAGGGTATTCATGAGAACCACAGCTGCCACTCACAGCAGCCTTAAAAGAAGTCAGCATGCTACAAGCCAGGACGGAGGTCCTGAGAACAGCTAAGCCCCAACACACCAAGAGAGACCTGCCTCAGGAACTGCCTCACAGCACGCAAACCTCAACAGACAGCAAATGTCCTGTGCATGAATCCAAGAAGGAAAATAAGTTGATGTCTAAAGAGGAAGTAAAAATAAAAGAAAAACAAGATGTTTGCATTAATGTATTTTAAAAATCGAATAAATGATTACATTTCAAAAGCCTAAGTATTTATTAAGTAGTAAATACTTAATAAATACTGTCATATGTCAGCCTCAGCATTTCCCCCTAATGCCTGGAAAGCCAAATTAAGTTCTGAAATTACTCCATGAGAGTAGAATCTGAACGAAATGAGTGAGTTAGTGAGTAGTGACAGTTATCATAAAGTTACCATACCCAACCCAAGCTAGTTTGTGGGACCCATTCCTAGTTCCATTGCTAAAAGTTTGATGTTCTGCAAAGTCTTGGGTAAAGCAAGGAGGTTGACCATTGGACAGCAAGTTCTAATGGCCTCAAGCTTCTGCTAGAGTGAGGTTTTACCTGGACATTTCTCCCACTGGAGTGTCTTCTCCGCTGGGCTGTGCAGATCACAACCCAATTCCAGCTGTTTCTTGGACGTCATTCCCATATCTTCTGGGACACATCATCAGGAGGTGTGAGGCACACTGCAGGTGGGCTCGTCCCATGACGTTCCTTCCTTTACTGCACCTTCTTGCTCTGCCGTGGGAAAGCCTGAGAGCTTGCTGCATCAAGAACTGGCTAAGGGCCTCCATGTATGCCACTCTCTCACAGCCACTTGAATCTTGGAAGGAGCGAGTGAGCAACATGAGCTATTGGCCTTGCTGGCCGGTAGCACACACCGGCTGCGGGACAGGACAGCATGGCTCTTTAGTTTGAGGGTCATGGAAGAGAGGTGTTGCTTCCGGGCTCAGGGAAGCAGCTTTATTAGCAAGGTGGTTAGATAGTATAGGTGATAATTCATTTCCATTGCCAGCTCCATTGGATTAAGAAACACCTAGAGCTTTAGTGAGACACCTTCTTTGGATGTGTCTGTAAGAATGTTTCCAGGGAGGATTAATTAACAGAAGAAAACCTATGCTGCGAGAGAGTGGTACCAACCCCTGGGCTGCGGTTCCGGACTGAATTAAAATAGAGGAAACAGCCAGCAGACCCTCACACTCCCTGTTGCTGCTTCCTGATCTTCCCAGATGTGAGCAAACAGCCTCACACTCCAGCCATGATGTCTTCTGTCACAGTGGGCTGTACTCCTAGACCTTAAGCCCAAATGAGTTCTTCCTCCCATAAGCTGCTTCTTTTGGGTAATTTGTCATAGCAACAAGGGAAGTAACTAATTGTGTACCTCTAGTGCTCTAGAACATTTTATGGGATATTAGTTCATTTTTCTTATTATTGCAAAACACCCCAAACTGGTAATTATACAGAGAAAGGAGGCTTAGTTTGAAGCATGTTTTTGTCCCATGATCAAGGGCCTGCATCTGGTGACTGTCTCCTTATGCACAAGTCTTAAGGCTGAGACAGGACAAGTTATCACATGGCAGGAGACAGGGATGACTCTTTGTCTCTTTTCTTATAAAGCTTCCAGCTTTCAATCCTAGATTCTCTGTGCTGGCAACTTTCATACCATCCTAGTCAACACCCAAGTTCTTGGCCTCCAAATACCACAGTCAGGTTATATTTCCACTCTGACAATAACCCACAAGGTATTTTCAACACATAAGCCATTGTGGAACCCATGCAAACTACATCAAAAATACAGCTGCAGAGCTGTGAGTTCCTCCCAGGCATTGCTCCCTTGTTCCTTGGCATAACCAGAGGAACCTGTAATTTTCAATGGCAATCAGAGTGATAAGGTGAGCTGGATACAATAGCTGGACAGTGGCTTCCTGCAGCATATGCTGAGTTCAGATTGAGACCAGGCTCTCAGAAATAGGCAGTTCTGAGTATTGCAAAATGAGAGAGAGAGAGAGAGAGAGAGAGAGAGAGAGAGAGTTGACAAAGATCTTTTTAACTTTTTGTATACTGTAATTTTATATCTTTTGGTAAAGAATCAATTTTATGAGTTTAACTCTGAAAATCAGAAATTCTGAATATAGTTCTTCAGCTTCAGTTTTAGAAATATAAGCTATGATTTGATATGAAGGATTGAATAATCATTCACATAAGTTCCTGAGATGTAAATGCTCTGTTGAATATGTCTTGCTAAGAAAAGATGAAGAAAGGAAGAATTAAGAATATTCACTTGACCTTCGAGGGAGTAGGCCAGAGCCAGAGACCTCTGTAGGACAGGCCCAAGTTAGGAACCAAACCTCCATGGGAGTGGGCCCAGGCCAGGGACATCTATGGAAACAGGCCTGAGCCAGTGATCTCCATCAGAGGACGCCTGAGGCAGAGAATTCCACAGGAGCAGGTACAAGGGAGCCACTGCTGAGGGAACCAGAGACCTCTTCTGTACCTGGTGTAAATCAGCAACCTCTGAGGTAGCAGGCTTCAGCCAATGACATCCACCAGGCACCTCTGCTGGAGCAGGCCTAAGCCAGTGACCTCTGCCAGAGTAGGCCCAAAGCAGCAACCTCAGCAAAAAGAGCCCCAAGCAAGCAAACTCTGGGAGCAGACCCGAATGACCCCAACTACACCAATCGGAAGAAAAGATGGGTAGACACGGTAAGAACACATGCAACACCACAAAAACCAACACAACACCGTAAAAACTAGTGACCTTACAACAACCAAATATATATGAATCAGAAGAAAATCACCTAAAAAAATAACTTTAGGAGAATGTTTGAGGCCCTTAAAGAGGAAATAAAAAATTCTCTCAAAGAAATGGAGGAAAAGACAAACAAAAAATTGGAAGACAACAACAAATCCCTTAAAGAAAACCAAAAAAAAAGCAATCAAACATATGAAAGAAACTATTCAAGACTTGAAAACTGAAATAGAGACAATAAAGAAAACGCAAGTCAAGGGAATTATAGAAACACAGAAAATAACATCACCACCAACAAAAACTAAATTAACAGGAGATAGCAATCACTGGTCATTAATATCCCTTA
>LOEQ01002424.1:95129-126405 GCA_001685075.1 Bramus lutescens | reverse complement strand
CTCATAAGTGGCTTTTAGACATAAAGCAAAGAAAACCAGTCTACAATTCACAATTCCAAAGAACCTAGACAACAATGAGGACCCTAAGAGAGACATACATGGATCTAATCTATACATGGGAAATAGAAAAATACAATATCTCCTGAGCAAATTGGGAGCATGGGGACCATGGGAGAAGGCTGAAGGGGAGGGGAGAGGAAGGGGAGGGGAAGCAGAGAAAAATGTATGGCTCGATAAAATCAATTAAAAAAGAAATTAATTAATCTTTATTATATCTGGGGGAAGAAGAGTATTCACTTGCTAACAAGTATTACACATTCACTGCATATACTGTACTCGTATATGCTATAACATCAATACACTATTATATGCTATAATATATAATGTTATAATATATACATTTATATACTCTATAATATTTATACATTTATATGTGTTATAATATCTATACATTTGAGGAACATCATAGATTGGGCAATTGGACAAAAGGAGTATACTCAGATTTAAATGTATATGTCTTATGTCCTAAATCATAACAATAACTACCATTTAATATTCAATCATTTGTGAACAAAATGTGAAAATGTGATTAATCTCTTAAAAAAACATTGTATATGTATGTGTGTGTGTGTGTGTTGTACCATGTAGAGGTCAGAGGACAGTTGCAGGAGTCATTTTTCTCCTCCCATCATATGGGTCCATCAAGCTTGACAGCAAGTGTTTCGTCAGCCTTGTCAGACCATAATTACTCTTCTATACAGATTATAATGTGTTTGTAATAGGAAGTTGGGTGTTTCTATTGCCTGTAGAACATGGCTATGAAAGATAACTTCACTTTCTTATGAACGAAATTATTGGACTTGTGTTTTCTCTCCTATTCTGCATGTTGTTGTGGAATATTCCTTTATACTGTGTGAAGATGTGTCACTGTGGTTGGTTTAATAAAGAACTGAAAGGCCAATGACTAGGCAGGAGATAGAGGCAGGACTTCTGGGGACAGAGAGCTCTGGGAAGAAGGTGAAGTTACCAGCAAAGGCAGAGGGAACTATGCACGAGGAGAGTTGAAAGTCAGGAGTTACATGTCAGCACATTGATGAATAGAAATGGGTTAATTTACATTATTAGAGCCAGTGGGATAAGCCTAAGCTATAGGATGAGCTTTCATAATTAATTAAAAGTCTTTGTGTCATTTTTTTTTGGTGTGTCTGTGTGAGTTTATGGCAGAAAGAAAAACCTGTTTCCACATGTCACCCAGAATCTTTAGTTAGAGGATACTTGCTGGCTTTTCTACATCTATAGCAAGAAAACACAGCCCCTTGTATTTGATCAAAATGCATAGAGTAATCTCTTTGTCTTCAAGTCTTGGAATGCAGGGCTGCTCATCGCACACTTATCCTATAATTCTCTCCAGAGCGGATTTTTCCTGAAGATATTTTTCACTCTCATTTTTACAGGGACATGGGGTGCAGCTACAGCAGAGATGTCAGCTACCATTCAGGTGTCAGTGTTGTATTGCCCAGGCTCCGCCCCGTCAGACCCTAGAATCTGACATAGTGAACCCCATGAGCTCTTCCTGGGGCCTGGGGTAGTAATGGAAACTTGGAGGGTCAAGAAAAACTGGAAACTCTTGTGTGTCTTTCCCATTTCATCAAGAGTGGATTTCCTTGCTAGATTCTTTTAGTTGCAAGCAACAGAGATTCATTACTAATAGAAGCTGAAATTTTCAGTGGAAGAAGGCAAAAAAAATAAAAGGTATATGGATGGGGGAAGAAAGAAAATGGTGTTTGTTCATGAATGACATGGTGGTCTAATATCAAAAAAACTTGAAATAATTGACGAAAGCAAACCGTGTGTGTGTGTGTGTGTGTGTGTGTGTGTGTAGCAGGAATTTGGGGTGCCAGGCTAACCCACCCATTCAATCCCTACTTTTTGTACCAACAGTGAGCAGTGGGAGATACTACTGAATAAATAGCACCATTCTTAAAAAGGGGGAGAAGGCATTCAGTTTAAGATTAAGGCAAGTGTTTTAGGACAGCAGGAACCCACACAGAAGTCTGTCCAGCCCTTTCCTGTGCTTCCAACTTAGCTTGCTGTTCCATGGCCTGGTGGACAGCACTCAGCTCTGGGTTTAACCTGAGGGCTGGCCCTGGACGGCATCCTTTCCAGACATGTGACTGAACAACTATTAAATCACTTTAGACTTGAGTATTTGGCATCTTAGATGACAGTCACTAGTTTTTTCCCTGTAGGATTGTGGTAAGGAGCCCCATGTGATTAATCTCCTTGAAAACACATTGTGTGTGTGTGTGTGTGTGTGTGTATTGAGTGTGTTGTACCATGGTACCCATGTAGAGGTCAGAGGACAAGTTGCAGGAGTCATTTTTCTCCTTCCATTATATGGGTGGATCCATTCCTGTGGATGCTGTGTGGATGCATAGCTAGAACTTAATAATTAGCTATTAGGATGTTTTTAATAGCAAGTCTTTTATCTTTTTTTCTGCCTGTGGCTGGATTTTCTTCACTCCATTGAACACAAGTGCAGTCAACCCCAATGCCAGTCTTACCTTCTAATCCATAGTGCCCCTGTCCAAGCCATATTAAAGATGATTCAGTCTTTCAACCAAGGCCCATAAAGAAGACTTTCATCCAACTGTGTTCAGAGGGCAGGTGGCCTCAGTTAAGTTGTATGTGTGATGCCTTAGTTAGGCTGTGATAAACATGACCATAACAACTTGGGGAGGAAAGGGTTTATTTTTAGCTTACAGTTCCAAAGCACAGGCCATTGCTGAAGGACATCAGGTCAGGAATCTGGAGGCAGGAAATAAAACAAAGATCCCAGAAGACCTCTGCTTACTGTCTTGTCCTCTGAGACTTGCTCATCCTTTCTTACAGCAGCCAGGACCACCAGACCACAAGCGTCACCGCCCACAGTGAGCGGGGCCCTCCAACAAAATCATCAATCAAGAAAACACAACACAAACTTGCCCATAGGCCAATCTGGTGAGGTCAGTTCACCCTTTCAAAAATGACTCTATCTGGTTTCGGGTTGACATAAAACTAGCCAGCTTATGTGGGGAAGCCAAGGACACATGGGGTGGTGGTGATGGAGTCAGGAGTGACAGCAGAGGAGAGGGACAAGGGTGGTGTTGGCAGGAGTGAAGGTGGGAGGGTATGCCTAGGGAAACTGCAGGGAGGAGATGGGAGGAGATGGAGGAGGTGTTTGCAGAAGGGAGGTAATAAAGGAAGGATGGCATGGGGAGGTGATGGGGGATGTTATGGCAGGGGAGTGATGGGGGATGTTATGGCGGGGGAGTGATGGGATAAATCTTCAAAGAAAAACTCATTGTCTTTATAGGTTGCTCCATCTTCCTGAAGTGGCTGAGCCCAGCAACTGTGCAGTTTGTGCTATTTTGTGGCGGTTTGATGGGCACTGTGATCGTCGATTTGTCTATCAGCGGATACAGCTGCCCATGCAGCTCACAAAGCATGATGTCTATGAAGATATTTCCAGAGAAGATTAGCATGTGTGTCAATAGACTGAGTAAAGAAGGTATGCTCTCACTGGCACGCATGGCATGATCCAGCACACATGGCATCAGCCAACCCATTTCAGACTTGATCAGAACAAAGAGGTGGCTAGCCCAGTTCCTGGTTTCTGGGCCTTTGGGTGTGGCCTCATTACAACACTGTCTTTCCTGAACCTCTGGCTCAAGTGCAATGGACCATGGGGACACTTCAGCCTCCATAATTATGTGAGCCAATTGTACATTATAAACTATTTACTTTCTGTCTGCGTATCTATCATCTATTGTCTATGTATCTACCTACCTATGTATAGATCATCTATCTACTTACTGTCTATCCATCATTTGCCCTCTGTGTATCTATATTCCTATCTACCTGCATCTATCACTTATCTGACTACCTACATGTCACCTGTGTAGTTGTACAATCACTGCCACTTGCATATTTACCTGCCTAGCCATCCTTGTGACTAGTCTAGATCTTCATTTTGCTCATTCCAGTGTTGTTCCTTGCCACTGTGACGAAAGAACGGACAGAAGGGCTTTGAGGACGGATCTAATTTGGCTTGTGGCTTTGGTCCATCATGGTGGGAAAGGCACAGCAGATGTGGCCGAGGAAGACTCTGACTGGCTTGTTACATCTTCATTGATGAGGAAGCAAAGAGCTCAGGCAGGAGCCAGATATGAGCATCATCCTCACCTCCCTCCTGTGTGATCCACCTCACCAAGTTTCCACAGTCCCCCAAAAGAGCGCCGTAAGATGCCAATGCATGCGCTGATGGGGGGGACTTCACATTCCAGCCACAGCAACTGAGGGACCTTCCATACTTCCGATTCTGTACTCGCGTGCTCCCTCTGTGCTCTTTTATTTCTGTCTTCCCTCTCCTAGAATCTCAGCTCACACCAGGAAGGCCGGAAGGGCGGGAGCATATGACCTCCCTTCCCACAGGACAGGCCTTCCCGGAGAGAGCCAATTGCCAGGAAGGGAGTCTGAGAGCCCAGTTCCTCCATTTAGAAATTATCAAAGCTGTAATGTGCTCTCACAGACTCCCCTGCTGGGCTGAGGCTGAACTTGGAAGACAGCAGGCTCCTTTCCTACTTAGGTTTCTCCAGTATCACCTGAATGCATCACACGGGATCCTGTTTTCAGAGCTCTGTTGAATGCATTCCTGCAGTCCTACAGCTGTGGGCTGGGCCTGAACTCGGTGAGATCCACGAATGAACATAAAAATTTCCCAAAGGGAAAAGCCTTTGGATCCGTGGAGATTTGATCCTGTCTCTTCCCTCATCCCCTGTGGGCCACATCCACCAAGAGGTTGTTAGGAGTCCTACCCTCCGGGCTGCTGTTCCTGTTTTAAGGTTTAATTGGTCTGGTATGTGACTGCATCATGGATGCCCCCTCCAACCACATTCTATTTCCCCTTCCCCCTGAGAGAGAACTTTCATGTTTATTCCTAGATTGGATCTATTCACATACATGAATACGTATGCATAAATACTCAGGACGTATGAGCACATACACTTGCACTCTATATTGTGGTAGTAAATCATCACTATCCACTTGACGAGATTTAGAATTACCTAGGAAACGCCTTTCTGGGTGTGTAGGGGCGTTTCCAGGAAAGTCTGACTAAGATGAGAATATCCAATTTGGGTGAGGGAGACTCCAGTCCCTGGGCTGGATCTCACACTGATTAAAAGGCAAGAGGGCAGGAGACTGGAGAAAGTCTCCATTGTTAAAAACACTTGCTGCTTCTGCCGTGGGTGGGGATTCGGTTCCCAGCACCCATATCAGGCCACTCACAACTATCTGTAACTCCAGTTCCAGGGAATCTGACACCCTGTCTAATCTCTGAGGGCTCTTACACATACATGTGGAGCAATACATACAGGCACATATATGTGCACATAAAATAAAACTAAATAAATCAATAATAACAGTAATAAATGATTAGCATCCTTTTTAAAGGAGGGGATATGTGGGATGCTCAGCTCTCTCTGCTTCCAGACAGCGGATGCGATGTGGTCGGTCACTTTACATTCCCACTACCAGTCTTCCAACCCTCGAAACAAACCCAGACTAACCCTTTCCTCCATAAGTTGCTTCTACCAGATGTTTCATTGTGAAGAGAACAGCAACTAACTGTGTGTCTACAAAGACGCAGTCAGTTAGCAAACAGATCTCTGCAGCTGGCTTATTTACTTACCTGTACGTGGCTGACAATGTGTCTATCCTTTTCTCTCCTTTGCTTTGTTAGGTGTAAGCACATGTATGTTTTATGAACTGACAGTATGATATGATTTGATGTGTGTGCATGTTGTGAAATGATCACAGTTAATGTAGTTAACACTCTGCACCTTTATGTTTGGGATGGTTAAGAACATTGAAGGCCTAATCATTTAGCGAATTGTTATGTATTTACTATTGCTGGCTATGATCACCCTCTACATTAGATCCTCAGAATTTAGTATCTTATGCCTGAAAATCTCTTTAACTCTAAAAACAAAATAAAGAAAAGAATAAAGAAAAGGCTGAATTCTTGCTGCCATGGGCAGTACTTGTCTGAAATGCAGGGTGAGAAGGCTGTGCTGGGAGGCAGGATGAGACGTGGCATTTCTAGGACACGCTTTCAGCTCAGCTGACCCTCTCCTGGTGATGCTCCTAATTCTAACTGCAGGATCAGAGCTATTGGGAGAAGCACTCTGAACGGTGCTCCCCCAGGGGCCTCCTCAGGGCTGGATCCAAGCCACGAACTTCTTTGGGTCAATGAGGACAATCTTTGATCTGGGACAGTCTCAGGACGAGGCAGATGAGGTGCTCATTGGAAGGTGGGGTTTGAGCACCTCTAGTTTCTAGCTCATTTCAAACGAAAATGTGATGCGTATACACAATGGAGTTTGTGAGGAATCCTGCAATTGGCCAGCAAGCAAGCTGAGAAGGAGTGGTGGTGGGGTGTCTGACCCTAATAGGGACGGCTATACCACCCCTCCAGGAACTCTGCCATACACATCTTTGGGGGGCTAAAGATTTACCTAGTGTTAAAAGGCAGCCCTTCTGCGAAGGATAACACATTTTCTCATAGCTTTAACTGGGACTTCCTTTTATTACAAGTGGCAGAAACATGAAGCAGGATGAGCGTGAAAGAGGCTCTGGTTGGCTCACTAAGCCCCACAGACTGGCTGGAAGCACAGAGAGATTAGGTGCCAGAACTCTGTTATCAGAACTGTTTCTTCCATTTGTTAGGCCCTCTTGCCACTGAGTTGGCTACATCTCTGGGGAACAAAGATGGCCTCCAGCAGCACCTGCTCACTTCCCAGCCTCCAAGGAGAGGGCAGCTCTTTTCCCCTCACCCCAGTTCAAATCTCAGCATCATTTCTCTTTGGCACCTGAGGCCTGTGGCTATCTATGGACCACTCACTATGACTGATGGATAAGACTTCAGTGGGTACCAAAGACTGGAGGGTGAAGGGCCAACCCTATCTAATCACGTGTTCTGGGGGTAGGGTGGTTTTCAGCAAAGGAACTGAGAGAAGGGTACTCAGAATGGCAAAACTGACATCTGCTCCCTGTGCTTACCAAGGTCCACATCACCAACACCATAACTAGGAGAGCCGTGCGTTCTAGGGGAGAAGGGACAGCAGACAGTAGAAAGATGAGCCCCAGCTGCCCTGAGAAGTAGACAGGGTGGGGAGACATTGTCTTAGGATCCCTTCAGGAGCTAGGGGAGAACTTAAGGGTGCTGAGATGCGGGAGCTACTTTTAGAGGTCAGAAGAAGGTCATGCGGCAGCAGCAGTGGAGCCCCTAAGGACTTGATGTATTGGGGAGCTGGCATGGCTCTTCTCAAATCAGGCCAATAGCTGTTCCATTAGTAACACAGGAAGTGCAGCCTTCAGTCATGTTCCTCATCAATGTGCACCAGCATCATTGTGCACCGACTCTAAGTCATGTTTCAGGGGCATGGTGACTAACAAGGACAACTTTAATAAAACTAGGAAGGACATCTGCCCTGTGGGCTGGACTCTTTTATGATCTCTTTATACTGTCCCCACAAAGGGTGGATAATGTGACTAACAGGCAGTTGACATTTTCCAAGCGTTACATTGTAACCCTGAGAGGTCCAGCCTACTCTTCCATTCTGCAGACGGACGGACGGACGCTCTGTGCTCTGGGGGAGCTACAGTGAGAAACCAGTCAGAAGGTGAGATCACCAGTCTGCAGTTTGGGGCGTGGAACTCCCAATCATTCATCTCCAATCCTCATGTCCCAGTCGAGCATCTGTAAGGAAGACGAGAGCGGGTGGGCGGGAGGATCATTTTAAGGAGAAATGGTTGCCGTGTAAAGCCGCCCACAAAACAAGATGAAAAATAACCCTAAGTGAGCAAGACATGGCTGCCAAGAGGGCCAAGAAGCAGAGAGACATAAACACACTGCCCTTGTCTGCTAGCGATGCTGTTGCCACAGGCAAAGCAGCAGTGTAAGACCAGGATATTTAGAGAATGGAAGAGACGTTGTTCTTGTTAGTTTTGTGTCAACTTGACACAAACTAGCATCATCACCGAGGAAGGAGCCTCAGTTGAAAAAATGTCTCCATAAGATTGGGCTGTGGGCAAGCCTGTAGAGCATTTTTCTTAATTGGTGATTGATAGGAGAGGGTTCAGGCCATTGTGGGTAGGACCATCCTTGGGGTGGTGGTACTTGGTTCTGTAAGACAGCAGTCTGAGCAAGCCGTGGGGAGCAAGCTAGTAAGCAGCACCCCTCCAGAGTCACTGCATCAGTTAGTGCTTCCGGGTGCCTGCCCTTTTGAGTTCCCATTCTGCCTTCCTTCAGTGATGGAGAAAATAAATCTTTTTTCCCCAAGTTGCTTTGGTAACAGTGTTTTGTCACAGCAATAGTAATCCTAACTAAGGTAGTCATTATTAACAATTATAAAGTAGAGATTACAATGGACCAAGACATGCTTGAGAAACCTTGGGAGTACTTGGGCTCACTCTAAGGAGGGCTACTGACAGTGGTGCTCAGATTCATTCTTCGCATGGGAATTTTTTCTGGGAAGATGTGAACTGATGTCTTCACCCCAGATGGGCCACCAATGACAGACTAAAGAAACAATCTAACTTTATAAACCCGTGGATTTATCGGGGTTATTTGCAGGAACATGGGTGACTAGCCGGCAGAACACCACTGAGAAGTCCCATCAAGCATGTGGTGACTCAGTCCTTAATTTCCTGTATCCCATGAGGACCTCCTACCTCCAGGAGGGAATGGCTTCATTTGGAGGAAATATCAGTGATGGGTTTACAGAAATTTGTCCACGGCCTCTCCATCCTCCAGTCTCTTGTATATTGCAAAGAGGTGGGTGAGGAATGGGTTAACTGGCTTTGATCTTTAGGACTCTATGTTCTGACTACGTGGATCTTGACACAATATAGTACAAAAGAACAAAACATAATTGGAGCAATTAATTAACTTACTTATTTGAGCCAACAGGTATGGAAAGACAGTAAAGCTGGGTGGCTAATGGTTTTCCCTGGGAGGTTTTGGCATTGGCTGTGGGACCTGAGAAAAGACGATGTCTTTGGGTCTCGAGTTCTTCACATGTAAAACAGGAAGAGCATACCCTATTTGAGCATCAGCCTCATTTCAGACACTGGGCTAAGCTTTGCCATTGTTTCCTCCCAGTGATGTCATGAGGCAGGAAACCCCCATCTTATTCTGAGCCCAGGGTGCAGAGGCTCAATGGAACTAAATAACATGGATGAGCTGTAATGATTACTAAACACCTATGTTATGTGGGACTGTTTGGTGATTAAATAATCTGTGCACTTGCGCGCGTGCACACACACACAGAGAAAGAGAGAGAGAGAGAGAGAGAGAGAGAGAGAGAGANNAGAGAGAGAGAGAGAGAGAGAGAGAGAGAGAGAGAGAGAGAGAGATGCATGTGTATGAAGGCCAGAGATCAATGTTAGGTATCTTCCTCAGTCTTTCTCTAGTTTTTGAGAAATGGTGTTTTACTAAACCTGGCACTCATGTTCCATTTGCCCGTCTTTCCAGCAAACCCAAGGACCCTTCTGTCTCTCCCATGTTGACATTACAGGTGTGCACCACTGCACCTGTGTTTTCATATCAGTGCTGGGGATCTGAACTCAGGTCTTCAGGCTTGCACAGCAAAGACTTGTCAAGTAAGCCATCTCCCCGGGCCCTGACAGTTAAGTAACACAGTGAATGTTTAAATGTTTGGGTTCATGCTTATTCTGGCTGCACTAACACGAAAATTGGCATGACAGAGATGATCATGACCGCTGTGCAAGGGTGACATGTAAATTCATTTTATTTTAAAAATAATTTGCATTTGGGAACTGGGGCAATGCCTCAGTGGTTAACAGCACTTACTATTCTTGCGGAGGATCCAAGTTCATTTCCTAGCTTTGACATTGGGTGGCTCACAACCACTGGCAACTCTAGCTCCAAAAGATCCAATGTCTTCTTCTGGGTTCCAAGGGCACCCGCACACACACTTGCACACACATATACATAATTTTTAAAATAAAATAAATCTTTAAAAAGTTTTGCATTTTGTCTGAAACCTAAGGATAAAAGTAAGCCATTGTACTGTAATTGAGTATTGAGCATTAATGTTACCTAATGTTAATAATTTGGAAGCTACGATATTACTTCACATTCATCCTTCAGTAAAACCCTTTCGTGCTCTTTAATATCCTCAGAGGACGCCTTGTTGACATAACCTAACTTTGAAAGCACCAAGAATCTGAAGCATTCATGCTGTTGCTGCCACAGCTGGGAAAAGAAAATATCCAAAATGCATCCTTAAAACCCAGCCGCTCATCTAGGAGAAAAAAGGATCCTCCCTGGGGAGAAGTCAGCAGGCATGGGCTATGGGAGGAGGGAGCCATTCGATGGTTCTTAATTCCTCTCAAACCACTGCTGGAAGCTAGGGCTCTTCCTGCAAAACACAGATCTTCTGCTCACATACGGTACAGGGTACAAACTTGCCGCGAACCCTTGCAAAAGTCCTGGGAACACATAAGGTCAACAGAGCCCCTTCCTCCATGCCTTGATGGTGCCATGGGAGGGCACAAGGGAAGCCTACTTCGTATGTAGGAAAATACCAGTACAAATTCTGGATCCAAAGAGGTGGTCTGACCTTGGCCACACAAGGTAACTCGCTCTCCTAGACTCTGTTTTCTTGGTGCAGAAATAGGATAACAGAAACATTTACATTTTGACAGAATCCGTGCATGTTGTGTGCAATCCAGAATACCTGGTACGCAATAGGACTCTGTACATCTTAGCTGATACTAATAAGTAGCTCTGGGAAGTGTGGCTGGATCAGGCAGTGTGACAACAGGATACAACACACTGTCCCTGACCTCCAGAACCAATGGTCAAGACTAACTCACTTTCCTTGCCTGGTTATTGAGCAGGTGCTCAGGGGCCTGGTGCCCTGAGGTTCAGAAGAGGAGAGATGGTGCAGAAGGTACAGGATGGAGAAGTCTGGGAAGCTTGGGGTGCAAAGGAAGAAAGGAGCACTGCGTACTAGGTGGGGCTGCAGGAGGAGCGGTTGGGAAGAAGGTGCACAGCAAACAGAGGGACAAGAGGTCTCCCTTTCGTCTGACCCACAAAGACAGAGCCATGCCTCTGCTGAGGCAGGTCTCTGAAGAGTCAGAAAGCCACCTGTCTTCTTCCACCACAGGTGCTTCAGGTCTAGATGCTGTGAAAACCATGTCTGGAATGAGACTCAGGTCCCTCACGATGACCCTGACGTGTCTTCCCTTGTTGCAGGTTACAGTGCCATGAATGTACTGGCAGTTACGCATCTATTTCTAAAGACACGAAACAAACCCAAGTCGAGTGTGGCACTTTGTGGCTGTTAACTTAGTAGTCAAGGCAGAGAGCCGGGAGGATCACTGCAAGTTCAAGGCCAACCTGGCCTACATGATGATATCTGGGCCAATCAGGGGTACACAGTAAGACCTCGTATCAAAACAAACAGACTAGAATTAACTAGTGGGATGTAAGAGCTTAGCCTGTCTCCCTAATGACTGCATTAGCCTGTATCTGAGCAGACCACTAGCATGGACCCCAACTTACAAGGTGTTGACTATCGAAGAGTGTTATGAGAGGGAGATAGTACAAGTACATTCTTGCATCATGAAGCTCAAAAACTGCAAATCAAATTGTTTAAAGTTGGGCTGTCTGTGCACTACAAGCTCCAAAAGCCATGTGTGTGCGCCTTTGGGAACTGCCTGTTTGTTCCAGTGTAAGCAGATGAGAATCTGGAGCTGAGAACGCGACAGATATGGACACCTGTGCTGAGATTAGGGCGTTTGCTTTTCTCTGGCGATCCTCTCTGTAAAGTCATTCCTCTCCAGGGATTGAAGGGGAAGTTGTTTCCGTGCAGCGCTGTGATTTGGGTGTTTGCAGTTTTATTCCTACGCAGTTTTTGCCTTGTCTAACAACCTCTGCAAAGCTACAGTCTAGACTGAATTTTTGCCCTGGGAAAATACCTCCTTTTATTTATTTATTTTTTTCAGTTTTCCAGTGCAGCCTTTTTTTCTTACTCTGAGCACTATTTCTCTTAACTGCCTCTTCCTGTCCTAAGTCACTCTTGAGAGTCGTGACTGAAGTTTGGAGCTCTGTTCTTTTGATGGGGAAAAGAAATTTTAAGCTCAGAATGGGTCTCTTCTGGAACAGGCACACAGAAGCCACACTTTCTGGGTAACAGTGTTGGAGCCCACCTGGCTTCATGAACACTTTGTGTGCTGTATACAAGGCTAATATAATGATAGCAATTCCTGCCAGACATGTCAGAATCCACCATAAGTGCCATGGAGACGTGCCTGGCCTAGCAGGACACGAATTGGTTGGGGAGGGCAGCTGCACCTTGCTGTTCTAATTGTGCCAAAGTCTTGGTCACTGTGGCTCGGAAGTCTAGTTGAACCTAATACTTAATAGCATCTGCTCACCCAGAGGGCAATGGGATGCTTGTTCTTGGCTTGTGAAACCACCAATACTTGAATTAATTTTTCCAGGAAAACACTGGCCTGTGGTCCCCTAGAAACATCGCTTCGCTGACTGGCCTTGCAAGAATCTGACCTATTTTAGGAAGGCAGCTCAGTGTGGCCCTAGGGTTCTTTCTTGCAAGAGAAATAAAGCTCTTCCCTTGTTGCCCGGGGCCTGGATACCCAAGTCAATTACAGCTACTGAAATGAAGGCTCCATAAATGCTCTTTCAGTGAACCAAAACTCTTCACAGATCCGCGCTGAGGAGGAAATTCCTGAAATGAAAATATTCACTCCGGTAGACTGCTGGGCAGGGCCCCTCCTTCTAAGTATCAGATGATCAACACAAGGCCTCTCGGACTGTGCCCTTTTAGAGTGTGACATCCGTGGCCACACCACCTCGCTTGGTTTATAAACAAAAACCCCACTTCCTGACCACCAATAGGCTGGGGCTGAGCACAAAGTAAGAATCCACCCTTACATCTCAACCGTTCAAGTAAGGCATGGTGGCTGTAAACCCAGGGTTTGGTCACCTCAGTACCCAGGGAACTGAGCCAGGAGAAGTCCTGGGGGTTCCAAGTCAGCCTGAGCTACCTGGTAAGATTTTTATCTCCATGAGATCTTTTCTCAAAGGAAAGACAAAGAGAAAAGAAACATGACCGTTAGAGGAATGTTGTAAGAGGAGAGGAGAGGGCCGGCTTGTTCTTCACCAGAGGAATGCCATAGAGTTTCTATCCCCTTGAGAAAAGTAACTTGGGGAGGAAACGGTTTATTTCATCGCACACTCTCAGGCCACACTCCGCCATCAGGCCAGAAGCTCAAGGCAGGAACCTGGAAGCACAATGAAGCAGAGCCAGTGGACGAACATCGCTTACTGGTTTTTACACCGTGGCTTGTTCAGCCTGCTTCCTTGTTCCCTCCAGGACCACTGTTCCCCCCTCGGCCGAATCCTCTCGCACCAACCATTAAGGGAGAAAATGCCCTAAAGATTAGGCTACAGTCAGTTTGATGGAGGCATTTTCTCTGTTGAGGTTACTCTTCCCCAATAATGTCTAGGTTTGTGTCAAATTGTCAAAAATCAACTGGACAGGGAGGTTAGATTTCTTGTGTATTTCCTGGACAGAATGTCCACGGAGAGACATCTTAGTGAGACGGGGTTTGATCCCTAGTTTCTCAGATGCACAATTAGAAAAGCAGGCAAGAGAAGGAAATGACCCAAAAGATAAGAAGAAATATGGCTTTATCTAATGAAGCAAAACACAAACTATTCACTAAGGCAAGTTAGAAAATTACCCCTTCCTTCTTACAATTGTTTCTCACAGTTTTCTGGGGGAAGTAAACACCTCCCAGCCAGAGGTACTTCATTGTAAGCCCAGAACTCTGGAGGCAGAGGCAGGAGGAGAGTTGAGAGCCTAAGGCAATCCTGAGCTACATAGCAGCACCTTGATTCAGAAAACAAATATACAATCTGGTTTATTGTTTCGCTATATTTAATTTTCCTGACAGTGAATCCTCAATTTGGAAGGAGGAAGGAATAAAGGCATTGTATGTTCTCACTGATGCCCCGCTGTGCAAGATGTAACATGAATGCCTTAGGTGGTTTCCCACAAAAACAAGCGATCCCAGGCAGTGTCTGGAAGTCTCTCTCTTTCTCCCAGGTTCACCGGGAGAGAAGGGCTTGCTTCTCTTTGAGTTGTCGGGAACCAACAGTCGAACAGCTTCAAAGAACACAAGCTTTGCCGTGTGAGCTCTTCCGCCACCTACTGGCAACTTCGGCTCATTGCGGTTTCTCAAGGCCCTTAGCCCGCTCAAATTAAAATGGGTCATTGAGCCCAAAAGAATCATCCCTAGAAGTCTGGACAACTATTTTATTTTGTCATTTGTCTTTGCTCTTCTATTGATAAAATAGTATATGGTGCTGACGAGACGGCTCATCAGGGAAGGTACCTGCCACACAGCCTGCCCTGGATGGCAAGCTTGGCCGCTGTCCCCAGGACACAAATCAGCCTGGAGAGATGGCTCAGTGGTTAGCTCTTGCTGCCCTTGCCGCCAGCCCGGGTTTGATTCTCAGTACCCTTATCCAGTGGCTCACAAATGCCTGTAACTCCAGATCTACGGAATCTGTTGCCATTTTCTGGCCTCTGCAGGCACAGTATCATGTCGTACACACAAGCACACAATCACATGCACATAAATAAAAATATTATTTAAAAATAAATTCATGAAAAATAAGTGTCCTAAAATATACAGCACTTTTAAATATCATAAAGCATTAAGTTGTGAAACATATGAAACTCTACCTGTTTGACCGTATGCTATTTTGTTGTTCATTAAATGAAGGTATTTAGAAAATCGTATGTGTGTGTATGTGTGTGTGTGTGTGTGTGTGTGTGTGAGAGAGCACGCGTGTGCTTACAGTGTACGTGTTTACAGTGGTGGTGTTTCTGGGGATGACCTGGGGCCTGTATATGCTAGACCCTCAACCTCAACCTCCGAAGAAATTTTAAGAGAAATAGTCTGGCGGTTCTAATTATCAACGTAACACACTCCAGAATCACTTGGAAAGACAGTCGTGGTGAGGGACTGTCTAGATGGGGCTGGTGAGGGACTGTCTAGATGGGGCTGGTGAGGGACTGTCTAGATGGGGCTGGTGAGGAACTCTCTAGATGGGGTTGGCCTATGGGCATCTCTGTGGGGATCATCCTGATTATATTAATTGAGATGGAAAGATCTACCCTTTGTGTGTGTGTCACTGTTCCCAGGGTTTGGGACATGGAGTGCATAAATGTAGAGCTCAACCTTGGGAGTTGTTCCTCAGGAGCTATCCACATTGCTCTTTGAGATGGGGTGTCTTATTGACCTGGGACTTGCCATGTAGGCAAGGCTGACTGGGTTATAAATCCCAGGATCCATCTGTCTCCAGCTTGCTCCTCTGGTAACCAGTGCATGCCACTAAGCCTGGCTTTTCCGCATGGGTCCTGCTGCTGGTGCACACAGATTCTCATGTTTGTTCAACAAGCACTTTACCAAATGAGCTATCTTCCCAGCCACCACCCAAGTTATTTTTTTAATTAAATTTTAAAAACATTATGTGCATGAGTGTTTTGCCTGCCTGCCTGCATGTATGCTTACCACATGCACTCCTGGCACCTGCAGAGGTCAGAAGAAGGCATCACATCCCCTGGAACTGGAGGTACAGATGTTTTGAGCCACTGTGTGAGTGCTGGGAGTTGATCCCAAGTCCTCTGCAATAACAACAAGTGCTCTTAAACACTAAGCCATGTCTAGCTTTCCCAGAATTATTTTAACATGTAGTTAGTCACACACACAAAATGTGACTATGAATAAATGCCTAAGCAGGTACAAATGAAATACCTTTACCTAAGCAGGCAAAAATAGAAATGGAAAGAAGCTAATAGAAATATTTCAGGTAAGTTAGTGGTGGCCTTGAGAGTCCATACTGGATGCAGTAATGTTTTTGCTTCACCAGTTACAGAACAGACACTGGCATTCCTAAGGCATTTGAGATGCAGATGGAATTATAATATATAACATCCATAACATAATGCAAAATGGAGAGGAGCTCGTTTGCTTGTTAACAGGCCACTGCACTGTGAAGCGTCTTCCACTGAGACACCACCCATGCTTGTGTTCACAGAGACATGGACATGTGCACACGCAAATGCACGCACACAGAAAAGTATGCACATACACACAGAAACGTATGCATGCTATTAAATAGTCTCTTATTTTAACTTAAAAATTAGATTGTGGATCCCTAGCTGGCCTAGAACTCACAGACTTCCCTGCCTCTGCTCCAGAGTGTTCGGATTAGAGGCGAGCACAACCACATCCAGCCTAAAACTTAGATTTCTTATTGCATAATTTTTCAAAAGTAAGCATCATGCCTTTCTGTATCAGTAAATAAAGAACCACATTGCTTTTAATGGTAAAATTTACCATTTTATTTTCATCTTGTATATTTTCTATTACATTGCATAATGCAGACGTTGCCAGTGTTTATTTATACAACAAAAATAATTTTCAATTGAAATAATTACCAGTTGAAATCACAGCAGTTTTCAAAGCATAACATTTCAAAGATGATAAATACCAGCCTATTAGTTTGTCTGGAAGAGAAATCAAGAGATTAGTTTAATTTTTTTTTCTAATATGTCAGAGCAGCATAGAAGGAAAAGAAGAGGAAGAGGATAGAAGAAACGCCTCAGCTTGGGACAGGCATTATTTTCCTCTGGAGGGGGCCTGTGGACCCACTAGTAGAAGCAGGGGCCAGGGAAGGTGTGAGACCTTAGAAAACCAGGTCATCAGTGGAAACACTTTTATTTACAACTCGTGTGTGTGTGTGTGTGTGTGTGCCTGTGACTGTGTGCAGGAAGGTCAGAGTAATGTTGGCCATCTTCCTCAATCACTTTCACCTTATCTTTTGAGACTGGGTCCCTTACCGAATGTGGAGTTCATCAGCAGAGCTAGCTTGGCTTGCCAATGAGCTTCAGGACACCCCCTATCTCCGAAGTTGGGATTGCAGGCACATATCATAACCCCAGGGTTTTATCTGGGCGCTGGGGATCCGATCTCAGTTCTTCACAATTACACAGCATGCGCTTTAGTGGTGAGCTGTCTTTTCACCACTAGAGGATATGAACTGTGTAGACCCCCACAAAGAGTTTACAGGAATGCCGCATATTATGGCTGGTTTTAGTGTTAACTTGCCACAAATTAGGAAAGACCTCAGATTCAAAGGGGTATTTCAGAAGGAAGATCATGCCACCTTTCATTTGTGTGGCCTCTCTCGCCACAGAGTAGTGTGTGTTCTGTTGTTTCTGCTGTCCGTAGAACCATCTACCTGGAGAGCCAGCATTCCCAAGCTTTCCTCGTGGAATGGGCCAGTGCTCTCCTAGAGCCTTTGGTTCCCAGAACCAGATCGTGACCACTGAGATGCCCTGCCTGTGTACTGAGTGACTGACTACCAGTCACAACCCTTCAGGGAGAGACTTCTATTGTGAGACTAACCTGACAGTCGAGGCCCAACCTAAAGGGATGAGTCAAGGTTCTGAGCACCTCAGATGCAGTTTGGTCATATGTATGTATATACATATATACATATATATACATACATACATATATACATACACATATATATTTATATATGACACACATATGTATGTATATATGAATATATCTATATTCATCCCTTGGTTCTGCTTCTCTAAAGAACCCTGACTAAAATACCATGTCTGTGGGTGCTCTTCTACAGTGCCTTCTTTCCAGAAGTTTTTGCCTCCTCGCTTCCCTTACTGTTACATATGTCTTTTGAAATTTTTGACAAGGGATGTGTTGTGGTGTGTTGTATGGTGTGGTGGTGGTGGTGGTGTGTGTGTTTGTGTGCATGTGTGTGTGTGTGTGTGTGTTATGCAGTCTCGCATCAAGGTGCACATGTGAAGGTTAGAGAACAATCTTCAGGAGTCATTTCTTTCCCCCTATCATGTTGGTTCCAGGGATTAGACTCAGGTAACCAGGGTTGGCAGCAAGGCTTGGCTCACTTAGCTATCGCACTGGCCCACAGTTTTCAAAGGTTAGTCATAGAAAGACAAACTCATCTTAAATTTCTAAAGAATTTGTGCAATAACTTTGAAAAGAGGTGTGGCAGTCCATACGTGAATCCCTGTACATGAGAGGATAGGGCAGGAGGATCTGGAGTTTAAGGATAGCCTGGGCTTCATAGACAAACTAATAAATGAATGAACAAATGATAAATGACTGCCTGGGAAGTTTGGATAAAGGAGAACAACAAGGGAAACTATATTTCTTATTTTCAGAAAGTACTATGAATTCAAGCGCACAGCAGACCTTTATATGTGAACTGATAGCTGTGCCAATAGGCCAGAATGAGCCATTTCCAGTCTCCATGGTGAGTGCTACTGTCCACAGTGTCTCTACTAGGAAGCCAGGATATACTGTACACTACACAGTCACCGGAGGTGGCTTTAAGAGCTCAGATTTTTTACTTTTGTAAAAATTACTATGTCCCAGAAATGCTGTCATTTTGTTTTTCTGGAAGTGACATGTTCCTTTCATAGTCAAGAAAACACCTGCCCGCTATCCAGGTTAGGAGGGAGTCCCTGTCCTATCCACCCTTACCCTCCAACTCTCCCAAAGCTGTTTATTTAAACTGTGCTTTTTCCATGGCTCTGCAGCTTTCTGTCCTAAAGAAGGCACCCATGGGTGACACACTGGTGGCAAACGCTTATAATACAGCTCTGGGGAAGACACAGGAGGATAAAGAACTGTTTTCTCTCTCTCTCTTTCTCCTCTTGAACAATACTTCCTATACATCCTTATTTAAAAGGGGACTTTCGTTTGTTCTACAAATAGATAAAAAAAAAAAACTACTCACCAAATACTATTTGACTTTTACTGAGATAATCCTGCAACTTTTCTTATTTATTCCTAGGGCGGAACACATTCATTCATTTTCCTGTTGGACACATCTTGCATCCTGAGTACCTTGTAAAGAAAAGAGGTAAATCAAGCTCCTGGTTCTTGAGAAGCTTGCTTCTCAGCATCAGCATCTGCTTGGTACCTGGTAAAAGCCTCCTGATTGGCCATGGCAAGGCAGAGCATCACCAGAGATACAGAGCAAGGGCCAGTGAGAGCTGCAGCACGCCAAGGTCACTGCTGTGACAGCCCACCTACCCCCACCCCATTCATCCCAGAATGGTCATCTCTTAATTCTCCACCTCCTAGAACTTCCCAGGGAGGATTAAAATGAACTGTGACTTTTGGTGGAGACATTCACACCCTAAGAGCCGGAAATGATTGCTTCCCCTAAGACATTTCTCCTCATGGGTAACCTTTGTTTCTGTTGGCTTCTTTTGAGCTGTTTTACATTCATGTTGCTGTTCCTCTACTACCTCGATGATTCTCTTACTATTCTTTTAGTTGTCTCTTGAGCATACAGCATGCATTCTACCTATAAGCAAGGGTTCATCCTGATGGCCAGCTTTAGATTATGAATGCCTACATCAGTAAAGCACACCTTACACATAATTAGACTATGAAGCTTCTGACCTAATAAGTGGTTTGATTCATCGATGGATTCAATGCAGCACCTGCTGGCTTGAAACTCATTATGTAACCAAGTCTGGCCTCAAATTCATGGCAATTCTCCTGCCTTAGCCTTCTACATTCAATTTGGATTCAGATTTTGTATAGGCTGTGGGGAGGTGGTGGAACTCCCTGGTTGGTTGGTTAGGACTTTGCCCTTGGCAGTTATGTCTTGTCCTGGCCTCTACCTGTCTTGGCCCTCTTCAGATTTCTGGTGAGGTAGAAAGCTTCTCTAGGACATGGTCCTACCACCATGATGCTCTGTCCAGTGTGTGGGGTCATGTGACTGTGGACCAATGCCTCTGTAACCCTAAGCAGAAATAATTAATTCTTCCTGTTAGGCTGTTCTTGGGTGTTTTGTTGGCAGTGACACAGAAGAGACTTTCAAGTCCCTGTCAGTTACCACTGAGTGCTTCTTGGCCACAGCCCACTCTGTGCTGGCTGCTGCGCAAAATGAAATCAGTCTTCTTTGCCTGCTGGCACAAAAAGCTTAAGGTAAGCAGGGCAGAGTAGGCCATTGGGCTCTAGACAAAGAGGACTATCTCCTCCCATCCCTGAGGCACGGTTTCTTCAGAGTTTGGGTCTTACATGAGCAGATGAACTGAGCACTTAGCAGCTGGCCTTCCCTAGCATAGGATGCCTTCACCCTAGGCTTGTGCAGCCCACGAGGCACCTCCCAGGAAGGCTGCCCAGAGGAGTGGCTTCCCGTGAATTTCTCTGCATTTCGCTTCCTTCTCTAAAATGAGAAGCAAGTCAGCCCCATGCAGGATATCCTTCCTCTCCAGATGTTTGTCAACAGTAGGGAAGGGCTGGGATCCAGATGTCCTTTAAAGGTGCAGATGACTAGGTCTTTCAGCAGAGTGGAGGTGAGGACAACAGGCAGAGACAGCTTCAGGGCATTCTCTGTAAAGCAGGGAAAGTGAGCTTTGAGATACTAGGCGAGGGGAGAGCAGGTGCTGCTGGGAAATACACATGGAGATCGGTCAGGAACTGATGAGACAGGTGTAAGGGATGTTGGGTCAGTGAACCAGATGGACTGGGCGGGCACTGTTCTCTAAGCAAGACAGACAGCTGATGCTCCCTCCAAGGAGTAGGTGGGGCTGGACACGGACTCTCACCTAGATTACAGCCACACAGCCCAGCTATTTGTATATAATTCTGCCCTAATTACATTCTGCCTTTGTATCTTGGAAGGTGCTAGCTATATAGAATTGGACAAAGGCTAGGGAAAGCGGGAGATGCATGAGACCTCCACGCAATATCATCCGCACTAGGTGGAGACTTTCTAGTGCGGATGTTTTGGGGTCTCCTATGACCCTGTAAGAAGATTCTAGCCTTGTTGATGTGGGATACCCCTTTGTATGCTGTGAATATGTTTTTATTACTATTGGTTAATAAAGAAGCTGCTTTGGCCTATGGCAGGGCAGAATATAGCTAGGCAGGAAACCCAAGTAGAGGTAGAGGAAGAAGATGGAGTTGAGGGAGACACAAGCAGCCACCAGAGAAACAAGATGGGAAGTAACAAGCCACGGGCCTCATGGAAAATATAACATAATAGAAATGGGTTAATTTAAGTTGTAAGAGCTGGTCAATAACAAGCCTGAGCTAATAGGCCAAACAGTTTGTAATTAATATAAAATTCTGTGTAATTACTCGGGACTAGGCAGCCAGGAAATGAAAGCACAGCCTCCAGTTACACCTTGCTCCATAAGTAAAGTCAGTTCCTTAGGTGAATATTAGTGGAATGCTACTTGGATTTGTCTTTGGGGCGGTATGAAGGGATCACCATTGTTTGTCTCTGGAGGCCTTAGGGGCTATTCAGTCGGGATGTCAGAAAAAGAGCTAAAGAAAGTGCCATCTCTAAGAGTTCAATAGAAAGTCAATTTATTTATTCCAAGTTACAGGTTGTAGTCTAGCATGATGACTCCTGGAACCTCAGTCCTCAGCAGAAGACTGAAGCAGGATTGCTGCATTTGAGATCGGCCTGGGCTACAGAGTGAGAAGACAAATTCCTGTTTCAAAATAATCTTTTATTTGCCCACCATATACATTTGAACATCTGTTTTGACAAACACTGCATTATTTTAGTAGTAAATGACAATTTACTATACAGAATAAATCACAAAGTCCAATTTATGACCTTTAAGCATTTCTGTCTTTCCTAGTGTGATACAAACAAGAATAATCTATCGTTTGTGTTGTTGGTCCCTCTGAGAAGGAGACAGGCAGTCTTCCATTGATGAGCACTAGGAAACAGCTCTGAGGTCACGCTAAAGAGGTAGATGATAGTCAGGAAGGGCACTTGATCATACCGATGGTAGGTGGAGGAATATTAGAAAATCAACATGCAAAGTAGAACCTTGGCTAATAATTACAGTTTCTTACAAACCAATTTATACATCTGAAATAATCATAAATTCTATAAAAATAGAAAAAACTCACAAGCAATTTAATTGCCTATTTTAAACATTGAAATATTTTTAAGAGTCCTAAAAGTAGTTCTTTTGTGGGTTTTTTGCTGTTGTTATTTTGAAGACATAGATTCTTATTTTCTATTGATTTTTAAAGTACATTTTCTATAAGATTATTAATGAATCTTGTATCATCCCTCAGCCAAAGAGCTATTTAACTATCAGAACTCCTAGGCTCCATTAATTGACAGATTTCATAACAGAATCAAAGTCATTCCAGTCCCGGTGAGATGAATTTTAGGGCGCCTCCCAGGCTTGTGTCTAGCAACCAGATGATGTCCACAACTCTCTCTGGAAACAGTCTTCACACAGCTGTCTGTGGGATTAATCTATCAGAGAACAAATGACTGTTTTTCATATTCGTAAATTCCAGCAGCCCTTCCTCCTGCCCATTTCCTTCTACTCTCGCATCCTTCCTCCAGGTCCTCCTAGCCTCCCATCCATTCTTTGGCTCCCTTCCTTTCTGATGTTGGAGTCTTACGGTTTTTCTCCTTCCTGCTCCTTCTGTGTTTGGATTCACATTTCCTTGTGTTTGGCTTTATTTTCCACACAGAACTCATTCTTACTGTTTTTTTTTTCCTGGTTCTTCTTGCACAGGAGTTGTGGATGGGATGAATTTTGGGGTGTACTAGGAACGGAACCCAGGGTCTCATGCACTCTAAGCACAAGCTGTACTACCAAACCCATTTCCAGCTTCAATAAAATGGCTTTGAGTCAACCCATGCAGTGGTCCACAAAAGGCAGATACGTGAACATCTCTCAAATGTAGTGTTCACTGCTAAAATAAACACTCTTTGGTGTAAACAGCTGTGCTCAAGAAGTAAGAGCAACTCCTTAAATTTGGTGCATTGTTTGCCATTTCTGAATACATCCATCTCTCTCTGCTTCCTGGCTGGGAAGGCAGTGTGACCAGCCAACCACTTTTCCAACCGCCTTGCCTTCCCTACCATGACTGCCTGGTCCCCCTGAAACCGTGAGCTAAAATAAACTCTTCCACCTTTCAAATGCCTTTGTCAGTTACTTTCTCTCAGCTATGAGAAAGGAAGCTAATACAACACACAGTGTGTGTCCCATTCTAATAGTTTTCCATCTGCTCCTTGCATTGAGCTGCATTCTTATTCTTCAGTACAAGCTATGTAGCTGCTTTAAGGTAAGGTAGCTTCTAAGCTGGGACTGTGGACTGCATCGAAGCTGTTTCCAACTTCTTGTGACTTACCCAGGATCTTCCTGGAAGTCACATGGCTCTCCTGAGCAGTGTGTGAGGTGGCACCCCTGGTTTGTAAATGCTATTATTGTATGGCACACAGCAAGCATGAGGTGCCAAAAACTATACTTTATTGCTTCCCTGATGCACTGGGTTTGTTTTTGTTTTTGTTTTTGTTTTTTTTTTTTTGCCAACTTGACACAAACCTAGACATATCTTGGAAGAAGGAAGGAATCTCAATTGAGCAATTGCCTTCATCAAATTGTCCTGTGGACATGTCTGTAGGGCATTTTCTTGATCAATGATTGGTGTGGAAGGTCTCAGCCTACTTTAGGAGGTGGCACACCTAGATAGTATTCCTGGGGTTTATGAAAGCAGGCTGAGCAAGCCATAGCCTGCCAGCCAGTAAGCAGTGTCTCTCCATGGCCTCCATTTCAATTCCTGCTTCCAGGTTCCTGCCACAACTTCCTTTCATGAAGGAAAGGACTGTGAGCTGTAAGATGATACAAACCTTTCCTCCCAAGATGCTTTTGGTCATGGAGTCTATCACAGCAATGTAAAGCAAACTAGGATCCCTGATATGTCAACCTTCAGTGCACTCAAAGGCTTGGCTCACACTGCCTGAGCCTTTGTTCCCTTGCATCCAGGCACTTACACATCCACACCTTGAACTCGTCTTTCAAAACTGCTCCATCTCTCGGGCCTTGGTACTGTCTACTGGCTTTTCAAGTCTCCTGCTTTAACTGCTGTGGAGCTGTGTGTGGCCTTCGCTGAGCCTTCTTGGTTTTCATTGTCCTTTCCACCACACGGAGGGGTCACACCATTGCTTATATCCACTTTGTCTTCTTCCACTTTTTAACTTCACCCATCCTTTCTGACTAGAATATTCTTCCTGCCATCCTGCCCCTCTTTTAGAACCTATTCAAAAGCTTTGCTTAATATTCTACTTCCCCACAGTGCTGGAGATCAAGCCCAGAGCCTCGAGTGTGCTGAGTCCTCAACGACTGAACTTCGCCAGCCCTGGTTTTCTGAGACAGTGTTACTTCTTACAGGCCCTCCTGCATCAGCCCTCCAAGTCTCCCAGCCCTTGGCCCTGTGCTCCCCATGCCCATCTCAAAGCAATCTTTCTCTGCTCGGCATTCCCAGCACTCACGGGGACGTAGTAGTGGTGGGGTTTTCTGTGCCTCCCTGCTTAGACTCACAACTGAGAAGATCCAGCCCAGTGCCCTGTGTACAACTACAGCATGAACCATAAAACTCGACCCCTGAGTGGGATGTCAAAGATATTCTGATTTGATTCTTACTCTGCCTGGAGAAGATGCTGATACTTTTTTTTTCCTTTAAGATTTATTACGTATGTAGTGTTCTGCCTGCATGTCTGCCTGCACGCCAGAAGAGGGCATTATGGACAGGATTTCTTTCTGAAACACTGTTTTCTGCAGCAGTCTGTGACACCTCCCACCTTCCAATGAGTCCGTGGACTTTGAGGAGGGCTTCACTGGCTGTCCTACATGCTTATTTTTACACCTCAGAGTTTTCATGTAATCTCTCTTTTGTGATCACCTGGAAGTCAGGTTTCCTGGAGTTTAGGTGAAAAAGTGAACACCATCAGATACATAGCTAGGTTTTATACCAGCCCCACAAGGTGCTTACCTAGGACATGCCAGGTCCTGCTTAATCACAGTGGATCAGGAATGATTTCCAGTTGGGTGGTGTCAGGGGGAGTTTTATCTGAAAATGATTCCAAAAACTGCAAGAAACAAAACAGGGAGACTCAAGCTTCAAACGTCGATACCTCTTGCTTGGCCAGGATTTCTGTGGTGCCTGGTCTCAGCTCCTCCAAGAAAACAGTGTCATATCCTGCTGCTTCAGTGGCTGGTGCGTCTGAGAGTTCTAGAGTCCCTTAAAACACGCTGGCCACCTGTCTTTTATAATCAGCTCTACTTTGAGGAATTCTCATTAGTGAAGGTTGCATTCATATAAGATACACAAAATTCAGGATGGAGCATTAGTGGAAGTGACCATGAACCCTTGGATGTAGGAACGTGAACCTGCCTCCTGAAGAATGGTCTGGTTGACTGGGAAACTAGACTCACTAATGGCACACCCAAGAACTCACCCGAAGGAAAGCACAGAGAACATGCCAACACACACACACACACATGATTCATCTAACCACTACTTCAAATGGTGAAAGTTAGAAAGGGTTCAAGTGGCTAAAGATTGTTAAATGAAGTCTGATTACCAGGGTATGGATTCAGGCAGGCAGCCATTAAAATAACCATGTGAGAAAATATATAGTGATGTGGGAAACAACAGATGACCATGTTGTGCAAGGATGAGGCCAGCATCGTGACATTGGGAAAAAGTCACAGTGTGTTTGGAAATACAAAAAAAAAAAAAAAGATTAACTAGATACCAAACACAAATTGTTCCAAGTGAGGAGTATTTCTCATATTAATTTTTTATATTTTAAACTAATTTTTTTCAAAACTTTGACCATAAATGTGTATTATTTTTATGATAAAAATATTTAGGAGATCCACAGATCCTGTTTTAAGAGCAAAAGTTAAATAGGCCTGTGGCTGCTTCTCAGAACTCATCAGGGCATCCTTTTGTGCTCGTGACCTTTGTTCTCAAAACATAATATAAGCCAAATGTGGCAAAGGGTCACACCTGTAACCCTAGCCTTGAAAGGTAGAGGCAGGAGAGTTCAAGCTCATCAGCCACACAGTGGATTGGAATCCAGCCTGGGCTATGTGAGATCCTGTCTCAACTACAAAACAAAGCCAACAACAATAAAACCAGCTGAACAACACATGAGAGCTTCAGCATCCATATCAAGATGACTCCAAGATGACTTATTTTATACAGAAATGATATCTCCCAGAAACAGCCACATTCTCTCTTTTTCCCCCTAGAACAAGAAGTCGGGGCTTAGGCACGGCAGGTGCGTGGCAGCTGCTCTCACTCATAAACTCTGACCTCTCACTTGGGTCCACAAGGCGACTCAAGCAGGGGTGAGGTTGGCACCTCTGCCTTCACTCTGTGTCTGTCTCCTTCATGGCAGCTCAGACTCCTGCTTGGCTCTGCACAGACATGCTAATGTCTAGCTACCTGACCTAGCTCACCCTGCTTCAGTGCTGAAGACCCAAAGATACTTCACTGTCCTAAACCATGGTCACCTTGGATTCCAGAAAGAGCAAAGCCCCCCAGAACACACCTCTATACCTCACCATGAGAGCAACAGTCCATTTAGGGGTGAGGCTGCACCTGAAATGGAAGTGACTACCTTGAAGGAACTGGCTCATTCCCTGAAGTGATGGCAGTAACAAGGATTTCTGCCAACTACCCCACAGTACAGAACCAGAGATGAAGTAACGGCCTGGTCAGACCACAGCGTGGTCGGGAGTACCTGATGATGCACATGTCCACCCTACCAATTCTTCCCATATTTAAACTCCTGACAGTATCCTGAAGATGATTTGAGCCACTGGTACCCTGTATCTGGCTTTTCTTTATGCAGTCACACTGAGTGTTCTATGACCTCCACACGCATATCAATGAGCACATGCATGTTTACACATGTGCTCACAGAGGGACCATTGTGACTTTTTTTCCCATGAGGTATTGAGACAGAGGTTTGGAGGTGGAAGAGGTGTGGGGTGTCCTGGGCTTTTGTTCTATGATGCTAGTTACACGGGCTTTGTTGTAGTAAACTCGGATATCACAACTCCAAGAGAAAGAAGACAGACAGAAAAACCACCTCGGGGTTGTAGCTGGGATATTCTGGTGAAGCTGTGGAATGTTCTAACTGCTGTGGCACTGAGATACTGTGGTAACACCCTCCCAACAGTCTGTGGCATGTTACGGAAGACAAAGATAGTCAACAGAAATAGTGGGCATGCCCAGAGCTAGGCCAGGAAGACACAAGGCCTTTTATCAAGAGTCACCCAGAGAGAGCATGGAGGGATGGGCAGGAAATGGGTTTCAGTAGGGGCTTGTGAAACCATAACGACTTTAACAGACACACACTTCTATATTAATTACATTTTAAAATATGGTTTTAAGACCTTAAGGGGGGGCTGAATGAGATGACACAGCATGTGGGATCAGCTGAGCCAGGAGGATCATGGTAAGTCTGAGGACAGCTTAGGCTATGCAGGGACGACCAGGCTGATCTGGGCTATAGAGGGAGGACCTGTCACCACCAACCAACTAAACAAACAAAGAAAACCAAAATTAAAATGAAAATAAGTAAAAAAAAAAGTGACTATAATTGCAACCCACCAGTTAAAAGATTTAACTTAGACATTTTAATTTTTAAATTCTATTCTAATTTATCTTGTATGTGCCTCCACATGTGTGTGTATGATGCATATATGTGTGCATGGTATGCATATGGAGGTCAGAGAACAACTTCCAGTCATCTCTCCCCTTCCACCATATGGGTCTCCCTGGGAGTGAACTCAGGCCAGCAGCCTTAATGACAGGAACTTTTACCAGAATAGGAATTTTAAAAAAGAAATCATTGCAGCTTTTCAGAGGCCCCATGGTGATAATAAGACCACCTTCTCTTTGATCTTGTGCATGCAAAGGCAGGAAATTGTTCCTTCTGAGATTCCAAAGATGACCTTAAATAGATATGCCATTTATAAGTACAAGCACACACAAACACTGTGGGCCATTCCTGTAAACCACCCAGTCCATAAAACACTGAGCTCAAGTTTCTTGTCAAAATGCCAGGCATGATGGTACATTCCTGTAACCCTAGCCTGTAAGAGAGGGTGAAGTAGAGCTTGTCGTGAGTTCAGCCCAGGCTACATCCTGTCTTAAAAACACAGAGAAAAAGGACAGGGCCTCTCCTATCTGTTCATCTGCCCTAGCGGGGACACAGTGGTTAACTCTACTTCTCTCTTTCCTCACTCCTCCCCACCCCGCCTGCCACCATGTCCTCCCCTTACTCCCTATGCACCTGTGCTCCCCCCATGCCATGCCCCTGTGTTTCTCCCCTGCTCACTGTAATGCCCCCCATGCCCCTGTGCTCCCCCACCCCCACGGCCCCAGGACATCAAAGCACTTGCAGGCTTACAGGTGATGGTATATATCAGGATCCCTCTGCAGCCGGGTCTGGAATCCAATGTACAGGTCATCCCACAGCAGGCCGTGCTTCACCACGTACCTGATGACATCCACACGGCTACGGATCTGAAACGACAGCACAGCAGCCATCTGGGTGGCTCTGGTGTGTGAGAGTTCATTCCCATGTGTTCTTAGGGGCAGTAGCTGCCAGTGCTGGCAGAGAGGAGCGAAGGAAGGAGAGAAGCCTGGAGGACGATCACAGGCTGACAACAGACAGAGCGAGCTGGGAGCATGGGAATGGAGTGGACGGAAGCAGAGCACATACAGATTAGAAGGTGGGCCAGTTGACCAGGTCAAAGGCTCAAATCTGGGTCCAGCTTTGCAGTTTAGAAACTATTGCCTCAGTTTCCTTATCTATAAAAGGAAGATTAAAGGTGACATTCCTCATAGGATTGTGGTGACAAACAAGAAAGCCTATAAACAGAAAACACTTAAAATGAGGCAGTGAGTGCTCAGAAAACGATACTATGACCGTCACTCCCAAAGCAGCACATGCCAGCCTCCGCCTGAANNNGGCCAGAGCCTCACAGTTCATGGCAGCAAGTGTGTGTCCAAGCGCCAGTGACCAGAACTGCCTTCTATCAGGTGGTTGAACTCCTTAAGGAATCCCTGTCTCAGATACTGGAGTTGGTGGACAAAAGGACACGGGGTTAGGGGCAAGCTGAAATGGCTTTGGTCTCAGTCCTGTGTTGACTGGCTCTGTGACCTGAAATCTGCTAGGCACCCTCACCCACTGTGTCTCTGTGTGTGTGTGTGCGTGTCCCCACCCCTCCCTCTCTTCCTTCCTCTCTTTGGTTGTTTGTTTGCCAGGGCCTCACTGCATAGCCCAGGACTGCTTCAAATTCACCATCCTCCTGCTTCAGTATGCCACCAGGTTTTTCCCTGTTACACAGGATTAGTAATGGCGGCAGAGGACAGAAAAAGGAATTTATATAAATTGGGTACAGTTTCAAGCCCAGGTTCTTAAACTGTAACCGGAGACGGCAAAGCATAGCCCCCTCCACGTGTGGTTCCTGAGATGCAGGAAGCAACTCCCTCCAGGCAACTCAGTGGCAGCTCAATGAGGCTGCTACTTGAGGACCAAGGGGAGAACACCTACGTGGCCCTGAGGACCGCTTCTATGGCTTCTGCATACGCCCTTGGCATTGTTACAGATTATTCTGGTCGTAGCAATTCTACTAATATCCTCGTTCTTCATGTTCTTTTTCTCCTTCCACACCAATGGCTTCTGAAACTATGGATGTGCTGTATGATAATATGAGTCCTCCTGATCCGATAGAGCAGGCAGGCATTAAAGCTGTAAAGCTGGTCATAGGAAAAAACCTGACTGCTGAAAGAATTGGGGAAATTTGGGGAAAATGCAGAAATTGGGTTTTTTGCCTGATTATAAAACTTGGCAAAAGAATACTAAAATAAAAAAAAACTTGACTATAATAAATAATGTTTCTAAAAAACCTAGTGCTTTAGGGCTGACTGCCCATGGCCTTATAAAACAAAATTAAAATTGTAAAAAACAGCAATAAAAAGGTACAACAATGGAGTGAAACTTACTAAACTATGTTTCTATAAACTACAAGTAGTTAGCCTCTGAGGCAAAAGCCTCAAAAGTTGTTTTATGTTTAACTAAGCTGAAAATTAAAAATGTAATGGCTATGGGGCTTAAAAACTAAAAAATGTCACAATAAATAACGACGTTCTAATTTCAAAAAAAATCTTTATGTTTCTCATAAACTGCTTTGCCCAGTGTGTGTGTGATAACCTGTGACAAAAAATCATTTTCCTTATATAAAATTTACAATAATAGACTGAGATTTAAAACTCAGGACAAAAAAAAGACAGATTAAAAAAAAAGTTCTGCCCTGCAGTGATAGCGTGCCAGTTTGCATCAGAATCCTGCATCCATGTACGCACTTCACCTTCCAGACATCCCAGATTTGAGCCCCTCTTCTCTGCTGAGGTTGGTCCCGGACACTGTGAGCCATGGCACTCCTTTGGCAGGAAGGGCTGCATAACTGGATGTAGGTATTGTGAAAACACTTGGCAATGCTAAAATGTTTCTGCATGTGCAATGAGCAAAACTTCCATAAAGCTCAAATGGAACGAATCTGAGGCGCTTCTAGCTGCACTTGCCTGAGATCTATTACATGACCCCATTGCAGCCTTAGTTCTGAACACATAGCATGTGAACCTTGCATGAAGCTTGCCACCACCACACAAATCCCACAAGCACTGCTGTTCAGATTGGACACTAAAGTGTATTTTGGCTTGGATGGCCATGGCATTGCAACATAGAACGGGGCAAACAATGATGTCGACAATATTTACAAAATGTTTGCCATGGTGCCCGGTACAGAACAGCTTACCGGACTCTGAAGCAGAGGACGGCTTGAGCTCAACATTTTGAGATAAGTATGGCTAAGTTGGGAATAAAGAAAGGGATGGTTACATGGGTCTTCTCACAAGTGAAAACTTTGTTTTCTATATCCATAAATCAGATAGAGTAAGTTCTGCTGCAATTATAATATAACATAAAATGCAACTCAGTGTATTAAAATATACCTCACTAAAAGCCAGGAATGTTAGCACATTAAAGGTTTTAATCCCAGTACTGGGGAGGAAGAGGCAGGCAGATCTCTGTGAGTTGAGGTCATCCTGGTCTACACAGAGAGTTTCAGCCAAGCCAATAAGATATAGAGAGACCCTATGTCAAAAAGAGACAGAGAGAGACCTAGAGAGAGAGAGACCTAGATAGATAGATAGATAGATAGATAGATAGATAGATAGATAG
>LOEQ01002424.1:71910-91702 GCA_001685075.1 Bramus lutescens | reverse complement strand
TTACACTCTTCACCTTCTACGGCCACAAAACCACTGCCTCTCGCTACTCTAACTTCAGTGCGTAGAGCATTATCAGCATGGAGACAACAAGGCGGACTGGAGGCTTTCAGATGGAGACCCTACAGTGATGACTACACCCCACACCACACAGCAGTTAAACAGAAATATTCACAGGGCCTGGGAGGCAGCACAGCAGGTGAAGGTGTTTGCCCCCACAGCTGACCACGTGAGTCCAATGCCTGGAACCACATGGTGAAGGAGGGAACTGATCCCCACAAGCTGCCCCCTGACCTCCACATACTCACTGTATCACAAATACTCATGCACACACACACATAAATAAGCAAGTAATAAGTCAATGTTATTTTAAATTTAAAATAATATATTCATTAAAAGTTTTAAAAAGCTCTATTTTCAATTTGATTACCCAAATAAAAACATCATTCAGTTTTCCAGAGGTTTCAAACGTGATTTCCTCAAAAAAGGCTGAGAGCTAATAATAGTCAAATACGGTTTTAGACCTGTTATTCCTTTACATCATTGAAAGAGAATGCCTCAAATATAGAAATGACCTAATCTTGAAATAACTCTTCCTAAGAAGGGAGGGAGAGCCGCCGTCTTCCATCAACACACACGCTCATACCATCTTTGGTATTAAGCAGGGATATATTGCCATGGGCAGACACAGAAAAGCATAGTTTTGGAGAACCACAACTTTGGGGTAGAGTAAGTGTGACTGGAACTGATGCTCAGAGGCTGGACTGTAAACGGAGGGGGGTCCTCTCCAGAGAGCAGCGGAATAGACCTGGTCAGATGTCGTCATCTTCTTAGACCATGAAACCCAGTGTGGACAAGTTCAGCAGAACCACCATATACAGGTTGCCCATGCATGCTTCAGCATTGCCAGGGCATAAATTTCAAAAAACTTAAATTTTCACTCAGGAATTGAAGCCAGAGTCTCTGGCATGTAAGGCATGCCCTGGACCACAGAGCTGCGTCTCCAGCCTGCTCCGCTGTGGCCACACTTCCAGTGGTGGCGAGCAGCACAGATCCGAGCTTCTGGTTTGTTGCTCTGTGCACACATGCTAGGGCCTGCTCCTGTTCAGCACCTACACTTGCGCCCTGCTTTGTGCCCTTTGGTCCTCCGCACAGCTGCCATTAGCTGCTTCTGTCTCACACTGCTCCCTCTGAGCAGACTCCACCTCTGGCCTCACAGTTAAGCATTCCTGACGTGCCAGGCAATGGAAACTACTGACGACCCGTGAGGGAGGGGCAGATGGGGTAATAAGGCACATTCGATGGGGTACACCCGGGGCAGAAGGGCAAAGAGGCTGGGCTTCCAGGAGGGGGAAGGCACCCAGCCAAATCAAAGTATAGATGAAAATGCTACAAGGCCCCTTCTTACTTCTTATACGGTGATTTAAAAACTTTTAATGTCTGGTGATAAGGGAGTAAAATACTGCAAAAGTCAAACTGAGCTGCGCTTAATGGCCCTGGAGTTCCAAAGGAGAGCTGCTGCTCACGAAGTTCCGCAAGCTTCGGCTGGGCCCTTTGGAGGGCTGATTAGAAACTAAGGCGGAAACCAGGGGACTGTAAAGATCTCTGGAATACAAGAGGGCGTACCCTGACCACCAAGTTGTAATTCTTGAATCCAGCCCAGGTGAAGTACTCTTTTATCCAGGACGAGTGTAGAAAGATTTCATCTTCTACAGCAGAATGCAAGGTCTCCAGGTACGGGTCGAAGTCCCAGGAATCCTTGTAAATTTTTGTCCCTTCTGGAGGCTCCATGATGCCCTTGCTTAAAAACACAAAGAGGAGGAGGGTTAGAAAAGCAAGCAGCAAACAAGGAAGGCAAAACTAATGCTTTGAAGAAAACTCCACTGGAGGAGTTTCGAGATGTGGGCCTGCCTCCTGGGCCCACACCATGTCCCATTTGCTAGTTAATGGGCAAGGTTCCCAAGTCAGACTTCATTGACTAATCTTGTGCATGTCTGCAGATGCAAAGCTGCAAGGTCTCCGATTTGCCCTTTCTGCTCCAAATAGCTGAGTGATGGATGCGTTGAACGTGACCAGCTTGTATGGACTTTGTGGATGTGGTACCCAGTTGCCCCTGCATCCCAATCACCATAGGCATTTGGTGAAAGCAGCGTAAGGAACGGAAACATTTCTTGCTGGGAGTGGGGGCTCCTAAGGCTCAGGAAGCTAAGAAAACTCAAAGGCTAAACAGGACGCCTTCCCCAAGCTATACAAGCCATCCACAACAGTTGGGGAGAGGGCACACTCCTGCAGAGCTGCCCACGGGTTGGGCTAAGAGCTCCAGGGTTGCAGCTTTTATGAGTGGAACTGTAACGGGTTGGGATTTTCTCTAATGAGCCAACGATGCTGGTATAAGAGACCCCAATGAATTCACTGGCTCACCAAGCTATACTTGGGTAGAACTGGCTCTTTCATCTATTAATGGCGTCCTTCTGAGGTGAATAAATGGTTGTTCATATCTTCAGGAAAAGGCTGGCTATGTGGTGCCCAGTAAATATTTGAGCATATAAATAAACTTTAGCCCATAGGATTTTGTGATATACTGTGCTCTGTCTGTCAATCAAACTCCTGTTTTCAGACAGATGTACAACTTTATCTTTAAATCCAATTGGTAGGATAGAGAGTCTTAAAGTCCTGTTCATCTGGGGGAAAAAAGATCACTGTATGGGACATGGACCACTGAATCTTGAGAAAATAATAGGAAGTGAACTGAATAAGGAGAAATCTAAGGGGGCAAATGTATCTGTGTCTACTAATGTTTGGAGGCAACAGTAGATGTCTTCTCAAAGATTCCCTTTGAGTCCCTCTTGTCTCTGAGGCTACAGAGGCACCAAAAGTGTATCAGCTCTGAAATACAGTCTCGTCTAGCTCCTTGCCCAGGGTCAGTCCGAAGTCTTACCCATCTTTTCCTGAGAAGTCATAGCTATCCCCCTGGCCTCCTTGATTCCAGAGCTCTAGCTCTGGCTTCTGCACTAGAACATTCTCCTCTACACAGCTGAAGTGGGTTTCCGGAAGCACAATTCAACATTCATCCTTCTTTGCTTTGTTGTTTGCTGTGGCCCTCCTTTGAAGGACAAGTCCATTTCCCTGGTCTAGGAGGCCATGCTGGCCCTGGCCTCCACATGGCATCCCTGCGTCCTCCTTCCTTTCAGCTTTCACTCACCAGTTCTGAACTCAGGGCTGTGGGGGCTCTATGAGGACCAAGGTTTCTTTCTGGTCGTGTCCTCTGCACTTCCGGCTCCCAGTATTGGGACGTTTCAATGAATCCTGTGTGAATCGATGGCATATGTGTGCTCACTTTTCCTTCAGTCTCCAAATCCTTCTCCAAGGCTGCTCCCTCTGACTAGAAAAGTTCAGTCGCTTTTTCCCTCTATTCCTTTTCCCTATCTTCTCTTTTATTTCCCTTCTTTTCCCTTCCTTTTCTGTATTTGTAACCATCTTCTCATCCATAAGACGTACTAAAATGCTGAATATTTGGGACCGAGCTCTGTGACTACAGTCCCAGATTCCCTGTTCTTCCTTTACAAGGCAGTTCAGCATGGGGTCCTTACTATATGTTAGCACAGAGATGCAACCATTTTGACTCTTGCTTCCCAGAATGCTTTGGGGTGATCCTACCTCTCATCGACTGTATCTGAATATCCCTGAGGGGAGCCCCAGTCCATGTTTATCAAGGGGACTGGTGACTCTGACGTCTGTAAATGACAGTACAGCCACTTGTTCTAGGACACATTGAGAGGTCTGCACAAGGATGATTCTGGACACTTTAAGAAGATGCTGAAGAGGAAGGTGGGCTCTTGAAGAATGAGCAATAACTGAAATAATCAAGAAACATGTTCACTCTCCAGCTGGACAGAAGTCCTCTTTAATACTGGAGCACTAGGAAGCTCTCAGAGAATTTTAAGTTTCACAATTTAGAAAGATTGGCTTGTCGGCAACAAAGAGGGATTTTCCACAGTTTTCCTGGAATTCCTGTAAGAACTATTTTCTGTGGGGGTGTGGTGGGGGAGCAAGGTCTCACTCTGTAACCCTGAAACAAACCGGCTGACCTTGAACTCCTGCCAATCCTCCTGCTTCCTCATGGGCTGGGATTACGGATGGGCACCAACACTCCCAAGCTAAGAACTGTCTCCATCAGGCTGCAAAGTTAATCCATAAATAAAACCCTTACTACATGCAATATGCTTAGCTTTTATTCCTACTGATGAAATTTTTTTAGTGAAAATGTTGGTTATGTCCAATGACCTTGGTTGAATGTCCAACCAGTGCACTGTGACCTGCAAACTGAGAAGCACTAACATGGAGGAAGGCTTGTGAGGGACAGTCAGGGGACAGCCTCTGAGTGAGTGGTGGAGATGAGCAAAGGGAAGCAAGACTGAGCCATGTGAGGGACAATCGAAGTCTGTGAAGGAGAGCTGACCAGGCTCTAGACATATCTGGGAAGTCAACAAAGGGCAACACCAACTTACTTGCTGCTCACTTCCTACAATATGTGCATTTCTACAATTGGGTCGGAACTTTATGGCTATGTGGCTCAGGATGTGTACTTACGAAACTATAGGCCTCTGGAGTCCATGCTAACCTTTTGGAATTGGATTTTCCTGTCTGATATTTTGAAAGGGGCTGCTAATTTTATAGGTCAGACTTGCACTGGCGTGGTAATGAGCTTTCCAAACCACCCTACACAGGTGCTGGCAGTTGAACTCTGGGCCTCTGGGGCAGCAGCAAGTGCTCTTAATGACCGAGCCACCTCTCCAGCCTCTTCCCTTTTCTCTCTGGTAAGGCCCTGAGGTGATGAAAGTGCTTGAGCCAGGGTGAAATGCTTGGGAAAATTGTCTTATTTGAAAGGTATTTACCAGTCTATTTTATTAAATAGTGAGACTTATATTTACTTTTCTTGAGTTAGGGTCTCAAATAGCGCAGTCTAGCTGGCTCCTCCTGCCTCAGCCTCCTAAGTGCTAGGATTGCAGGTATGTGGCACCCTTCCTGGCTCTAGGATCCCCTGACTCACTTTCTAAGGTAAGATGGGGATCTTATCAGGTAAGATTAGCATATTAGTCAACAAAACTTAATGTCACCACAGAATAGGGACCTGTTGAGAGTCGGAAGCCTTTTATCATATTAGAAACATTGTATAAGGTGTTTTATCCCCCAAACCTGTCTGTTGGGTCCTTCAGCATCCTGCCCAGGTCAAGGGTAGCTCCAGGTCGTGGAGTCCATGTCATCACATCACAGCTTTTCTTGATAAGATTGTTGAGTTGGTTTGGGTCATTTTTAGTGTTTGTTTCCTTAATGTACCTAGGAAACAGGAGCATCGCCAGATAAGAGAGTTCATTCTCAGGGAGTGTGGTAGCAAGAGTGAACATTTTGGTTTACCCGTTATTCTCACTTTCCAATCCCCCTCCACACACAGCTAGGAAAAATAAAGACGATGTTTGGGCTAATGTCCCTAATCAGCCAAGGAACTTGTTCATATCTTTTGTTTTGTAAGTACACTCCAATGGTGGTTGGAATTAAGTTAGAAAAACCATTGGTGACTATTACACATAGGCAGTAATTGCATATTCATACTTAATATCAGCTGAAATGAAAATGGATTGACCATTACTCAGCAGGCACTATACCGAGTGCTTGATATGAACTAGTTGACTTTATCTTGCAAGGCCTCATGAGAATGCTGTCAGCGCATTCACTTCCTAGAGAAGGAAGCAAAGGCTGCATATCACATGACCTGCACAGGCTCAGACTGCAGACAGATACCAGGGCCTCTCTCTAGCTTTCAGAACAAAATCTGGAAAGTCTCTGCACTTGAAACCATTAAAACTGTACCTCTTATCAGTGCTGGTCAAATAGCCCAGCAATGACAGATTCTGTTTCAAAAACACAAGCGGATAGCACCTGAAGAACGACACTCATGGTTGACCTCTGACACCCACAGTGCTATGCACCATCATGTGTGTGTGTGTGTGTGTGTGCACAATGAAAGAAGAGCGGGGTGTAGGGGAAAAGGAGAGACAAGGAACTTTGAAAATCCACTCATTACAGAAGAGCACATATCCTCAATCATAATCCTTCCTGAGGCCTGGTTCCTCTTTTTTCTTTTCTTTTCTTGTGTGTGAAAGGTAAGGACTTTACCACTGTACTAGAGCTATAGTACAAGATCTAGAATTTAATTACACTATTAATCAAAACTTGGCCTCCCCCAAATCAAGCTCCACATCACCACCTTTCTCAAAAATACCTGTAACCTTGTCAATCTCCACATCACACTGACATTGGTGTTGGGACAGAAAATGCTCCGAAGATGCAGAGAAAATGGATTTGTCATTGGATTCCCCTGACAGTGACTTCCACAGACATTACTGCTAAAGAGACTTTGCCATCCTTTGCTTCAAGGTGGTTCTCTAGATCTGACATTTAGTCAGATTGTTAACTAGAACATGAACCAACATCTGTGTTTCCTTCCTGAAAACACTGTCACCGCCCTTGGCCTTATCCTTGCTCCTAGCAGCTTTCTGATGCTTCAGTTCCTGTGTGGGTCTGTGCATATGTGCACTTGTGAGTATGGGCATGTGTGTACCCATGTGTGCATATTTGGACCCTTGAGTATGTGCATTTGTGCACCTGTGAGTGTGTTCATATGTGTACCTGTGAGTATGTGCATGTGTGCACCAGTGAGTGTGTGCATATGTGCATCTGTGAGTATGTGCATGTGTGCACCTGTGAGTGTGAGCACATGTGGACACCTGTGAGTGTGTGCATATGTACACCTGTGAGTATGTGCATGTGTGCATCCATGAGTGTGTGCATATGTACATCTGTGAGTATGTGCATACGTGCACCCCTGAGTGTGTGCATATGTGCACCTGTGAGTATGTGCATGTGTGCACCCATGAGTGTGTGCATATGTGCATCTGTGAGTATGTGCATATGTGCACCTGTGAACATATGCATAAGTGCACTTGTGAGCATGTGCATGTGTGCACCCATGAGTGTGTGCATGTGTGCACCTATGAGTATGTGCATATGGACAATTGTGAGTATATGCATATGTGCACCTGTGAAAACGTGCATGGGTGTACCCATGAGTGTGTGCATATATGCACCTGTGAGTGTGTGCATGTATGCACCTGCCAGTATGTACATATGTGCACCTGTGAGCATGTGCATATTTGTACCCGTGAGTGTGTGCCTGTGTGCACCTGTGAGCATGTACATGTGTGCACCTATGAGTATGTGTATGTGTGCACCCATGAGTATGTGCATGTGTGCATCTGTCTGTGTATGTCTGTACCTGTGAGTGTGTGCATGTGTGTACCTCTGAGCATGTGAATGTGTGCACCTATGAGTGTATGCATGTGGAGGTCAGAAGTTGATATTTGTGTCTTCCCCAACCTCTCAACCTTATTTTGGGGGGGCAAGTCTTTCACTGACTGGAGCTCATAGATTAGCTAGGCTGGCTGGCCAGCAAGCCCCAGCTAGCCATCTATATCTGTCTCTCTAATACTGGGATTACAGGTGTATGTGGCCAAGCCCAGATTTTGCACAGATGCCAGATAGGCACTTGTTGGAGGAGGCTGCTTGTTGGTTCCTGGCTGCTTAGCCCTGAAATAACCACACAGAAACCATATTATTTGAATCACAGCTTGGCCCATTAGCTTTAGCTTCTTATTGGCTAACTCTTACATCTTTATTTAACCCATCTCCATTAAGGTCGTGGCCTACCTGCAAAGTTTCAGCACGTCTATCTCTGGCAACGACTCCATGGCTTCTCTCTGACATCACCTCTTTTCTCCCAGCATTCTGTTTAGTTTTCCCCACCTGGCTCTGTTTCCCTATAGCTCTGCTATAGGCAAAAACAGTTCTTTTAATAACCAATGATATCCACAGTATACAGAGGGGAATCCCACATCAGTAACTTAGGTCCTGGTGCTTGTGTGCCAAGCACATGACTCCTGAGCCACCTTCCCAGACCTTCAGTTCCTAATTTAATGCAGTATCATCACTGTCTCTCTTCTAAGAGTGACTGTCCCTGCAGGGAGGCTCTGCCTCCTGAGCCAGGGTACTGTCCATCACTCTCCCCAAAGCACAAACAGTGTTCACAAGCTTCCACAACCTCAAGATACATATTTGTCTCATGTACAGTATTATTGTACAATATTGTAGATATTATTTATCTGCAATAATAACGAAATCAGTATCCCCACACCATCCTCTCAAGTGTCATGGGCACTGAGGACTTTCTGGCTGCTTACATAGAGAACTGTAACTATTAATTACTTTTACAGACAGCATTGTGTTGAGAGGTTGAGTACTCTCTCAGTAAACACACACTGCGGTGGGATCCTGTACACTGTGAATGTTGGTTGATAAATAAAGCTGCTTCGACCTGTGGCAAGGCAGGACAGAGCCAGGAAGGAAATACAAGCAGAGATACAGGTGAAGAAGGGTGGAGTCTGGGAGAAGCCATCCAGCTGCCCAAGACACAACATGCCAGAGGACCACCAGTAAGCCACAGGCCACTTGGTGATACACAGATTAAAAGAAATGGGTTAATTTAAATGTAAGAGCTAGCCAGTAAGAATCCTGAGCCATCAGCCAAACATGTATAATTAATATTAAGTGGTTATTTGGAAACTGGCAGGCAGGAGAGAAAGCTCTGATTAGATCACACTGCCTCCCGCTTTTCTGAGACCCCTGCTTTCAGCAACTTCACATTCCATTCATCTGAATTCTCTTCTTTCTTTTCACTGCCGCTCACCATTCCTTCCTGGGTAACTGCAATGGTTTCAAATTGCTCTCCAAACCAATGTACTTCTTGTCTTTCCCATCCTCTAGACACATGGCCTGCCATCTAGTGATGTTCCTCTTCCTGGATAGACTCCTTCACTGGGTTTCCCAAACCCTCATAAGAGACCCCAAACTGTGGATTATGGCAGACACTGTGGGTCCCCACCTTTTCCCCTGCTTTCATCGTAATGCCCCCTGCTCCAGCCCTTGGACTGAGCTGCAGACTCTCTCCCTAAAATAATTCTTCCATAGGCTCTCCCAGTGCAGTGCAGGAGGGCCTGAAACTGTCCGTGTAGAACTGGCCTTGACCTTTTGTCAATTTTCCTGCCTCGGCCTCCTAAGTGCTAGGGTTACAGGTGTGCACTATCAAGTCCTGTCATAAACTACAGTCCCACAGCTCAGCACCTTCTTATCTTTTCTGATAAGGTCCCAATTAATTTTTTAAACATAGCTTTCACTAGGCCAATCCTTTTATCACTGCCCTGATCTCCATTCCATGGTATTTGCTATCCTGTATTATAATTGCATTTTCTTCTTTCTACAAACTAGAACCATAAGGACAGGCATTTTACTTCTAGTCCCTTTATCTCTAATACTGTGATATTTTATAAATAATACATCATACACACAAAAATTGGAACCAGCACTGACCACAGGAAGCTGTCTTTTAACTTTGAGTCATTCTAACTAAAAATATTTGAAAGAGTCAAGAAACCTAGAGAGCATCAAGAAGGATATAGAAAAGAAGAAAGTATCAGTCACAGGTCACATTGGGTGGTTCCAAATGCAGGGCCACCTAGAGAAAGATAGGTATCAGCAAACTGAACCATATCTTAGCTATGAGACAAAGGAAATCATAAGTGTGGGATAATTGATTTCAATAAATGGTGATAGAACCAGAGCCTGAATCCCACATCATTGTCTCTTCTCCTGTGTGGCTGTCACCACTCAACAGGAAGTCGGGGCCATCCTCAAGTGATTATTGTCATGAAAATTCATCTCAAAACTGCCTTCTTCATTACTTAGTGAAATCAGAAAAACACAGACACGACCATGTCCATCTGAAGCTGACAGAGCTTTGCTCTTTCAGGGTAGGCAGTGTCTGTGTCCCACCTCCAAGTCCCAAAAAGTTTGCAGCAACTGTGTCCTAAAATTGATCCTCATAGAGCAGAGGGCACTTGCTCATAAAGTCCTGGCTGGGGTTTTAGTCACAGTATGCGACAAACTGTCAACCACACTGTACATGTAGCAGAAACATTTTTGTAAGAGCAAAATTTCAACATCTGCAAAATTTTGTTTAGCCTTTAAAATGACAGAGTCAAGCCTGGCATGGTGGTAAATGGCTGTAATCTTGGCACTCAGGAGATCGAAGCTGAGGGATCCCAGGTTTGAGGCCAAGGTGACCTGCATAGCAAGATTCTATCACAAAAAAAGAGTAAATGAAAACTAAAATAAAATGTAGCTACACATACTGTAAAATGGGTGTTTATTTTCTCAGGAGATCATGAGCTCTGTAAAGATGTGTATCGCAGCACAATTTGCTTGTATCACAAATATGCTTTAAATGCTCTATTTTGGCTTGGGAAACTTCTTCCAGATCATAACGCTGTGAAATCGTAGATGCACATGTGACACAGAAGTAGAAGTAGACTTGTCTAGGGTGACTAACAGGAGGGGAAGAAAGGGAAGTTCAGGGCATGGGAAGTATACGCAACGTGTACGTGTATATAAGTATATATACTTATACAAAAACTTTTAAAAATAGATAAATCTTCAAAGAAAAAAGGTTGATGAGACAGCCCAGCAGGTGAGAGCACTTGCCACCAAACCTGCCCACCTGAGTTTGACTCCTGGGACTTACATGGTAAATGAGAACTGAGGGCCACAGGTTGTCCTTAGACCCTCCCGTCACCCCCACACACTAAACCAGCAAATGTAACTTTACATAAAAGAACAATCATGTCTTCCTGAAGGCAGAAGGACTACTCTCTGAACAGCTGGCCATTGTAGGCAATGGTGGGTGAACATGAGCCAAACCAACAATCTGTATGAATCAGATGTCTGGAGGAAATCTACTGCTTCATGTACTAATTTTAAAAAAATCATCAAGTTCGCCCTTTGTTCTTTAAATTTTCAAATATACTTAGACTCAGTTGCTTACATCTCTGTGGGATACAGTGCCATGGACGTTAGCCATGTGCAGGTTTGTGTGAGTCCCAGTCAGAATACAAGCTCATCACTCCCAAAACTTCCTTGCATTGCACTGTGCTTTCCTGTCTCCCAACCCCTCATCTATGTCAAAAACTGGTCTGTGCTTCATTCCTGTTGCTTTGTTTTTCTTTCCTCTAAATTGCCGCATAAACTACATATAAACTACTTAAGGCTTGTATACTTTTGAAGCTGCCGTCTGTCACTCCACAATGCCTTAGAGATTCATTAGTTCTCACTGTGGAACAGGTGGAACAGATGGCGTTACTCACAAAGATCTGCGTTCTGGAGGTTCAGTTATGACTGTGTGTGCTTTGGAGCACCTAAGCTGCACACTTAACTAACAGAGTTTTATAAAAGCGAGATTTAAACCTCTATAACATTGCAGTTAGCATTTAAAATAATAAAACTCTATTAGGCATGGTGACAGATGCCTGTGACTCCAGCACTCATGCAGCTGAGAGTAGAGGATCACAAACTTCAAATTATGGCTTCACAGTTTGTTTATCCTTTTTCACGGCATGTGGGTTGACTTGGTAATCATGAACAAGGTTATTATTTATATTTGCATATACTTTTGTGTAAATTAAGGCTTGAATTTTAACAGAACAAATGCCCCGGAGGGGAAATGCTAGACCACCTAGTAAGGTGAGCTTTAAAGCCACCTCCAAACTTCCTCCAGGGTGGTTGAGCCATTTTGCATCACTATCAGCCGCATGGAAGGATGCTGCTCACCCTGAGGGCTATGCTGCTGCACTGTGAACCTTCCACTGCAGCTCCTGAAATTATCTATCTTATAACGGCTTATTTGCTGTCTAGATGCCTTCCTAGTAAACCAAGAAAACAAATCGAAATTAAAAGAGGACTATGGAACCAAACAGAGAGTTCTCAGAAGAAATGTGAATAGGTAAGAAAGATTTCTAAAAATTCTTAGCCATCTGGGAAATGCAAATATTAAAACTACTTTGATATTTCATCTAACTCCAGTCAGAATAGCTAGAGTAAGATGACCAATGCTAACAAACATGTGGGGAACACAGAACTCTCAACTACTGCTCATGGGAGTGCAAACTGGTACAGCCACTATGGCCATCAATATGGAGGTTCCTTAAAAAGCTAGAAATAGATCTACCACATGATCCAGCTACACTACATTTTCGTTATCCATTTGTCAGTTATGTCATGGGTTTCTAGGCTGTTCACATGTCCTAGCTATTATGCATAAAGAAACTGTGAACATGGATGAGGATGGGTGTCTATAGTAGAAAAAAGAGTCCTTTGGGAATGCACACTGTGAGGAGAAAAAGAGCTGATGTGGGATTCCCCTCTCTCTGCTGTGAATATATTTTATTGCCATTAGTTAATAAAGAAGCTACTTTGGCCTATAGCAGGGCAGAATATAGCCAGACTGGAAGAGATATATAGAGTAGGTAAAGTCAGAGAGATGCCATGTAGCTGCCAAAGGAGAAGGATACTAGAAACTTACAGGTAAGCCACAGCCTTGTGGTGATACACAGATTAATAAAAAATGGTTAATTTAAGATAAAAGAGCTATCTAGAAACATGGTTGAGCTATTGGCCAAACAGTGTTTTCTAGGTGATTATTTGGGTCTGGGTAGCCAGGAAACTCTGTTTACAAATGGTGCCCAACATGGGGCATAGATCCACATAAGACCTAAAAAAATAAAATAAAAAAAGCTTAAGAAAAAAAGAGGGCTTCTAGACCCACAAAAACTGGAGCCAAGCACAACTTCTTGGTAGTCACATTTATTTTCAGATAGGCTCTGTTTGCTGGCAGCAAGCAGAGGCACAACTCCTTTAAGAGAAGGTTTCCTGACTCAGTATTAGTAGCAAAAATTGCTTCTTTGAGAGACAGCTTCCTAGTTCATGCTGGTGGCAGGAACAGCTCTGGCTCTTTTGGGAGGTTCTGTTATAGAGCACTTAAATGGGGTTTGTGAGCAGTATGGGGCAAATTGCTTTATGGTGACATATACCTGCTGCATCCCTGGAATTGGGATGGTGAGCATGGGTCGCAGAGGTGACAAATATACCACTGCCATGTTAGACAGGGCAGAGCCAACAGGCAAACCTTCAGCATTAATCCTAGCTACGCCTGCTTAGCATTTCAAAAAAAAAATTGCTCCTGTTCAGAAAAGGATTTTAGGATTCAGATATAAAAGACAGAAAAAGATTCAGACATAAAAGACTTCAAAATGAGACAGTGTTTAAAAATGTATGTAGGTTTGGGAGAGAGGGGAAAAAAGAATATAGACAGTTACAAGAAGTAAATAGTTTTTAAAAAATAAAATGAAGTCTTTAAAGAGACAGTAACAGTGATACAAAAAAGTCATATAAAGATGGAAAATGCACAGAGAGCCTGGATTATGTATATTATTGTGTTTTCTTTGAGTTTTTTGACAGCAGAGAGACATTTGATTCTGGGGGCTGCTAAGTTAAACCAACATATACATTTTAAAGGTATCTTGACTTTAAAATTCAAGTCTAAGGATAACTTTGGAAAAAAGGCTCTGCTTTTGTTTCTACAGAAGATGAAAACCTGTGGGTGAGTTCCTTTCAGGCTAATGTGGTTCGATGGAGCAAGACCCCCTGAAAGGTCTCTGTCAACCCTAAAAATACTTCACCCAGTGAACAGCAGGAAGCAGTTTGGAGAAAACTATGCCCAAATTACCAAAATGATTGTTCATTGTTTTAATTTAAAGGGCATTGATTATAAATGGTTAAATGGTCACAGTCAATCTCTTTCTAACTAAAAAGGAGGGGAGATATGATATAAAGATGAATACTTTGCATTGGTACAGATCTTGGTCTATTGATACAAATTTAAGGTCAATTTGTTACACTCTGTGTATGTATCTGCTCTTGTTTAAGGTATTATGTTTGTGAAGCTCATTTATAAATGTAATGTATAATTAAGAAATACATATTAACAGATATTCATCTATAATAGTCAAACTATAGTCATATTAGTTAGGTTTTCTAGATTACAGAGATATATTTCTGATGGATAGGTATTCTTCGAACCTTTCAAAGACTACAAAATATGGCATTTAAAGGGTTTTAAGAACTTAGACTTTCCTCAACAGTGAGACATGTCTGCTCCTGGCAGCACCAATTACTTCAGAGAGATTGATAGGCATTGAATAAGCTCATTATAAAATTTGCCTTCAATGTGACAAGGCTATCTATTTGAGCAAGAAACTGCTCTTGCCTGGATCACTTGATGATATACTGTATGAACTGGACATGCAGGACCCACAGAAAAATGATTGCTGAACTTGTCTAAAAAAGGTGAAATAGTCCTTTAGGGTTCCTGCTTCATGAAAGAGTCTGCCAGACATTCTGCAGGACACAGAAGAAAGTGACTGACAAACTGCCAATATAGGTGAAACAGTCTTTCAAATTTCCTGTTTCATGAAAAAATCTCCCAAATACTATGGGCCTATAGGCTGAAGATGGATGCCCCAATGTTACAGAAGAACTTTGGATGACTGTCCAGGCAGCAAGATGTCTCTGTCAATTCTNTGGGCCTATAGGCTGAAGATGGATGCCCCAATGTTACAGAAGAACTTTGGATGACTGTCCAGGCAGCAAGATGTCTCTGTCAATTCTAGAGTTTTGGAAATTGCTTACAATGTGCTTTCTGTTTACTTAGGTAACATTTACTTAGGTAACATATCCTTCTAGGGTCTTAGATATAAAACTTTAGATTCACAAAGATAAAACAGATGATAGAATATTTTCTTTAATTTTGCCAGATAGAAATAGACTAAATATTGTAATTGTAATGCTTGCTTAGTAACTGTTTTATTATATGTAATTTTACTATGTTAAAGCTAAAACCTTCCTTTTTATTTAGACAGAAAAGGGGAGATGATGTGGGATTCCCTTCTGTATGCTATGAATATGTTTTATTACCATTGGTTAATAAAGAAACTGCTTTGGCTTTTAGCAGGGCAGAATATAGCCAGGCTAGAAGAGACATGGAAAAAGAGTAGGTAGAGTCAGAGAGATGCCATGTAGTTGCTGAAGGAGAAAGATGCTAGAAACTTACCAGTAAGCCACAGCCTCATGGTGATACGCAGATTAATAGAAATGGGTTAATTGAAGATAAAATTACTAGCTAGGAATATGCTTGGGCTATTGGCCAAACAGTATTGTAATTAATATAGTTTCAGTTGATTATTTGGGTCTGGGCAGCTGGGAAATGAACGAGCAGTCTCTGTTTATGAAGAGCACCAGGAAAGGTGAAATTGGAGCCAAGTGTTAGGCTCAAGAGGATAAAAAGTTTAAAGAAAAGCCTGAGGGTAAATGGAATGAAAGGAGTAGTAGTCACAGGGCAAGATCCTCCCCAGCTAAGCTTCTAACCTGTGTAAAGGAATTAATTAAAAGAAAGCTTAAGCAGTAAAGAAAACTATCAAGAACAGAAAGTCAATGCAAATGTAATTGAAGGAGGGGGCCAAATTCCAGTCAATCAAGGCATAGAACTTGGCAGCTTCAGCTATATAGTTCTGGCTTTAGAGTCAAGGACACAAGAAAAGAGTTATGGAATCTCCCTTTGTGGCTAAGAAAGTCATCTGAAGCCAAGGTTGTATTAGGGTCTTTGCATCTCCAAAATGGATTAACTTCTGAAACTGTAAGCAAACCCCAATTACAAGCTTTCTTTTATAAGAATTACCTTGGTCATGGTGTCTCTTCTCAGCAATAGAATAGTGACTAAAACAGGTACCATTATGGAAGAGGGACAGAAAGGTTGTAATAACCAGAGGTTGGAGGGGACCAGAGCAAAAGGGTCTTTTAGAAAAGACAGGACCACTGCACCCATAAACATAGCAGCTGTAGTTCCCTGCCTAAGCCAGCTGACATTTCAGCCTGGAGTGGGAAGGGGCTCACGAGGAGTGGGGAGTTATTAACAGCCGGATGCTCTGGGGGGAGGGAAAATCAGCTTCTTTAAAGGTGTGACCCTTGATAGATCTACCATGACCCCATACATGGTCCCACACTCATGAATATGTGGACAGCACAGATTGATCTTAGTGAGCTATTAAACAAACAAAAATATGAACTTGATTGGGGGTGATGGCGGGTGGTTCTTGGAGGAGTTTGCAGGAGAAACGAGTGAATATGATTGTTGTTGCACACACGAACTCCTCCATGAATACTATTTTTAATATGATTTAAATGCATTGTTGCACACACGAACTCCTCCATAAATACTATTTTTTAAATTAATCTTTTGCTTTGGCCAATGAGATGACTCAATATTGTTATTTACCATACAAACCTGGACTAAGTTTGAGTCCTAAAGAATACATTTTTTAAAAAAAAAGTCAGATGCAGTGATGCAGATTTGTGACCCTAGCACTCCTATAGCCAGATGGAAAGCAGAGACAAGAGAATCATCCAAATGCTGAAGGGCCAGGTAGCCTAGAATGCAGTGTAGGAGAAAAGACCCTAACAATATGAAAGAGAGGACCAAGTCCCTAAAGTTTTTCTCTGACCTCTTCTTCCAGGCCATGGTATGTATGTGTGTGTACGCTCATGTGCATGTGTGCGCACACACACACACACACACACACACAATAATAATAGTTTTTGCTAATTTGTATTTTGTTACTTTTTTAAATTATTATCTCACATAGCTGAGGATGACCTTATAAATACCCTGGGCCTGCCTCTTAAGTGATGGGATAACATGCATGCACCCCCATGCTTGGCTAAGATGGTTATTGAGAGGTTTTCCTGACTGCTGAGTTTTGAGAATTTATCACACACTGTGAACACTGACTATTTCTCAAGTGTGTTTTCAGTGTATGTTCCCAAACTGCATTTAATCTTTGCATTCTCTTACAACTTTCCTTGATAGAACAATTTTTTTTAATTTTGGTAAAGTATAATTCATCAATTAGTGACTCATGCAACTCAGGCTGGCTTTGAACTCATGGCTATCCTCTTTTCCAGGGCTGAGGTTTTAAATGTGAGCCATCACTCCTGGAGGATGCTTTCTTCTTCTGTTTTGCTGACACAGACCCTTTATCTCCATTCCTTCCTTCCCTTGTGAGCTTATTTTATCCTCCCTTTAGAACTTTTTCAATTTTAGCCCTGGGGATTGAATACAGGCCTTGGGTGTGCTAGGTGTTCTAGCACTGAGCTACAGCCCCAAGCCCTAGAAGTTTTCTTTTACAGTAGATTACTTAGATTGCTGAACCAAGACCCATATCCTTAGATTTTTTTTTAAAAGAAGTTTTGCATTGCTAGAGACTGAACCCAAGGCCTTGTGTATACTATCTTCTTTCTTTTGTACTTTTCTTCCTTTTGAGACAACCTTACTATGTTGTCTGGGCTGGCCTTGAGTTCAAGTGCTTCTCCTGCCTCAGCCTCCCTGGTAGCTGAGGTGTGGGTACCTACCACTGTGTTCTGCTTTTTTCCACATATCATGAACCTGCACTTGCCTTTGCTATTCATTCAAAATGCTTACCAACTTCCTTGAGACTTTCTCCTTGGCCCACGGAACATTGAGAAGCTGCTTATTTTCCAGGCACTGGAGACAAACATGGGAGTTGTAATTCTGCTAAGATCACAGAACATGCTGAGTGTGACTTGTTTTAACTCGGTTAAAGTTTGTTGTAGGATCCAGGATATGGTCTGCTTTGGTAGGTGCTTGATATGACTTTGAAAATCCTGTGTTTGGCTACCCTGGCCTGAGTTCTTCATAGATGTCAATCAGATCCACAGGATTTATGGTGGTGCATCTTTCTAGCTCTTCCCTGATTCTCTGAATTCTTGTTCATCCAAAAACACTGGAAGGAAAATGCTGAAGCTCTGATTGCGACTGTGTTTTTCGATTTCTCCCTTCCGGCCTATCAGCATGTTTAAATATCTGATGCCTGGTGCAAACATCTCAGACTATTCTGTGTCCTGAGTGAGCTGGCCTCAGGGAGCTGACTACGCACATTGTGAGCCCTCATACACCCTGTTCTGAAGCCTACAATCATCTGGCACCAGCCAGTCCAGCTTTCTGCTTCTGCACTAGCTTCTTGTAGCTGTTTTATCTCATATTTGTGCTATTACATTTAAAACAGATTTTTGTTTTGTGGATAAGCATAGTTTGATCTTTTTCTTTTATCTACTTTAATCTTTGTCATTAGTAGTTCAATTTTGTTATTTTAAAAAAACTGTGATTTTCTTCTATCTCCACTTTCTGTGGGCTATGAAATCATGGCAGCTTGCTAGGGGTGCTGACCAGGATTGTTCTGGGCAACTAAATTTGTGGCAAGGCTACTCCAGCAGATCCCAAGTGGTTTCATTTACATATCTATATCATTAATATTTAATGTAATTATCCATATTTCTTTATTCACATCTATCATTTTATTTGCATTCCTCTGTTCCCTCCCTTTTTGGTTTTTGGGTTATTTACATATCTTTTGGTATTCTATTTAGTCTGCCTATTGATTTGTTTTTAACCACATTCCTTAATACACCTGCTCTTCTGGGAATGATAATATTTAGCTTCTCACATCTACTTAGACTGCATCACTTCTGTTGAGTCTCTTTGACAGAACTGCTGTAATGAAGTACCATAGTAGTGATGCTTAAAGAACAGAAGTTAAACAGAAAACTTTGTTTTTCTTATCACTGAACATTCAGAAGTCACAGTGCAGGAGGCCGGGTTCCTTGTGTGGGCTGAGCACAGATTGTGTCCCGTGGCTTCTCCGAGGCTAACTTATGTTTGTCTCACCATATTATCTTTCATTCATGTGTCTCTAGGTCCATGCTGTGCCTTGTTATAAGGACACCCATCACTTGGATTAAGGTCTGACCTCATGAATTCATTTTAACTGGATTACCTTTGCACAGACCCTCTCTTCAAGCAAATTCTATTTTGAGGTCTTCAGGGCTCAGTCCTTTAACATGGGGATTTAGAAGAGATACCATTTAATCTGTAACATCTTTATATACTGAAAATTATGTCAGTGTTATATTTTGGCTTTCAAATTAAAGAACCTTATGAAAGAAAGCAGTCCATTAAATATGCCAAGATATTTAGATTTTTGTTCACTTCTCTTTAATCTGAAGGAGTTCCCTTAGGCTTTTATAAGGTAGATCTGCTGACAGTGGCCCGCCATAGCTCTCTCATCTGAGCATGTCTCTTCTACTCGCTGCCCTGTGATCTCTTCCCCAGATCTAGGTCCAATTCTTCTATTTGCTTTGTAAACACATTTTTAAAATTCACTGTCTTTCTGATTAAAAGGCCAACTGTTTGAATTGTTTTCTGCGACTGAAAAAACAAGGTCATTTAATATTGCTACCTCTTTCTTTCTTGGTAGTTTTGTTTTGAAGTGTTCAGGTTTCTTTCGATGCAAGTTCATACTGTTTGGGGTACTTTACTGTGCTTCTGGCATCCAAGTTTCTTCCATTTATCAGATTTGAGAAATCAGATCAGAGAAAACACTCACTTTTCATCTTGTTTGTATGCCATGGTCTTTATCTCCTCTCCGTGGATACCTGACATTTGCCGTTGTCCCATGGGTCTCCAGAGCTATTCTTGTTCGTCACAATCTCTTTCTTCTTCTTAGATGTGATGACTTCTCTTGCTCTATATTCAAGTCTGCTTCCTCTTGCCTTTCTCAATCCCATCAGGCACTTGAAGTCCTCCCATGTGTTTGCTGCTATGGACTGTTGAGTTTGCATGTAAATTTCCTATTTGGCTCCTCTCTCTCTCTCTCTCTCTCTCTCT
>LOEQ01002424.1:60079-71856 GCA_001685075.1 Bramus lutescens | reverse complement strand
TCTCTCTCTCTCTGTCTTTCTTCTGTTTTTGCAGTCAAAAGTTTTGGCCATTACTTGTTGAAACATGACTTTTATAGATGTTTGAAATGTTTTTCTGATATTTCCAACAACTGCGTCATTTGGGGTTGGTTATCTACTGCCTTACCTCATGTCCTGATAAGGACATATTTTCCTGTTTTTCATGATATTAAGTCGTAGTGGATCACATCCTGTTCCTTTGAAAACTATTCTTTGAATGTCTGGGTTTTTGTTTATATTTGTGGAAGTTTAGATTTTTGCTTAAATGGTCACACTATAAGTTCCAAAGCACCATCTTCAGGCTGTGTTTCAATTTCATTTTTTTCAAAGCTTCCGTGGACCTTTCAGCTCTGTTCACCGTGTGTGTGCATGAGGCCACATGTGTGCCACTAAGCCATCAGCGTGGGGCCTGAGCAGTGCTCCCTTCTGTACTTCAGTCCCAGAGGCTTGGTTCCCACTCAGGGTTACAAAGCACAGCCAGGGGCTGAGCTCTGGGGTTTACTCAGTCTTCTGGCTCATTTTCATGAGTGTTCTCCCCACAATGTCCCCCAGTGCCTTCTGTCTCCCAAGTGTCCTGATCTTTGCCAATGTCAAATGATACTTGAGTAGAAGATAACCTTCTACTGAAAAGCCAGAACTTTGGTTTCCCTGGCTGCATGAGTACTTTCTGAGAATTGCATCTACTTTCTGGAGCCAAGTGTTAGCGAAAGAAAAACAACAACAGAGCAAAGTCCAGAGGCTCCTTCCCATAATCTGAGTCCCTGGGAAGCTAGGCAAGAATTACTGTAAACTCCTGGGCCACCTGGGATACGGCATCAGACCCTGTCTCCAAAAGCACACAAGGAAAAGAGGTGAAGCCAGTAGAGGTGAGTGAAGAAGGGGCAACAGGCTTCTCTCTCTGCACTTGAAATGGAAATCATTATGACCCTAAAGAAGGCTTTGTCCCCCGGGGTTTCAGGGCCAGCTCAATTTGCCTTTGTGAACACTGGACTTGTGTTTCCCTTTTGAGACGGAACAAGTGACCCTTGAGAATATGATTTAATGCCTTCCATGTCTCCTTGTCCCTATACAAAGTAGCAGCAGGCATGTTTGCAATCTTCTACTGAGCTGGGAAACGAAGGCATTTCCCTGATCTTAGGGTTAGTTTGTCCAGAAAAGTTGCTTTCGGTACCTTCCCTTAAACTATGGTAAAGAATCAAGAGAGTAAAGGAAGAGAGAAAAGAAAAAAATATTTTCTGGGTACCCTCTAAATTCCTGGTATTATATGAGGATTTCATGCCTATTAATTATCTAGACTTCCAAAAATAACTTTCAAAGCTGGGTATGGTAGTACAGGTTTATAACCTCAATACTGTAGAGTTTGAGGCAGGGGGATGACAAGTTTAAAGCTAGCTTAAACTGCATTGGAAGTAATTGTCTCAAGAAAATAACAAAAGCAGTAACACTGTATATTCCTCAGATGGTGTCCTGTTTACAGACATTTGGGGTTCAGGTGATGTCAGCCATGGGTTCCCCTGTTATATTTCCAAACTGTAAGCAGTCCAAACTGCCAGCTCTCCGTGCTATGCTACACTGCCCACCCCCACAGTGACACTCTTCCTCCAACAAGGCCACACCTCGTAATATTGCCACTCCCTATGGGGGCCATTTTCTTTCAGACCACCACAAAGCCTAACTCTCTGAAACCGTAAGGTCAGTGAAATGCTTCCCTCTTTCACTCGTTCCTTTCTCTACCCTGAGATGCAGTGGAGAAAGAGCCAGGCAAACATCAGCTCCTCCTCTCACAGGGCGGCTCTTGGCCTTTCGCCCTCTCCAGCAAATGCACAAAACTGTCCTCACTTTCTCACAGGGGGAATTGTTTCGATGAGTCAGTTAAAAGGCCTCACTTGACTTCCAAGCGCTTGTTTAATAACTGTTGGCTGCCTCCCGCCTTCCAGAGAGATCTTTCAGTGTCTAGCTGCACTAACTCCGGAGGCTCTTACTCATCTGTGTGTTGGGAACTGGTTAGAATGTTGTGGACTATTGGGGTGGAGAAATGGGGTAGTAAAGTGCTGGCCTTGCAAATGTGAGAAACCCAGAACTCGTGAAAAAAAAGTCAGGCTCAGTGGCGTGCACTTGTTATCCCAGTGCTGGGGGGACAGAGACGTCACTGGCCAGCTAGTCTAGTCTTCTTTGAAGTTCCAGGCTAGTGAGAGGCCTTGTCTCAGAAAAAGGTGGATGTCACAGAGGACCAAGGTTGTTCCCAGGCCTTAATCTCCACACATACACACACACACTCCCGCCCACAAACACTAACATACACACAGAGACACATACACACACAGAGACACATACACAACACATGCGCATGCACCCACACACCCACACACAGATGTTTTGGATTAGCACAATCTTTTTCTCATTACACAGTGCACACATAGCAAAGTCATTCATTCTGACAGACACTAACTTAAGTGTAAAATACTGAATGAAGCTCAGAGTCCTACTTGTCAGATGGGTGAGATTCCACAAAATACCCAGCAAAGGGACAGTAGATCCGAGGCTGCAGGTCCTTCACCAGCTGGGCTTTGTAATTCAGAAGCTTTCTTCTTTCCGCCTTAATGAACTGGGCTTTCCATTCCTCTGAAAGGACATGTTTGAGGTTAGCGTTCTCTGTTCATAAATCTTTGAAAGTGAATGCCCTAGTTCTCAGTTTCTTAAACTGGGTTGTAACCCAACACAGGATGTATAACTAAATGTGGTGGTCACAAGAAAATCAATATCTGTAAGGTTTCTGAGAATTCAGTAAAACTTAATTTTAAAGATCATGCACATAATGGTACTGCTCACCTGTGCTGTGCCGTGTGACATCACTGCTCATCATGTGATGTCATTGAAGCCTTGGTTCTGAGCACATGCCAGGTATGCTTTGCTCTGGGCATGTCATCACACAACACAACACAATCAATTGTGTGTGCCCTTGGCTCACATTCAAAACCACTGCATGCTATGAACCGTGTGTTTTTAGTGCACACGCCACCTTTTATGCTCTCATAGAAACAGAATGGTTTAATTGTGTAAAACAAAGATTTCGTATTTTCTTAGCATCCTTGTAAAGTATGTATGGAATTACTGTATCTCTGGATTCTATCGTGCTAGGGTGTTTGATATTTAAAATTGCTGTTTGAGTTGTTGACTTGAGCTTCACAGAATTTAATAGTTCAAAGAGTTTTGCCTTGAGATCAGGATAAAATTTCCAAAAATTTATGAAATGTACCTAATCATAATTCTGCAGTATGGTAATACACATTTATGTGAATGGATTTCTCAGAATTGATCATAAAATCAAAATATCAATCAACTTTGAAAACTGCTGGAGACACCCCACATCTACTGTATCAAATATTCAGCCAAGATTAAATTCTTTATGTAAATAAGCAAGTGCATCATTTCTGAAGCATAAACATTTACTTCATCTTTAATAAATACTAAATTATATGTGTAGCAAAGAATCATTTTAAAATAAATTTGTTTATAATTTATTATCAGCAAATACTTGACTTGCATCCTGATTTTAGATATTTATATGCTCAAGGCTGCATAAAGATTTCTCTGGTGCCAAGGGTTCACAAATGGAAACATGGACAGGGACTTGCTGTGAAAAAATGGAGGGACAAATAAGACAGAAGGAAAATTATCCCTGTGATAATGGAGATGTGTCCTCAGTTTGATTTAGAAAATGTTGATTATTTACCAGGAGACCAGCCACGGGTCCCAAGTTTGCTTCTTGTTTGTTATATTTTTGGAGACTTTAGTTTAATACAGGGAAGCCTATTCTATGTACACTGTAGCTACTATAGTTTATTTTAATATAGGCAAGCCCATTCTATATACACTGTAACTTTTATAGTTGTTAACGTTTTAATAGTGTGTACGTGACTGGTACATTACAAAACTGAACTCTATTCTTGTAACCTGACAATTCACAGTGACTAAAATCACCAGTTTGGTTGTTAGTCATACTTAGGCTCAAAGCCCAGCCCACTACTTACAGAATTAAGTAAGTGAGCTACCTTCCATCTCCTCCTCTGTCAATGGACTCATGATAGACACCTCACAGTTCCCCGCTCTCTCTTCCCCTCGCTCCCTCCCAGGGTTTACTGCACACCATCTACGCTCCAGAGGAGCTCTGGGGGTACTAAGTGTGCAGTACTGAATAAGATGGTAAATCTTATGAGAAAGAAATGGAACGTGATCCCAAGGAATCTTTTTCCTAGTGAAAGAAACCAGTTTTCAAAGGGGAAATAATAAAGCAATTATATAAAGTGACGTGGATAGTATAGCAGGGCTGTACGGTGGGGCATGTCTGCACTGAGCTGGGGTGGCATGGTCATCTTAGACAAGGCAGGCAGGGAGTGTCTGTGTTGAGGCAGGATGGGGTGGGGGTCATAGATGTGAGTCCTCTTCCACCTTGACTAAAGGTCAGAGAGTCTGAGCTTATTTTTACTCTTTCAAAGTTGTTGATGACAGGTGCAGCCACAAATAACCCTGACCTTGGGTGCGGTTACTTGGTGTTTTGGACTTTAAGATGGCCCATAAAGGTGGATCCACTCCACCCTGACCAAAGGTAGGAGAATTCAAGTATATTCTTGCTCCTTCATTTTTAAACAGGTTTGACATAGGGAGTGGTTGCCTACAAGATGCTTGGTCCAGGGTGTGTTCACTGCGTATCCTGCCCAAACATCAGAATGTTTAACTCAGGAAATAGTGACTTGATGTCTCAAGTATTGAAGCAAGTAACTGTTCTGGTTGTCCTTTGTGCCATGTTAAAGCAGTCTTTGCCCTCTCCCCCCCCCCAAGCCACCCTTTTGCACTGGGGTATAAAAGCATATGGACAATAAATGTGGGCAGATACAGTATTCACTGAATTGCTCTCCTGGTACTCTCCTATATCTGTGTGTTTCTTTCATATCTCTGTCTATTCTGCCTAACATTTCTAATCCACGCACCCCTAGCCTGGAACATACGAACCTGTCTAGGCTGGATCCCGACAGGGTGGCATGGTCACCTTGAGACAGGGAAGTCAGGGATCAGACAATAGTTGAATTGACACACATGGGAAATTGCTGGTCATGTGGAGTTTAGCAATAGGAAGGCCCCAAGGAATGAAAATAGTCAACATGACAAGCTGGGCCAGGGGTAGACCAGGTGTGTTAGCCTGAGGACACTAGCAGGTGGCAAAGGGGCCAACTGAGCACACTGGGAGGCAATTGGTCAGGGAAGTTTAGGATTAAACAGGACCTAGAGTTGCAGTACACAGGGTGTGGTTCTATAACTCTTGAAATTGAAATCTGGTAGATAAGATAAGGACACAGAAAAAATAAAAATTACACTCAACTTGACATAATCACTATAAACATCTTTTATATACCAGACCTTTGTACACATTTATTTGTATTACACACACACACATACACACACATACACACTCTCTCACACACACACACGGAATTATGCCAGTCAACTTTCCATAACTATATTTTTGCCTCTCCTGTATTTGCCTTTAACTATATTTTAACTCTTTCGGACAAAATGTTCCCTCTTTGACTCCACACACCTTGGGAGGCAGCGGATACAAATGCCTAGGAGGAAGCGGTAAACTAGCCGAGGTCACATTTCACCACAAGGCTCACTTATCCAACATCGTAAGCTATTAGTACTTTGGGGGCTTGTGTCAAGGATCAAAACTGAGCTCTCTCACACATATACTTCCTTCATACAAATCCCAGCACTACCATTGGGTCCAGAGTAGAAAGCTCCAGGGTGGGGAATCCACACTGCAGAATTTCCTCCTCTGGCTGTGCCACCCTGGAACACTCCACAGAACCATTGGAAAGTATCCACACTGAATCGCACACACTACATTCTTGACCTCATCCAGAATTACCCATGCCATCCTCCCTGGGCTCCACACTGTGATACTTGGTGACTGTCATTCTTAGTCCCTCGTAGATTCCCCCTCACCCAAGCGCTGGCGCGGCTCCTTCACACCAGCGTCCCCTGCACACTCAACCATTGCATTCTAAGCTGGAAACCTCAGTGTCTAGTGTCTGCGGTTCATAGATCTGGCTTTGTAACGGAGCGCATGCCCCTTTGAGCAGGAACCATATGCCAGTTATCTCTATACTTTTTCTCATGACATCCATCCAAGCACCATGCCCGATAATCAGTATCACTAGGATATAAATTATTACCAGTAAATTTTCCACCACTGAAGGTCATTGGAAAGCCTGATGCTCCTCCAGCAAAATCACTCATCATAAGAGCAACTTTCTCAGGCAGCCTTCCCCCATTGGGTCTGGTGCAGTCCACGGTGTTGAGTATTTTATGACCTGTGCAGAAACAACATAAAATCTGAAACAGTCCAGTTTGGTTGGCCAAGCCAACATGGTTGTCCAGTGCAGTCTATAAAATCTGATTCAGTTGATGATAGAAGAATTGTTATGTTCCCCCCCAAACCCAAACAAATTAAACAAAGACAGAAAGCTCAAAACACAAAGAAGAAGCTGTCAGAGTCTAGAGTTTTACAGTGTTCGGATATCCAAGTGAAGTAGTTTCTCCCTCGGGCTGGATGGGTTCTGGGTGCCTTATGGATCATCAGCCTGATTCCACTGTGGATCACAGGGTATTCCCCTAACTGTCTCCAGATGCTGAAGCTACGGATCCCAGTCAACACAGATGCCCCTATTTTGGCAAATCCTATGTACAATTATGTTCCAAATGATGACTGCCTAACTAAGGCCAGGCCTCACTCGTGATGAAGTTTTCTAGTGATAGGATTTTGAATCCTGTCGTTTTGTTTTGCTCTGCTTTGCTTTGCTCTTTAAGACAGGGTCTTATAGAGGCCAGGCTGGCCTGGACTGTTTATCATAAGATGACCCTGAACTCCTGTCCTTCCTGCTTCTAACTGCTGGGATCACATGTGTGTACCAACACACCCAGCAATATGATGAAAGGGACTCAAAACATTTATTCAACAATAAATTAATGATAGCATAGAAACAATGTAAATATTCATTCCCTTGTGCTAAACTACATACCTGTCATGACAGACTCCTAAATACTGAAAAGTTTTCATTTTGGGGGGAAAAAAGATCTAAAGGGTTGGTTCATTTTCCTAAGACAAGAGCAGAGTATATTGTGTTCTCTTAGATGGCAAGGGCAGAAGATGAGAACAGATTTCAGACAGCAGCCATCCTACCCACGGCATGCCTCATTTTCCACTGCTTGCCAAAGGGAAGGCACCTTTGTACTCCACGATAACGCACGTGTCCATCTCAGGATGAACACCATCCATCAAGATCATGAACCGGAGATTGCTGTCTACCTGCAGTCCGACAGAAAACAAAACAAAACCAAACAATTCTGTCAGGCAGTTCTGCCTTGATTTAATATTGAGAAGGCTAACATTTTGAGAAAGATTGGCAAATCAGATCAAAATTGAAAGGAAAAAATGTACTTTATTCAGAACTGGATTTATTAGCCTGTTTTATAAGGTTATACATTTGTTAAATGGGAAGGAAATCTTTTAGCAAACACAGTTATGTCCAAAGCTGAAGCTTGAATACAGGTTTTATTTACTATGGTCCATGTACAGACAATATGGGCCACTATCTATACATTTAAAGACCACCTAGGAAAGCATAATAAAGCAGATCTCTAACCTGTTGCCATAGTCCAAATGGTACCACGTTGATGTTAGTTAACCGGACACCACTCTGGTCAAGATTCCAAAACACAGGCCTTTCTGTGTCACCAACATAAATGGGAATGTCTGGTCGTCTCTGGGAAAGCAGCTTCAGAGTGGGATAACTAGGTCAGAGGGGTGGAAACAGAAAAAGGTTTAAAAAAAAAGATTCACCAGGATGAAAACAACGTGTTGACTGAAAAGAAAGCAGTTATAAATTAGCCTTCCATGAGAGCTCAGAGACAGGTTCCTTCTCACAGTCACGGCAACGTCTCAGGAGACATCACTTCCCCGCTAGAACATACATCGTGGAATGGACATCAGCCAAGTGTGTGAGTCCAGCATTCCACAGCGGCATTGCTCTGAATGGCAAGGCCAGATGAGGTGAGGAATGGGAGTCAGAGAGAGAGAGTCTTGCAGAAGTTGCTGCAAAATGAATGTCTTCATAATTTTCCTAAACAGCAACTCTCAGTAAAACAGAGGACACAGCACAGGACAGGAGGAGCCTGTGGATCACCGCCATGTTTTCCAAAGGCAGAAAGCTATGCTGACTTTGTTTACCCTTTGCAGAACCCAGAGAGGCCGTACAGTAAAATTTAATGCAGACGGTAAACATTCAGTGTTCCACTAGTCTCAACTCTGTTAGGTCTTTTGAACTGCTTATATACATGAAGGCAATTTGCATTTCTCTTGATCATCCATGACATAGAAGTTTTTATGTAGCACTGTTGGGTATGGTAGAAGGATGAACAAATGGCCAGGTACCCATTCTATCATGGGTGTTTCCACATATTTGAATTCTTTTTCTGTTGTGGGTTTTGTTGTTGTTTGTTTTGGGGGTGTGTTTTCCTTGTTTTGGTTGAGATAGGGTTTCATTGTGTAGCCCAAGCTGACCCAAGTTCCTAAAAGTCCTCCTGAGTACTAGGATTTTGGGCATGAGTCACCATGCCCAGTGGTCATTTGATTCTTATTGTATTCTCTCAGGATTTTGTTTTTTATAGATGAAAAAATATAGTCATAAATGTACAAGTAATACAAACAATAAACTGGTATTGAAACTTATTTTTCTGGCCAAACCTAACACTGCTTCCATTAGAAGATAGTTTCTGTTTTAGAATCAGACTAGCATCTGGGCATGGTACCACATCATGCCTACAATCTCCTACAGACAAATACATAAAAGAATCAGACTGTCATATAAAATGAAATATAATGCCATAAGCACAAACAAAATATGTATGCCAGTATGCATTCCCTGTACTAAGATAATATTCCTATGGGTTGGGGAGGAGAAATGGGGAGAAAGCAGGTTTTCTTCTCTAAGCAAAAGATTTAAAAATTCTAGGATTCTTTTGACTTGCCTTTAATCTCTGAGTTCAGAAAACAGATTTTGCATCATAAAGATGAGGAAAAAATGACCCCAGGAGGCTTATTTACCGCCCTGTAGCTGTGGTGGCATGAAGGAACATGTCCCCAGAGTCTTTACCATTTGAATACTTGGTCCTTAGTAGGCAGCAGTTGGGGTAGGCTTAGGAGGTGCGGCCTCAGAGGAAGTATGTCACCCGGGCACTCTCTCTGCTTCCTGCTCCCAGTTTAATATGTTGCTGCTCTAACCACGGCAGCAGTAAACTCCTCAGGCCACCCAGGGTGAACTCTAATGCTCTGGAACTATAAGCTCAAATAAACTGTTTCTTCTATAAGTTGCCTTGGTCCCAATATTTAATTGAAACCAGCAGAAAAGTAACCAATAACACGGTGGTTTCCTAATTGATAATAATCCTTACTGTTATGAAATTACCTTCTTTTGAGCGCTATTTGCACACCACACTCTTTCCTCCTTCATTTTTATATTCCAGGGAAGTCTCATTCAAAAAGTAGAGGTCAGACAGTAGGATTGGGGGAAATGACCTCAGAAATTATTAATTGACCAGGAAAGATTCCAAGTGAAAAGGGTTTGGTTATGGAGACAGAGCAAAAGGGGAAAAGTCACCCTCATCGGCAGTTTCCAGGGGCAAGCACCCAGCTAATCGGTACACAGTGGGTATTTAGGACCCTGTCCTTAGCGTTTAACAGCTTTGCCCCAGGAGGCCCTGACTCTGGCCCTCAACTGGCTCTTCAGGCCCATGGCTAAAGAGTAACTTGACCAAATGACATTTAAAGTTCTTATTCCTATCCTACCCCAAATTCAGGGCTGTCCAACAGAAGGCATCTCTCTAAGACCTGGGCAACTCTAAATGAAGTATAATGCAATCACATATCTCCATATCACAGCCAGTCTATAAAAAATCATCAGCTATACACACAGTGGTTATTACAGAATGCGCACCCAGGGCTGCCATGAGCTTCAGGTGAGACAACTGCAGTTCCACGAACTGGTTCAGGGTAAAAGTATTGCAACAAACGAGCAAAGCTTGGTTTGTCGTACTGCGGTCACTCAAGGGGCTAGACAGTTAAAGAAGTGAGTTATAAGCGATTTATTACTGTTTCAGTTCATTCAAAATATAAACCATTTCCCTTTAAGAAATCTATGTGAGGATAGTCATTTCTTCCAGTTCCACATTTTTTAGAGGTCAGCCATCCAACAACCAATATTTTATCCGTTGCAGTGACTTTCTAGCAAAGTACATCCGGCAAATGCTTTATCATACAGGGTCACAGAAGAAGAAACAGTGAAAAGTTCTTGAGAATATCGTGACTGAGAAAAAGGGATTTAAAACTTCCACACAGCTTAAAAATTAACACAACCCATAACTAAACACAGAGAGTGAGGATATGACCCACCTTCTTCCGATAATTCGCACATTAAAAAGGAAGAGAGGTTTGTTGCTGTTGTTGTAGATTAGTGTGACTTCTGAATTGAAGGTTCTGCTTTCACCCTCCCTTTTGATTGCCTGGATTTGGGAAGTGACCTTTGGGTCATTAGCACCACAGCAGACTCAAAGGAGTGTTGGCTGAGCTGATTTGGGATTAGCATTGGAGAACACTGTGAAGATGTTCTAGAGCAGGTCACAGCAGTGTAAGATGGTGATTCTAGCACATGGGGGCTGAGACACAAAGATCCAGACAGCCTGGGTACACAGCAAGGCTGTCTCCAGAAACAACAGGCCAGGACTTGGCCAAGCAGTGCATGAGCCAGACGTCTTCCTGCTTCTGTACACAGCCTTACAGGATAATGTAAGATAAAGGCAATAATATTTTATGACATGTGGAGATTGTATCTGCCACTAAATTTTTATTGGGACTTGGTTCTTATGCTCATTTGTGACTCCCTGTGGCTCTCCTGTTTCAATAGCAATGCTGAGCAACATTCAATATGTGTTGAATGACTTACAAAACTGAAAATATTCAATTGGCCCTTTATTTAAAAAAGTACCTGTTTGTCATGTTTGATACAGTGTTGCTATGTAGCCCACACCAGCATTGAGTTCCTGATCATCCTGCCTCAACTTTTCAAATGCTAAGAACACTGGCCCTTTACTAAANTATTATATATATACACACGCACATACATATATACATACCTATATGTGTGCTATAAATTTTGAACTAAAACGTTGCTCTGATGGGCTTTATGCCTGTTCATCTTCCAACTAGGACAAAATGGAAGTCTGTAAGGGGTTATCAACTACCCTGCTTTTCATAATGATTCCTACCACATTCCTGTTGGTATAAACTGTGGAGCACTTTTTAAAATTAGAATTGTGGTACATGTACAAAAATGTACTTTTATTTCTCCTGTTCTTCATAGTCCTAATGGGGCAAGTCAGCGTGGGTGGGCAGTGATTGAAGAAGAATCTAAAAACCTTTTATAAGCAGGCCACAGTGGAACATCTCTATAATCCCAGCATTTGGAAGGAGAAGTATAAGGATCAGGAGTTCAAGGGCATCCTTAGCTACATAGTGAGTTCAAGGCCAGTCTGAACTTCATAAAGAACCTGTCTAAGAAACAAAGCCGCAACCCTAAAGATTCCCCCTGATGCCTGTAGTTCAGCCATTGTGGTATCTTTTGTTTGTCTGGCTGTTTGGGTTTTTT
>LOEQ01002424.1:36532-49698 GCA_001685075.1 Bramus lutescens | reverse complement strand
TCTCTCTCTCTCTCTCTCTCTCTCTCTCTCTCTCTCTCTCTCTCTCTCGTGTGCTGAGACTAGAACCCAGGACCTTGTGCATGTTAGGCAAGCATTCTACCATTGATCTAGATCCCTAGCTGTTTGAACTATGTTTTTTTCTTTGTTTGTCTTGCTTCATTCTGTGTGTATTGGGAAATAGCTTCGAGCTCACAGGTTTGAAACAATACCTCTGCAACCCAAACATTCCCATACAAGTACATGTACTCTAGAAGTAGGCTACCATAACTAGGATTGTCAAGCTAATTTAGAGTTCTTAGAGAAAAGAGAAAGTAAATCTAAGCAAAACATAAAATTTTGAAGTCTGGAAACTGTCCCAGTGAAGCAAGAGGAAAGCTTACTAGAAGCAAGTTGCTGATTATGTCGTTTAAAATATCTAGATAAACTAACTGCAAACAGGGTCCCTGGCAAGAGAGCAAAGGACCCGTGTACCTTGCATCTAAATCCTCGATATCTTTCATGAATAGGCCTCCCTGGTGCTTGCAGAGGTTCTTGCATGCCTTGAGGTGACCCTTCTCCTTGTAAATGATATACTCTTTGCCAGTAGTCTTATTCCTAAAAAAGTTGATCCCTTCATTGAGGTTGGCAGTTTCAGCGGGCGACAGAGACAGCAGGGTCTCAGCTGTCTGTTTCCTGCGAGGGAGAGGCGACATCATGAGGAGCATTAGTGATGCTGGCTTTGAAAGGGTAAACATTCTGAACTGATAGCGTAAAAGTTGGTCTCCCTCAGCTCAGGCTCAGTGCTCCCCCCAATAGTGCCCTTTAAACCCATGCGCATATGCTTTCCTACAGAGCTGAGTCCTCTCTCACTTGCCTGTCCATCACCTGCCAGCTCCTGGGTATTCCAAAGCAGTTGCTGGGGTTCCTCCTTCTTCTGCAGCTTTTTTCCCTCCTGCCAGGAAGATGAAAAAGGCGGTAAACTGCCTGGAGAGAGAATGCTTACTCAAAGTCACTTTTCCGTTAATGGTGTTTCCTCTCCCCACCCCCACCTCCTTTAAAAGCCTGGGTTTCCGGCTCAGCCTTCCCTGCTTTCTCTTTTACAACTGAACATCCCTCAGCCTCAGATGGCGTTCAGGTCCTCCAGGATGGCCATCTGCCTGTAGGTTCAGCTGGAACTTGCCCCTCCTTGGCCAAGCCTCCTGGATCCATCACTGACTACTGCAGGCAACCCCACCCCGCAGGGTACCAAAAGAGTCCCTGGTACCCTGCCTGCTCTCTTTATACATGTCCTCTTTGAAAGTCCTGTCTCGAGTTTTTCTCTTCCACCACTTAGCTCACCCCCTGTCCCATGCTGTCTTCATCGGTCAGCTATTTAGCAAATTAACCCTCTCAGGCATTACATTTGAATGATTTACAGAAAACTTAGCAGCCGATGAGGTATTGAAACACCAGGTTTGACTGCAGCCCAGTTTCTGAACAGGCTGTTTCCACTGTGGACTTTGAATCCTAGCAAAGGTGAAGTTCTGTGGGGGAGGTTTTTTTCAAAATGCACCTTTTTCCCTTATCTGTGGTGCCAAGAAATCTGGGTGTATGTGGTTTACTTGTATCTTTTACTCCAAACTTAAACTGGCTCAAAAATTCTCTCCTCCCCTCATGTTGCCCTTATAAATGAGCTGAAGTATATGTGGGGATGCTTTCATTTTCAGTCCGTAAATGTCTGAACCCAGAAGGCAAAAAAAAAGGGGGGGGGATGGGTGGGGAACGTGGCAGGACGAAGAGCTCAAGCTATTCCCAGTTCTCTACCGAGGGAGGCACAGCTCTGGGACAGATACCCTTCTTATGGCACAGCCACTGCTACTTCTGTTCTTCATGCCTCCCAGTTCTGTTTACAGCACGTGTTGGCTTATTCCCGGGAAACGTTTTAAGCGAATATGGTAGGAAGGAATCCATTCCAAAACTTGTGAATCACTTTACAGTGTAAACAGCTAACACCCATTTAAAAGCAAGCACAGGCGCCACGCCTCTGGTGGGGAAAGGCGCACAGAGAAGCCGTCTTCAGATGCTGTGATCTTTGGATTGCTTGGCTGAATGACCACTGTGTTAGGGTCCCAGCTGTGCCACCCACTGAAGAAAGCAGGTGCAATGAAGTGCAGCTCTTTTTAGCATCACATGCAACCACATCAGAGAAAACACAAAGCAGAAAAATATTGGAGCTCCAACATACAAGCCTGTTTTTGAGACAGGGTCTCCTGGAACCCATTTTGATCTCAAACTCATTATGCAGGCAATGACTGAATCTCCTGCCTCTACCTCCCAAGTTCTGGGTTTACAGGTGTTCCTACCATGTGCACCAACACCTACAGCTACATGGTCTAATGTATGTTTTTCAGCGTTTAGTTTTACCCTAAGTATTTTTAAAAAAAAGCCTTTAGGGGGTAGCAGCTGTTGAGGCATTGTGCAGTAGCCTTTATGGGGCAGTAGCTGTTGAGGACTGTGGATGGAGGCTCATAGGATCCTAGCCCTGGGCTCTACTGCAAGCCTGGATGGGAGCCATGGCTCCGTGTATACGCCACATCGGATGGGTAGAGATTGCTCTGTGAGGGTACTACCATGCCTGGCCCAGTCTGAAGCCTCCTGACTGCTGTCACTCTCCCTGCAGGGACAGCTCAGACAAGGTGGAGCAGATGTCCATGGAGTCAAGGATGTACCACACACCCTGGTACCTGATAAGCAAGACCCTCAGGAGAAGCTGCAGCCACAGCTCTACCCATCCAGTCACACCCTGACTGAGAGGAGTCAAGGGACAGCAGCGGTGGTGGTAGGTCTCAGCTGAAGCCTTCAGGTCACCTTAGAACAGGACCTGGACAGCAGAGGGGTCACCTCAGCTGCCGTGTATCAGGATAACGACAAGGGGAAGCTGAACCCGGAGGTATTAGCACACACCTCGGGATCCGTCCATGTGAGAGGCCCTCAAACTACAATCCAAGAGCAGATTGGAAAGTGTTGAGCGCAGATGGCTCAAGTTAAAAAGAGACCTTTGCTTGTGTGGAAAAGGATAAGGATGGATGACGTTCCTGCCTCTGAGCCTGATGGGAGACTCACCATAGAATGTTGACAGTTATTTGAAATATGAACCCCTCTGAATTCTTGTCATCTCTCCAAAGAATCACAAGACCAAGGAGCCCTAAATGCCCGATTTGCCTATGAGTGGAGTCAGGATAAAAGTGAAAACATCCCTAATACAGCGCAAGAGGCACAGCATGTCAGGGTGCTGGGGAAGGAGGTTAGGAGGCAGGCACAGGAAGATTGCTGCACATTCACAACCAGCCTGGGCTGCAAAGCAAGACCCTGTCTCAGAAACAAACAAAAAAGCTGGATGCACTGGCTGTATTAATTAGTGATCAACACACATTAACCACTGCCCCCTCTCTTTTTTTATCAGTATTTCTGTGTATAAAGAATAAGGTAAATCATGCAAATATTTTGAAAAAAGAGTACCACAAAGTAAAGTGCTTATTTCAGCAAAGACAATGTTACTGATCTACTACTTCCAAGATATATAGCAAGTTAGATGTGGTGGGTTCATATCAGTTATTCCAGTACTGGGAAGACTGAGGCAGGAAGATTATGAGTTCAAGGCCTGCCTTAGTTACATAGTGACACTCTGTCTCAGGGAAGGAGGTAAGACATAGTACCATGAGTGATGCTTTGGGAATTTACTTTGAAACTCAAAATCTAGAGCCATGCTGAGTACGGTGGCACACACCTATAGTCTCAGCACTTAAGAGGCCAAAGCAGAGTAATCAGGAGTTCAAAGCCAGTCACATACATATCAAGTTCCAGGATAGCCTGGACTACAGAGTGAGATACAGCCTCCAAAACTAATAACAATGTAGATCTCACAATAATATAAACAGGAGGAGAGTTCTCTGGGGTAAGACTTCACTCATGCTGTGATGCTGTTGCCGTCATGAGAATCACTCTAGAGCAATGATTCTCAGCCTACGGGTTACAACCCCTTTGGGGCCAAACGACCCTTTCGCTGGGGTTGCCTAAGACCATCAGAAAAAAAGCAGTAGCTGCATTACAATTCATAACAGTAACAAAATTACAGTATGAAATAGCAATGGAAATAAATGTATGCTTGGGGGGTCACTACAACATGAAGAACTGTGTTAAAGAGTTGGAGCATAAGAAAGGGTTGAGAACCACTGCTCTAGAGGACAATGGTCATGGGTTCAGGGCTGAAGGTTGAGGGAGAAATAGGGATAAGAATATCAGTGAAGCTGATATTCAGTAGAACAGGAGGCCTTATTGAAGGCACCTCTCATAAACCAAGAAATCCTCCAGAGCTGCACTTAGAAAAGAGAATGGAAGGGAAAGGATTGTCAATTTTATAGGACCATGTTGCTATTCATGATTTCTTTCTAAATTTATTCACTCATAATTTTATAATGTGTGTGATCACAGCCCCCAGTTCCATTATCCTCTCTCATCCATTACCCTACCACCACCAAACCTCTCCTTCTCCCCAAGTCCCTCTCCTACACTTGTATCTTTTTCTTTTTTTGTGGACAATTATATTGTGAACTTGGATAGAGGGTTATTTACTTGAGCAAAGGCTATGCCACTGAGAAATATGACTTCCCATTCCCCAGAAGGCACTGACTGCTTACTGTCAGATCCAAAGGAAACTCCCCCAAAATTTGGCACCCATGCCCCTCTACCAAAGGATCCATTCCCTTATCACTGTCAGAAGAGGCAAATGGCTATCTATGGTGCCTATTTTCATACCAAACCCATCCATGCTGGCCTCACTCAGTATCCTAAGAACCAGCTGCTCCTCTTCAGCTTTTTTCACCCAGCCCTCTCCCCTAATTCTTGTTACCAGGACACTTGCCCTTCTCTCTCCCACCCTTTCATCCCTTACCACATGTTCTCAAAGCTCCCTTCTGGAGCTTTCTCACCTCCACTTAGGAGCTGCCCATGCCTGTGTCCTTGCCGCTTTCCCTCTGTCGCTGGAACCTTCTGTTTAAGTCCTGCTGTTTCCTTGTGCCTTCCTGGGACTCTATAATATTGGGTTCCTCCCATGCGTAGATTCCGTTTGTGACCTTCCCCCCTTATCTTACCTTGTTCTATTCTTTTTTCCTCCTCTGACTCAGAGATTGTGTCAAAGCTTTGCTGTATTTCTACAAGTGACTTGGCTTTACTACAGCTCAACAGGTAAAATGTGACACACTTGATTTTCAATTCTTGTAGATTGTAACAACTTCCACCACTGCACAAACAAATATTCCTCAAATTTCTTCTGTCTAAACTTTCTCGGCTCTACACTCTCAAAAGTCTCTTATCTAAAGCTTTTTCTACTATACTTCTTCTATATTTCTTGAAAATCTTTACTATTTATTTTCTCTTTGCTCTCAAAAAAGTATCTTAAGAATATGCTGAAAACTATCTCATGATTTGTAAGTCCATTAGGTATGGTTGAAAATCTATAATATCTGGGATTAAGAGCACTGGCTGGTCTTCCAGAGGTCCTGAGTTCAGTTCTCAGCAACCACATGGTGACTCGCAACTGTCTATAATGAGATCTGGTGCCATTTTCTGGCATGGAGGCAAACATGCAGACAGAATATTATATTCTAATAAGTAAATAAGTCCTTGAAAAAAATCTATAAGATTTGTAACAAAAAACTAGCTTAAATCTTGTAATGAAAGGCTAATGATTAAAAAAATCTACACATAGGTAATCTTAATTTGCTATAGCATACTATATAAGTAATCCACATTTTGTTTAGTAAAATAGGTGTTTTTAAATAGCAAAAATGCAGCTTGTCTTCATCTTGGCTAATGACCTCACCAGGATGAAAGCAACCATGTGGCTGGCAGCCATCTTTATTAAGGCTAAAGAGAGTGCGTGCCAGGTAACTTCACCACCGTCTTGATTAAGATGACCACATGATATAAACCAACACTCATAAAACCTCATAGTCCTAATGAGCCCTCTGCTTATTGTTTAATATCAAAGGAGACTTCCTGAAACTTGGCAGGTGATATGTATCAACAAAGGTTACTGCTGCTCTTCCCTGGACTTGATCGTTATATCAAATATACTCAGGAACCCTAAAGATACTTCATAAACAGACTGCAGGAAGCAGTTTGAAAAATATGATACCTACATTCCTTAGAGAGATGTGGGAGGCTTTTGGCTATTTGGTGGGTTATAGATTTTTGTTATATTTAGGGGAATATGGAAATATAGGAATGATACAATAAAAGGGTAGATTATTGAATATATTTTAAAAACAACTATTAATCTCAAATATTTTGTATTGGTATTGACTTTTACATATTGATATAAATTTAGGGTCATTTTTGTTAACATACACTGTATATATATATATATATATATATATTTCTATTCTTGCCTAAGGTATTGTACCTATACAGATCATTTGAAAATGTAAGGTAAATTTCTAGTTTTTGAAAGCTATTATTATGAACTATTTAGGATAATCAAGAAATACAGGTTAGCAATTAGTCATTTATAACAATCAACTGTGAAGATATGTAAAGCATGTTTTCTAGATCATATTGAGATATATTTTAGAGAGATAAATATCTTCAAACACATCAAAGATCTATAGAATATTTCATTTTAAATATTTTGTTAATTCAGAACTTTTCATGACAATGAGATACATCTGCCCCTGGCAGCACCAATTTACTTCATAATAATGCAAAGGTGTGTTGCAAAAACAAAACAAAACAAAAAAGCCGGGCCATGGTGGTGCACGCCTTTAATCCCAGCACTCAGGAGGCAGAGACAGGTGGATCTCTATGAGTTTGAGGCCAGCCTGGTTTACAAAAGCTAGCTCTAGGACAGGCTCCAAAAGCTACAGAGAAACCCTGTCTCAAAACAACAACAACAACAAGCAAAGATGTATTGCAGTCTTTTATGTTGCATTTGTTTAACTCTGTGAAGCTGTGTTACTTTGCCTGTCTAAAACACCTGATGGTCTAATAAAGAGCTGAACAGCCAGAGCAAGGCAGGAAAAAGGATAGGCGGGGTGACTGGCAGAGAGAATAAATTGGAGGAGAAATCTTGGAAGAGGAGGAAAGAGCAAGAGAGAACAAGGAGAGGATGACGTTAGGGGCCAGCTACCCAGCCATGGACTAAGAGTGAAAGTAAGATATACAGAAGAAAAGAAAAAAGCCCAGAGGCTAAAGGTAGTCTGATTAATTTAAGAAAAGCTGGATAGAGCATTATTTGTAGCAGCTAGAACCTGGAAAGAACCTCAATGCTCCTCAACTGAAGAGTGGATAAAGAAAATGTGACACATTTACATACTGAAGTACTACTCAGAGATAAAAAAGCAATGGCATCTTGAAATTTGCAGGCAAATGGATGGAGCTAGAAAAACAAAAAACATTCTGAGTGAGGTAACCCAGTCCCAGAAAGATGAACATGGTATGTACTCACTCATAGGTGGAATACTAGCTGTAAAGCAAAGGATAACAAGCCTATAGTCCACAATCCTAGAAAAGCTAAGTAACAAGGTGAGCCCTAAGAGAAACATATATAGATCCCCTGGGAAGGGGAAATGGACAAGATCTTCTGACAAAATTGGGAGCACTGAAAGATAAAAAAAAAAAAAGTGACACATCGTAATCTTAAACTGAAACAAGGACCATTTGAACCAATATCAGAAATAAAAAGGACAACACTACAGACCCCTGTGATCATTAGAGGAACAATAAAAAGATACTATGAAAAGCCCTGCTTAAAGATTAGCTAAACTATATGAGACAGACTACAACACACACACACACATACACACACACACTCCAAAATAAAAACAATAGCAACAACAGAAAAAACTACTCCAAAAGAAAACTACCAAATTATCAATATTTAATTATATGATGATAAAATATTCATTCCAAAACATCATAAGAGAGTAAAAAGATAAAAAGTAAAGATGATCCATTTCTTTGTGTAAATGACAAAAGAATCCTCTGCAGAGCTTCTAAGAATTTCCACAAATTCATGATTACAGGAAAAATAAGCCAAAAATATTTGGATGGGCATTTCACACAAGGGAATGTTCAAATTGTCAATAAATGTTTAAAGGGAGCCAAGTATCTCTCATAGTTGTGGAAATAAAAACAAAAGTCTTACCAAGATATGGCTGTGCCCACCAGATGAACTAAGATTAAACACCTGAAAATATCAAGCATTGGTCTGGGGGTGGTGGCAATGGAAAGTCTGATAAGTTACTATGGATAAGAATGTGATTCAGTCACGCTGAAAAACTGTGACGTTGGCTGGAAAAACAGAAAATACGCATGGGCCCCGTCTCCCACTACCATTCTAGTCTCAACACTAGACAGGGATATGAATATGTTCTTCGAGACACGTGTACAAGAATGTGCAACAGCATTATTTACATTAGCACTGAACTAGAAAGCTCAAATGGTTAACAATAAAATAATAAATTATAGCTGTATAGGTTTTATAGGTAAATTGCACAGTATCATATTAAGGTATCATGACAGAATTCAGCAGGAAAAATAAACAATTCAAACAACTTGCAAAGACATGTAACAATAATCCACACATGACACTGGGGAGTAGAAACCGCATGTAGAAATGTATGCCATGATTTCATTCAGATGAAGTTCCTTAATGGGCAAAGTCAACATTCATTATTTAATAATGTGAGCAAAATGCTACATCTTCAGTGGGAGAGTTATAAATAGAAAAGAATGAGCTATGGATGAACCAACTAAATAACGATATATGCAGCCATACTAGAAAAGAAAAAAACTACAACCAACCATCTCTGCCTTCCATGCTCCAGACAGAGAAAGTAGAGCAGATCAAATCCAGGGTGGGCAGAAGGAAGAACTCAACAGAGTGGACGTTAGTAAAGAAAAACAGAACACAGCAGGAAAATCAACCAAATGAGTTGTTTCAAAAGCAAATTTGAAAGATCCTCTGGGAAAATTACAAATATCAGAACTAAAAGAGGGTGTTCATTCCCACCATCTCTATGGAGGCAAAATAGGTAAATAGCTAGAGAAACACAAACTGTCAAACCTGTCTCATAAGGAAATAAATATTTGAAGTAAGTCCATTCTAGGTGAACAGATTGAATTAATGGCAATGAATCCCCTTTCCTCAACTGCTGTCAGAGTTCTTAACCCTCCCAAGGCTGTTAAGACAGCTTTGTGGTGATGAAGCCCTCATAGCATCTGAGGGCTAGCACGGCACTGAAGTACTCACCAAATCGTAAGTCTGAACCAAATCAGCTGCCTCTGCTTGACCCTTGCCCTCTACAACAAGGTGCCCAGTCACAGAAGATCAGATCAATGCCTTCATTAAAGAAGCCAGTATGAATGTTGATATTTTCTGGCCTGGCTTACGTGCAAAGGCCTTGGCCACTGTCAACATTGGGAGCCTCATCAGCAAGGCAGGGAGGGCCTGGTTGTCCTGCTCCAGTGCTGAAGTGGCACCAGCCAGTGGTCCTGCCTCCTCCACTGCTGCTGCCCTAGCTGAGGAAAAGGAAGTGGAAGCAAAGATGGGAGAATCTGAGGAGTCTGAGGACAATATGGGCTTTGGTCTTTTTGACTACACCTCTTTTGTTGATGTGTTCACTAAAAAGGCGAATGTATAAAAACAAAAGGAATCCCAGCAGTTCTATAGCTGAGGGTATAGCTCAGCTGCAGAGCATGTATATAGAGCATGCCAGGCCCATAACCAAACAAAACTTCATTCCAGAAGTGAAACACAAGGCCACACAGCTTCACTGATGAATTATAGCAAACATTTACAGAAGTATTAATAACAATCTTCCGCACACCCTTCCAGACCAAATGGGATTTCTCCCCCCCAAAACAAGCTTTCTTTAATATCTGAAAATCAGTTCATGGACCAGCAAAATTGCTCAGTGGGTAAAGGTGTTTGCCGCCAAGCCTGAAGATCTCAGTTTGATCCCTGGGGCTCACCTGGTAGATGGAGAGAACCAACTCACACAAGTTGTTCCCTGACCTCCATGTGTGTGCCAAAATCATATTCACAAAATATGAGATTTACAAAATCAAATGTAACAATTTCTTAAAATGAATTCATACAGCATATTCACATCACAAAAGATAATCACAAAAGCTGCAGAAAGATGAAGAAAAAACCCTCTTGTCCTTAAAAAAAAAACTGTTACAAATCTACAGCTGGAAGAAATTCCTACGATCCGACTATAGTAATCTAGGAAAGCCCCACTTGTAACATTAATATCCAAAGAGGGATGCTTCATCCCCCAACATAGGAGGAAAAATTAATGATGTCTGTTCTTCCCACATCAGTTCATCATTGTAGCAGAGGTTCTAACCAGAAGTTAGGCTAAAAAAAGTTAAAGTATCCAGATCAGAAAGGATCTGTGAAACTCTTTGCAGACAACATGACCATATGCAGAAAAGCCTGAAAGTGTCACCAAAAACAACCTCTTAAAGCTAACAGACAATTCTAGTCTGAATGTCATCTTTAAAAAAAGAGGGGGGCTGGAAAGATGACTCAGCAATTAAAAGCACGTGTTCCTCTTGCAAAGGCTGGGAGTTTGATTCCCAGCACCCATGTTGGACAGCTTAAAATCCACCTGCAACTCCAGCTCTAGGGGATCCAACACCCTATCCTGGCATCTGTGGGCACCTACACACATGCGGCATATACACACAGGCACAAAAATAAATCTAAAAAATTTCATCAGGCATATAGCTCATGAGAAGACATCTATAAAGCACTGTTTAAAAGAAGTAACGACCTAAGAAAGAGAGAAAGATAGCCTCTATTCAGAAAGACTCAAAGTCATCTGGCCTTTCCACCTTCATTTACAGAGTTAGTGGAGTTCTTATGCAAATCCTGGATATTGGCAAAGGGGACTCAAAGCGTCTCAGCAATAATATGGAAGAAAAACGGCAGTGCTGCGAGAATCGTGGCTAAATTTCAAACTCCACAAAACTACACAGTTTTCAGCAGTGAAGGCGAACGTACACATGGATGGGATGGACGTGAGCATTCAGAAATAGAGGTGTCATCTTTAATCTTTCCAGCCCCTGGCGCTGGGATAACTAAATAGGCACAAGCAAAAGACGAACTGCACTCCTACCCCAAATGACACACACAAAATAACTCAATACTCATCACGGAGAAAAACTTAACAGATAAACTAAAGAACTGCTCAAAGTAAATGGTGACGAGCTCGTTTCGAGGATTTCTGGGCTGAGAAAATGTCACGACCATTCAAGGACTCTAACGTGACTGAGTTCATTAGGTTCCTGCTGGAGCAAGCTCTTCCCCTCCCACACTATGCAGAGGCTCTGTGGCGACACCTTTTGGTTGGTGATGTGGAATCAGCCCAAATGTCCATTGGTGGATGAATGGATTGAGAAAATGTGGTATATTTTGGTTGGTGAACCTAGCCTTTAACAGCTGAGCCAGCCATAGGACTCCCGGCAATGGGAGATATGGAGCCTGAACTAGCCATCTCCTGCAACCAGGCAAGACTCCTGGTGGAGGGATTGGGACACCAACCGAACCATACAACCTTCGGCCTACAATTTGCCCTGCCAACAAGGTGTGCTGGGGTAAAAGTGGTGCAGACATTGTGAGAGTGACCAACCAATGACCTGCCTAGCTTGAGACCCATGCTACAAGAGGGAGGCCACTCCTGATACTGCCTGCAGGGCCAGGACTCAGAAGCTAGGTAGCCCAGGGATGACGATAGAGATTCCTAATGATAACTCTGCTATGCTCGTTAGGTGAAGCTTGGGGAGTCCTATAGAAGAGGAGAAGGAAGGATTGTAGAATCCAGAGGGGTCAAGGACACCACATGAAAACCCACAGATCAACTAACTTGGGTTCATAGGGGTCTGCAGAAACTGAGCAGACAATGAGGGAACCTGCATGAGACTGACCTAGGTCCTCTGCATATATTTTTCAGTTGTGTAGCTTGTGGGACTCCTAACAGTAGGTGCAGGGGGCTGTCTCTAACTCTTTTGCCTGCTTTTGGCACCATTTCCCTCCTACTGGGTTGTCTTGTCCAGCTTTAATATGAGGGGTTTAGTCTTACTGCAACTTGATATGCCATGTTTAGTTGATATCCATAGCAGGCCTAGGGGCAAAAGGGAGGTAGGGACAGGGCAGAGAGGAGGGAGGACAAACTGCTGTTGGGATGTAAAAAAAGAAAAAGAAAATATGGCACATACACACACATAGTGGAATATTAGAGCCATAAAAAATGAAGTTGTGTCATTAGCCCAATGAGCTTGGAAGTCATTATGTTAAGTGAAACGAGCTTGCACAGAAGTACAGACATTACCTGGCCTGTGCAGAGAAGCTGAAAGTACTGGCATCGCTGACATACAGAGCAGAATAATGGCGGGCAGTGTGCCTTGTTCACAATAACACTTACACTTTGAAGTCGTTAGAAGGTTTGAGTGCAGCATCACAAAGATATAGTAAATACTGATGGGTAAGATGACTACCCCAATGGTCATGTTACATACATGTATAGAAATGCCTCCCTTGGACCCCATAATCATGTACCATTATTGTGTATGAAATGGTTAAAAATACAATAACTAAAAAGTGAAAGAATTAGACTTCAGAGGAGAGTCAGAAAGAAATTCTAATAGAAGATGATCAGATAAAAAAAGCAGCCCATACCAAGGGATGTGGGTAACCCAAAGCTGAAGACCGGGAAATGACTCTTTTGATGAGCTCCTGAAGATTAGAAGTTGGTGTTGTCACATATGGACCCACCTGGAAATTGGAAACAGACAATATTGTCAGACAAAATTTGGGAGCACGGGGGCAGGGAGTAGAAGGAAGGGTAGAAGAGGAGGATTGGGAAGAACTTGAGGGAATGGGATAGTTGAGATGGAGGAAGGACAGAGATGAGAGCAAGGAAAGAGATATCCTGATTGAGGGAACCATTATGGGGTTAGCAAGAAACCTGGCTCTAGAAAAAAAAATGCCCAGAAATCCGCAAGAATGACCCTAGCTAAGAGCCTAAGCAATAGAGGGGAGGGTGTCTGAACTGGTCTTGCTCTGTAGTCAGACTGATGATTATCTTATATCACCATAGAACCTTTGTCCAACAACAGATGGAAACAGAGGCAGAGACCCA
>LOEQ01002423.1:613033-669952 GCA_001685075.1 Bramus lutescens | reverse complement strand
TTCATTATTTGTTGGTGATTCTGAAGTCATCCATTCCCCCTCCATACTAGTCTTACTCTCTCCTCTGTTCATTATTTGTTGGTGATTCTGAAGTCATCCATTCCCCCTCCATACTAGTCTTACTCTCTCCTCCATTCATTATTTGTTGGCTTGCGTCCTCTATGTAGAGAACGTACCTGGTGCCTGGCTGCACCAGTCCATACTGAGGAACACAACAAGGAACAGAACAAAGAAGGCTGTTGTCATGGAGAAGCATCCTGGTGAAGAAAATGTGAGAACAAGAAATAAAAATGAGGTAGAGAAGCTTCAAGTGAAGGAGGTGGGCAGGGCAGGCACTGGTTTAGAAGAGGGAGCCAGGACATGCCACTCTAAAGGGAGGGCATTGGAGACAAGGCAGAAATGATAAGAAACAAGTCAAAGAATGGGAAACACTTCAGGATAAGAACATGTCATGTTGGTTACAAGGGTTGTGATAATAGTGATAATGGGAGCTTGGTGAGTTTGAAGGTTATCTGTTTTCTAATGATGTGTAGGTGAAACATTGTGGACAAGGCAGAGAGTTGTCAACAACTCTGAGAAGACAGCCAAGGCTTGGGGCCAACTTACTACACTATGCGAGGATTCGAGATTGTGTTTTAGGACCAGAAGATGATATGGGAGGACTTTGATTGAGGAAGGCACAGTCATGTATGCATGGGCTCTGAGTGAAAGGATTCCCCCAGTCACAGGGTGAAAACATTCAGGAAAAAACAATGTGCTTAATGAAATGCCACAGAGTGCCTGTGGAGATCAGAGGACAACTTTTGGAATCTAATCTCCTCTTCCATCTGGTGAGTTCTGGCCATCAGCCTTGGCACCAAGTCCTTCAATCCACTGATCCATAATGGTGGCCTAACTTTACTCTTGCTGCTCTTCAAACAATGTAGTTTAGCAACTATGTGCATACATTGCATTAGTTATTGTAAGTAACCTAGAGATAATTTAATGTGTGAGGAGGGGACAGATTATATACGAACTCAATTCCACTTTAAAGAATGGACTTGTGCATCTATAGAGTTGAGCATCTGAAATCAAGAACCTGTGGACACCAAAAGACAAATATATATGACCTTGTGGAATATGGATTGCTATGTCTATAGAAACCTGACCATATTTATGAGGAAGGGAGGAGAGCGGAGAAATATGTAGCTCAATAAAAACCATTAAAAAAGAATAAATGATCAAACGGTGTATTGGTCAGTTTTTCAACACTGCAACAAAATACCTGACAAGTTCAAGTTGAAGAAAAGGCTTTTGGGGGCTCATGGTTGTAGAGATGTCATATTATCATGGCAGGAGGGTGAGGGGGAGCAGAACTCACCTGTATTGCTTGGGAATCAGAAAGACAGAGTACCAGCACTATGAGACTTTCTCCTTTCCCATTTAGTCCATCCAGCCCCTGTCCCATGTGATGGTGTCTCCCATATTCAGGGTGGGTTTGTCCTCCTTAGTTAAGCCTCTTGGGGAAGGCCCTCACAGATACAGCCAGAGTATGCCTTTCTAACCTCCCAGGTGCTCAATCCAACCAGCCAGTGGTCAAGATCAATCATCACCCATAGCCTCATGCATCAGCAGTAAGAGCACAATGATAACTACATGGGAAAGACCAAGCTAATACCAGCAAGACACATCGATACAGGTCCCAAAGAGGAAGTGATAACTTACTATGTTAAGTAAGTTTTAAAAAAGCTCTCAGAACAAGGGCTAGAGCAATGTTTTGTCAGTTAGGAGCACTTGTTACTTGTCCAGAGGATCCAGGTTCGATTCCCAGCACCTACATGGGTGCTCCCAACCATCCATGTAACTCCAATTCCAAGGAATCTAACACCCTCTTCTGTCTTCCACAGGCACTGCATACACACAGTACACAGATGCACACATAGGCAAAACACCCATACATATAAAATAAAATTTAAATTTAAAACGGCATCTCAGAACAAGACCAGATGTACTTCAAGGAATTTAAGGTACTTGCAAATGTGGCAGAAAGCTCCTGCCAGAAGGAAACAGCAGAAGAACAAAGAGACCAAGAACTCTGGAAAATAGTTTGTGAGAACTAGAAGCAAGTACATTTCCCAAAATCTCAAGACTTACCAAAGGAACACTTAAAATGATGCTGGTGAATCAGTCGTCAGAACAGGGCAGGCAAGATGCTCACAGAATAGAAGTATTTGCACCAAGTCTGATGTTTTCAGTTCCACACACAGGATCTATGAGGTAGAAGGACAGAAATAACTCCCAAAAACTGTCTTTGTACCTGTATACACATACTAGGACACATATCTGCCCATATACATGCACATATGAACACACAAAACAAATAAATAAATTATAATCAAAATTTAATGTGAAGCATTGATTCTTCTTTCCTTTAGATTACTAAAAATCTGATTATTGCCATTTATTCTAAATTTTCAAAATGTATCATGCAATATATTTGCAAGTAGGAAAATGTCTTTGGGTCTCAGAGACTAAGCTACTGTGCTTAAAAAGAAAAAAATTAAGCTAGAGTGCTGTCTGAGGAGCATGCCAGGACCTACTGTTGGTTTGTTTTTATCTGTTCATGTGCTAAAAACTGTCTGTAGATTCATTTTCTTTTTTCCCTTTATTCTTCTCTCATACATTACATCCCCACTGCAGTTTCCTCTCCCTCCATTCCTTCCAGTCCATCTCTCGCCTCCCCTCTCCCACAAATCCACTCCTCCTCCATTTCCCTTCCAGAGAGAGATAGAGAGAGAGAGAGAGAGAGAGAGAGAGAGAGAGAGAGAGAGANNAGAGAGAGAGAGAGAGAGAGAGAGAGAGAGAGAGAGAGAGAGAGAGCAGGCTTCCCAGGGATACCAAACCTGGCTTAACAAGTTATATACAGACAGGAAAAGGCAATCCAGTAGGAGGAAAAGAGTCCCAAGCAGAGGACAAAAGAGTCAGAGACACTCCCCACTCCCACTGTTGGGAGTCCCACAAGAACACCAAGCCACATAACCATAAGGTATGTATGTGCAGAGGACCTAGGTCAGACCCATGCATGGTCTGCGATTGTCACTTCAGTCTCTGTGAGTCCCTGTGAGCCTGCTTAGTTGATTCCAGGGGCCGTGTTCCTCTGGTGTCCTCTACCCACTGGCTCCTACAATCCCTCCTCCCCCTCTTCTGCAGGGTTCAGAGTAAGTAATTTTCATGACAGCAGATGAAATCAAACCTAAGCAGGAAGAGATATTTCATGGCTGAACTGAAATTCAATAACAATATTGACAGAATCCAATGCCTGGAACTAATAAACTTTAACAGTAATTGCAAAGTTTCGTAACAAAATTTCCCAAACTGTATGCACAAGTACAAAATGACTTTGCAACAAGTCTGGGGACAAATCCTTCAGGTTTCAGCTGAACGTACTAATATTATGATGCATGAGCTATGCAGATGTATTTTAATAAAATTTCCCTCCTAAGTGATTGTGTGCTAATTCTACTACCGCATTTGTTCTGCTCAGACCACACAGAAAAACACCAGCTCCTATTCATGATGTCACTAAAGGATCATGCTGATGAATCGAAAATCCTACAGGAAAGCGGCCAGGATGGCCTAAGGTTGGAACTAACTAGAAAATTTTGTACACTAAGGAAGCTTAGTCCCAAACAAGAAGATGGAGGAAATAATTCCCTTATTAAGGAAAATGTATTAAGAGCATTTGATGAAGTTTGGGGAGGAAGGAGTACAGAATTGAAATGAGTTCAGAGAACTTCCTTAAACACCAGAAGAGGATAAATTGTGAAGAGTCAGCTGTCACAACAAGAAAACCCAAGCACATTCATCAGGAATGTTTCTCACTGGTTCACAAGGTGGAAAAAAAAATTGTTGCTAATGTCAATTTTGAGGACCTCAAGAGCTGATACTCAACACAAGATGGCATTTGCGACCCTGCGGCTCTGTGCCCAGTAAGAAACCTGATTGGAAGAGGCAGGCGGATCTTTGTGAGTTCGAGGCCAGCATGGTCTACAAGAGCTAGTTCCAGGACAGGATCGATAGCTACAGCGAAACCCTGTCTCGAAAAACCAAAATGAAAGAAAAAAGAAAAAGAAAAAGAAACCTGATTGGGATCTTCTGTGTCTCCGTGTGTGACATCTTAGTATGGAGCATTTCCTGTGTACAGTTCATTTACAGTTAGCTGTTACTCTGGATTCCTTTTCGAAATATCCGTATTCAATTCCCCCTTTCAGCAAGAGAGCAGGAGAAGAGAAGAGAACCAGGGCTGGGGCCGGCTTGCCCTTCCATTCCAGGCATACCTAATCTGTTAAATCAACTCGAGTTTAAAACTGAGTGTAAAGGTTCAGGTTTCCCTTCCAGAAATAGGGCGGGGATGTTCAGCAGCTGCTAGGAGTAGGGAGTGGCTAAGAGTTGGAAAACGCCTCAACACCATCTATCTGCCTTTTACAAATGGTTACGGGGCGGGGTTGGGGGGGGACCGCAAAGAACCTGGGAAGCAGAAAACCGTCCTTCTTTATCCCCACCCCAAAGCTTCTCTCAAGCCCGCATTTGGATCCAGGCTGACCCATAAGGTGGGAACAGGTGAGCCACACCCTACCCCACCTGCCATAAGCAGAAATTGTCTTGCTGTGCCCTCTGTGTTGGGAACCCATTAATCAAGGCAAGACAAAGGCTAGGCAGACAGAACCGGAGGAGATGGGGTGGAAGGCGAAGAGAAGCCAGCGAGGAGCCAGCTTAGCACTGGGAACATTATAGATGACATCATTGCTTCAAAGAGATGTGTTCCTCCCTTTCCCAGAGCTAGGCAAGCATATTCCGGAGGCAGCAAGAGTAGGGTTGCCTGGAGGGAGTGAATTGGTAGGTACCTGTGTGTGTCCATAACCCAGAGAGAAGCCCAGACAGTAGCAGTCCTGAGTGACAGTTAGCTAGCCAGACAAGAGGCCACCTCGGCAGGAGGTGTTTGCGCTGAGCCGGGCTCCGCCCCCTCTTCTCAGCGCGCCAGCCCTGGGAGGGGCACGGCGATTTAGGGGAGGGAAATGTGTGTTCAAAGGGGAGGGTCCGTAGCGACCGCGAAGAGCCGACTGCGCATGTCAAGGCTGGCAACACACTAGGCAAGGGGGCGGCCCTGGAGAGGGGCGGCTTGATCACCCAAACACCCAGCGTCGGGGATCCACAGGATCCAGGGGCGCGCTCCATGGAAGGGGTTCCTTCCTTCTACCACCTCTGAGATCACCAACCCTACGGGAGCTCCCGCCTCTTTTCCAGCCCCCGGAGGACCTCCCGGGAGCCCGGGGCCCTGTGTACAAGACTGAGGTGGAACAAATTCTGTAGCCCAGACGACGGCTAGAGTGGGGACACACCCAGCCCGAGAAGACTGCCGGAGCTCCTGAGTCTCGGAGGATCTAAGTCGGAGTGTCGCTGTCCCTAGGGGTGGCGAAAGGTGAATCGACATGACTCCTTCGACAGCCCAGCATCCCCGCGCCGGCTGCTCGCTTCCCTTCCTAGCCCACTTTGCTTTGGTTGCAAAAGCTAGAAGCTGGGGAGAGATTGGAATTCCAAGATCGGGGTGGGCGGGAAGGCTACTGTCCGTGGTGCTGAGCCAAGCCCAGGGACTCGCTCCAGCGAGAGAGCACGAGGTGGCCTGAGCTGACACCCACACTCAGCTCCGGATTCCGCAGACCCCTCAGACAGGGCGCATGACCTTTCTTCCTCCTCCCACTCAGAAGGTCGCTCCCTTAGGGGCAGCTGATCTCTAAGGGTTTCCTCGAAAGAATCAGAGGGCGCAGTCTTTGACAGGATTCTCTCTGTTTAGCTTCAGAAACCACTTACAGAAAAAGATGCCTGCCTTCAACAGATTGCTTCCCCTAACATCTCTCATGCTCGTCTACTGGGGTAAGTACAGCACCCTGCCCTGCAATATGCAGGTAACAGTCATCATGATAACAATAACACTTAATTGATGTCACTGTTGTCAAAAAGGAGCTTGCTTGGCTTCCTTCTGCGTATGTCTGCCAGACATGGGTGTCCACATGTGCTCCCAGGCTGGCATTGGAGGTTGCAAAGGCACCTCCCCCACTGCCCTGTAGCTTGATATCCCCCCAACCTTCTTTGGTGCTTCTTCCAGCATCCCTCCTTTCCTAATTATTCCTATGTCCTCCCCCTAGCTTACCCCTTTGCTGAAAGGAATGTATCATGATCCATTATTTTTAAAATTCTCGCTTGTGTTTACATTGCATTGCTCAGTGAAGACTCAGTCCTGAACATTTCTGTGGGTTGGGGGAGCATTTCTTTCTACTTGAAAAAAATAAAGCACAAAAACTGGATGCATGAATTTTAGAGAGAAAATACTGTAGTTCACCCATCTGTTAAATTTTAACAAGGAATGGGTGAGATAGTGGCTCCAATCATTGGATGGTGTACATTGATATACAGATGTGAAGTACATTTAGTTTACAGGAACATTTGGAGCTGAGGTGCTTTGGTATTTGGTTAGCTGGTTTGTTTTGTTTGCTGGAGTTTTTGTAGTTTTTATTTTTTGAATGATTGTTAGCTGTGAGAGACCGAGATGGCATTGCCCCTCTAGATAAGGAACTTGTGAAAATAATGCTGGGCTAAATAGCCTAAAGTATAGCTTACAACAGGGTACCTGAATGAATGCTAAGGGAATTGGGCATCTAGGTGCTAATAAAATACTGTGATACATGCAGTATTTTACTGTATGTAAATATATGTCTCTGTTTATAATTATATGCACTAGCATGTATCTGAGCATATTAGTATGAGTATCTAAATGGACTAGTGAGACTCAGCAGTGTGTGTGTGCATGTCTCTGTGTGTGTGTGTGCATGTGATTTCTGACATCTTTGCTTTCATGTCTCTGACCCAGCCCTCAGATCAAGTATAGGTGCTCTGCAGTTCATAAATCAGTTTAGCTACCTTCCTCCAAGCTCAAATACGAAAGAAAAAAAAAACCCATAATGAACTGTGTCCATCTCTGTTATAGAAAGTAGGCTTGTGGGATTATGTTCTTGCACTGGGCTTGGCTCCCCCTCTGCCTGGGCAGTGGCAGGCATGCCTCTTTGCCTTCATACCACTTTGTCAAGCCTTGGATACAAACTGTAGCTGCATGTATTATTTGGATTTTGCATGTGACCAGAGGAAGCGCCTGGTTTCCTGTTGAACAAAATGCCTAATGAAACAAGAATAGGACGGAAAAGGAAGAAAATAACACCAACCCCAGGGGCAGACTCACCATTGCCCATTCCCTGTAGACCACAGTCTACTTGGAGATGAAACTGACATAATGCACTGCTAGTGAGCTCACCTGTCTTGAAGATCAAGGCTGCTATTTGCTTCAGGGAAATGCTGGGGCCATGAGGCTTGGGAGAGGTTAGTTAGTCTGACAGGATAAGGGAAGGTGTGGGTGAGGTTCAAGTTGTAGAGAGGGGTTGGAAGAGGTCAGTAGAGAATTTTTTCCACACTCTAAATCTGTAAGTTCCCTCCCCACTTCCAGTGGGCTGGGGGTGGGGAAATGCTGCAGCCTCAGCAGTCTGGGGCTAGGGGCCACAAAGCTCTGGTTTGCTTCTCAGCTCTACCAATCCTACTTCTTCATTTTTATTTGGTGACATCCCCAGAATGCCTGATAAATGTGAAGTCTGGGAGCTGTCACAGATAATATATAACGCCCCTTTCAGTTCACAAGTCAATCAGAAGGGAATATTTACAGAATATTACTAGAACTTTCAGAGGGCCTTGTCTTCCCTACTCCCTCAAAAATCTTGGGGATAACTAACAGGACAGGTTACATTTATCCTTGCTCACTCCAAGATTCTGTGACACAAACATTGGTTCAGCCAAAAGGGTTTCAGAATGCTCGGTTGTTTGTGTGGGGGAAGAGCCTCACTCACAAGTACAGTTTTCCTTTATTTGCAAATAATTCTTGTATCCATTAGGTCTTTTGATCCCCACGTCATGGAGGGGCAACATGCTAGCTATTTCCACTTTAGGGCATGAGAATGTGAGTTCATAAAGGACAGAGGGCTTGCTAGAGAGCTGCTGTTTTCCCGATCGATCTCGGTCTTCCTTGTAGACACATGTGATACTGTGTGCAATTGTCAACTGGACACTGGTCCTGGTATTTCTCCTCTAAGCCTTCCTCTCATCCCCCAGCACCACCCCCTTTTCCTAGAACTTCATCCATCCTTTAGCTCCCAGTGCTTTCTCTACTTTTGCTCCCCCAAGCGTCCCCTGTATTGGGGGATTTTTCTTCTTTTGGCAGCCCTTCCTGAATCGCATTCCTTCAAGGCTCTGCTAATCTGATAGACCAAATCATTTCAGGATGTTAAGGCCTAAAAATAACTTTATTCATGCCCCCCCCTTGAACATTATTTACATTATAATTAAAGCCTTCATTATCTTAATGTAGAGGAAGCAGTCTAGGGAAAGTTCAGGAAGGGCAAAAAAGAGAAAGATCTGGAAGGAACATTAGGTGTTTTTTTTGGGGTTAGTCTGTCATTCTTTGTCACTTTTTTCATGATTGTCTTCATTATTATTGTATTCATATGAAGCTGCATTCCAAGGTCAACGATGCAGTACAGAACATTCCAAGAGATTGTGATATATAGCCAGTGATGTGGGTTGACCTCTTCCATGTGTTCCACCCTTTAAGGGTACCTAGATATTGTCACAGGAAACAAGGCAGTGGCATGGTGGGGAAACTGACTTCCCTGCTGATGGAAGGAGCTGGAGGTCCCATTGCAAGGTGCAAGTGAGAGAATTTTGTGGCCATTTTGTAATGTGCTGTCTGGACTGCAGGAGCAGAGTTGTCTTGCCTAAAAACTGGACTTAACCAGGAGAAGGTTCACAGTGGGTCTTCTCTCCAAGGGCACGTTAAAGGAGGCAGCCACACTCCATGCACTGCCACCCAACACCCAACACCCAACACTCTGATTGTGCAGAGTGCTTCCCCCCTTCATTACAAATGAATGCCTGTGCTCCTCCTCTGCAATCCAGCTATGTGTTTATGAGAGCACAGCCCCCAATTCTGTTATGCAACATTGTGTAAGCCAGCTCTGCTATCACCTAGGCAAAAGAACGGCCCAGTTTCACCACTGTACAGCTTTTTAAAATTTTCTTTAAAAATCATTTCGTGTGTGTGTGTGTGTTTTGATGTGGAGGTAGATGTACATGTGCGGAGGTGCCCTAGAGATCAGAGGCAGGTATCACATCCCCTGGAACTGAAGTTACAGATGGTTATAAGGTACCTGACATGGGCACTGGGAACCAAATTCAGGTCCTCTACAAGAACAACAGGAACTCTTAACCAATGAGCCATCTCTTTGGCTGCCTAAGATTTTATTGGATTTATTTCTCGTGTGGGGGAAGCACATGCCACTGTGCACATGTGGAGAGGTAGAAAATAACTTGTGTGAGTCAGTTCTTTTCCTTTATCACGTGGGGCACAGGGGTTGAACTCCGGTTTGTTCACTTGCTGCAAGTGGCTTTATCGGCTGCTCCATCTTGCCAGGCCCTGTACCAACCTCTTAATCATTCCTTCTGCTTTTACCTTTGAATCTGCTTCCCCTGTCAATTTATTCTCCCCTTGGCACTCTGACCGTGCAACATAGTAGAAATCATATTATTCAACTCAGAGCCTTCAAGGTTCCCTAGTTCATGCTGGGCAAAAGTCAAAGCTCTAACTGTGTCCTATAAGACCTGGAGAGATAGGACCCTCCCCCTCCCTTACCTGTCTCTGTTCCTCCAATATGACAGGCACACTCATTTGAACCCTCTTGCTTGTCATCACCTCACACAGACATCCCTGTGGCTTCTTCTCCTTTTTTTTTGTCTCTTCAGCAGCTTCCCAATGCCAGTGTTCCATTCTCAGTGAGGCCAGTCCTGATAATATGTTCTTCCTCTCCTCTCCTTGCCTTCACTCCCCTGCCCACCTCCCCTCATCCTCTCTCCCTCCTCCGCTGCTTTATTTTGTTTTGTAACCTACGTGTACCACCCCCATTGAGATTCAGGCTCCAAGGGAGCTGGGATGGGTTTGTTTGGTCTTGGTGCCTAGGACAGTGCTGGCTGCACAGTGAGTGGGTACTCAATACATTCACCAAGTAAATGGAGATAAATACCGTTATTAATGATATTTATTCATGGCACAATTGTGTAAATTAATCTATAGGATTTTCATGACCTATCTACTGTGTGTTTTATTTCTTTAAAAAAATACTGAATAAACTGAGTCTCAGAGAAGTTAGGTAGGTATTCAAACACAGTCCTTAAGTTCTCAAACACCACTCCCACCCTGCTTCTACTGGTGTAGTGGTGCATTCCTTGGGACTTTTCCTTTCATGCCTCTGAGACCGTCCATATGGTCTGGTTTATTTCTGTTACCCCTCATCGAATATGAGAATCTATGCTACATGGAGTTCTTGCTGCATACACTTTTGCACAACAATGCTCTTTAGTTGCTTTGAAAGCAAGTCTGTAATGAAGATTATAAGTTTTCCACATACCCAACATGTTTCTAATAATTTCCCCCAAGATAGGGACCTTTCTCCATTAAAACAATGAAACAGATCTTCTGTAGACTGCTGGATAAGCCAAGCCCACTTCCCTTGAGGGTTTAAAAGCCAATTCATTTTTTTCAATTAGAAAATTTTTATATATATTTATAGTGCCAACAGGTTCTAAATCCCATGTTTAAAATGAAATATGACATTGAGCTAGTTTTGAAATATTAGTATGTATTGTTCCGCCTTGCAGAGTCTATGTTTATCATTAATTCGTGGACAGGGTACCAGAGTATCCTTCAAAGTCATGGTGGTAGTGGTCACACTTTTGAGCCTTCCCAATTATTAGGTATAAAATCCCTTACCAAAAAGTTTTTTGCTTTTATGAACAGCTGCAGCATCTGAAAATATATTTTATTTTTTAAGTTGTTTTTTGAGGCAGAGTCTCATGTAACTTAGGCTGGCCTCAAATGCAATAAGTAGCTAGGAAGTCCTTGAATTTCTGATCCTCCTACCTCAGAAACCTGAGGGCTGGAACTGCAAGCATGTTCCACTCCACCTGATTTATTCAGTCTTGGAGCTTCGTGCATGTTAGGCAAGCACTCTACCAACTGAGCTTCAGCTCCAAAACAATATTTGCTAATGATTTAGTGGATACAGGATTGTATTCAGTAGCCCATACTGACCTCACACCTGAAGCAAATCCTGGCTAACTAAGAGAGATTTGTTTAAAGTTAGATTTGACGCCACATGCCTATAATCTCACCTGGGAGACTAAAGCAAGAGGCTTGTGAGTTTAAGGTTAGCCTGGGCAACACAGTAAGACCCTGTCTCAAAACACCAGAAGAAAAACAAATTAACTGCAGTAAACTGATTTTTAAAACTTTTAAATTTGACTCTAATTAACTTTCTTTTCCATGTGTAAGCCCAAAATGTTTGAAGACAAACCTATCCTGTGTCCAAGTTCAGCACCCCATGTTCCCACATTTGTCTCTTACCAGGTCTTGCTGATGGGCCTTCCTGATCACTTTTGGGTGTGCACGCATGAATGGCCTCCTTTTGTTAAATATGAGATGCTGAACGGATCACAGCATCCGGGTTTGTTCTGAACATTGCCGAACTACCCCTACTTCCCTCTGAACACTGTGCATCTGCTAATGCATCCCACACTTGTTCTTGCTTAGTTGGTGTCTGTGTCCCAATTTTGATTAATTCTGAATTTGCAATCTGACATCGTCACCTTCTTTCTTTGGATTTGGAGTTTCTAGAGGGCGGGAAGCAAAACTCAAACCTTCTTGTGGTGTACAAGGTGGTGTTTGATCACCTGACCCCTCCAGAATTTGAATTCTGTCTCTCTGCTGCGCACAGAGCTTGCTCCAGACTAAGTGGTCCATTCGTCATATTTGTACTGATGCTGCACCATTTTCCATGGGTCCCCAGACACAGATTCCCTCTCTGTTTGACTTTAGAGTCCTCCATGTATTACAGCACAAAGCACGTGCAGGTCTTTTCAGCATTGCTCTTATCTCCTTTCTATTTCATGGCTCACCAGTCCTCTCTCCTCTTCTCAGACCAAGCACAAGAAACTAATTGCCCCTCTGTGGACCTGGGCACATGACTAACGTGACCTCTTGTGTGTTTGGGTTGAATCACCACAAGAAATGTATTCTTTGCTAGGTTACAGATGCATGGAGAACAAAACATGGCTAGTGTTTTGTTCATTCTTGGGTCTGTAATCTAGCATAAGACCTGTCAATAATGGATTTTCATGACTGCTGGATGAATGGTCAAGTGGATGGACGGTTGACGGATGGTAGCATGATCTGTCTCCCACTAGACTCCAAGGCTTTGAGGGTAGACTCAAGTCCGTCCTGTGCTGCATCTTCATGGCTTCCAAAACCTTCCAGTCAAGATCTATCTCGGCACCATCTTAATCAAGACCCATTCTGATCATGCGCACTCAAGGAGCCCCGCAACAGATGCACACGTGGATCTTGTTATTTCCAAGTGTGTCTCATGATTCTTTCTTCTCTGTCTTTCCTCCCTCCCTCCTCATTCCCCAATGCCCACTCTGACTGTCCCCTTCTTGTCACCCATCCTCTCTCCAGTCAGAGTCTGCTTCCCTGTGTGTGTGGAAGTACCCTCAGAGACGGAAGCCGTGCAGGGCAATCCCATGAAGCTGCGCTGCATCTCCTGCATGAAGAGGGAGGAGGTGGAGGCCACCACTGTGGTGGAATGGTTCTACAGGCCTGAGGGCGGTAAAGATTTCCTTGTATGTCAGACTGCTGCCTCTTGTCTTCCGTTTGCTGGTCTATGCTGTTGTATGCCTGGCTCCCGACAGTCTGGGAGATGATGCCTTGACGCGGCATTCCCTCCTCTCCTGAGCTCTGACATCACCTCGGCAGATAACTGACAGCCTTAGAGTAGCGCAGGGTCTTCGCAAAGCAGGCACTCGGCCAGCTGTGAGCAATCCTAGTTACAAGCAGGAGAAGGGGTACAAAGAGGTAAATGTGTTGATAGAGCTTGTGTGGGCTAGGCACCCTAGTAGACCGCTTACAGGCGTGTTCATCTTTCACACAGTCCTCTGAAATGGACTTAATGAAGTTGAAATAAAGCAAGCAAAGTAGCCTTATGTGAAGTAGCACAGGTAGCTCTTCCAACTATCACAGTTGCACTGAAGTAGGAGCAACTGAGATGATCAAATTTTGTATCAACTGATATGTCCAGGAGAGCCACCTCTGTGGGTAAACTGTTAGTTACTTCTTGACACACGCTGTACCCCAGGTGGTCATACTGCCATTCTTCCCAAGAGGAATCCTAAACCTCAATGGGCTATACACCAAGGGTTTCACTCCTGGCAGGGTAAGAAGCCCTCTAGACTCTGTGCCAGGGTCAGGGTCAATGTCAGTTCTGGTGTGGGACAGCGCTCAAGGGGTTGTGGTTCATTTAAATCAGTGTCCACTGATTCTGGAGTCAGGCTTCCTGGCTTTGATTCTTTTCTTCATGCTATTTGGCTCCATACCCTTAGACATAGTCAATCTTTTGATGCCTCCAATTACTTTGTCCTTTTAAGTGGGAATAAAAACAAAAGCTTCATGATGGGGTTGTTACCAGGCAGGACATGTGAGCTCTGATTTTTTAATTCATTTTAAATGTCCTTGAAATATGGTGTGTTCGTTGGGGTAAGTGAAGAGCAAAAGAATAGCATTAACTTGGTAAAGGAGTATAGATTTGAACACACACACACAAGTTTAGATCTGTGCACAGTGGTCTGACAGCAGACCCAAGACTCTTTCTGGAGCTCTCCCTTGCTCTCCTGAGTTTCTTCACCTACTGGAGACAACAACATGATGACACTGACTTTCACTTGCTCATCCCCCCCCCGCCCAAGTGTATTCATTTCTGATTCTAGGTAGTACGTGATATTTGAACCTAGGCTGGCTCCATCCAGCCTGGTGTCAAGGCAAAGATAAACAGCGACTTTTTAGAGTCTAACTTAAGCTTGAGTCGCACACCAGGGAAGGAATACTCAGATTTAGTGCCCAGTTCTAGGAAGCCCGAGGTCTTGGCTGGATTGGAAGGGCCGGCCCATGGGCTTCAGGCCTTGTCACAGGCTAGCTGTGTTTGCTGCTGGTATACCTGTCCCAGACCACAAGGTGCTGCTGAGGCACTAAATGTTAATGTCTAGGAACATGAGTCTGAATTTTAGTCCACACCCATGCTTAGTGGAGCCTAGATGGAAAAAGTGTCGTGTCAGAGTGGAAGTGTCTGAGAAAGAAGTCGGAAAGAGCTGACTTTGGTTCTAATTCAGCCCAAAGCAAGAGCTCTACACATCTCTCTGTTGTTGAGTTCTCTGCTCACTGGCCTTCCTTCCACATTCTGGATTCCTGTATTTGTCCCGGCCATGATCACCATGATGGATGCCAGGTCAGAGAGTCAGGCATTAAGCTCAGGGCTGTCAGGTATCAACTCTGCTAACAGCTGCTTTGTTGTTCTCTGTATCTTCTCCATTGCTGGCCGCCTCATCACCTTGCTCACTGTCCTTCCTTACCCCCTCTCTGTCTCCATCCTTTCCTTTTCCTGTTACTAGTCTCCTTTACGGATCAGTCACCCTCCTTTCTTCTCCACTCTGCTCCTTTTTGTTTGCCCAGGATTCTTTCCGACTACTCCATGCTGCCTCTGCCCTCACCATGTCCACATTTCCAGACATCTGTCTGCACCTACCTGCTTTCCCGTCTTCACTCTCTCCCACGGCTTCCTCTGTGCCCTTTTATCCCACCCCCACCCCATGCTCTGGGTCTTCTGGTAACCTTGTCCCTTAGTTTTCCTGCACGTGGGAACTCTGTTCTTCCTTCCACTCTGTCTTTTACCACCATCTGCTTCCACCCCTCTCTCTGCAGATATACGAGTATCGCAATGGCCACCAGGAGGTGGAGAGCCCCTTCCAAGGTCGTCTGCAGTGGAACGGGAGCAAAGACCTGCAGGACGTGTCCATCACTGTGCTCAATGTCACTCTGAACGACTCTGGCCTCTACACATGCAACGTGTCCAGGGAGTTTGAATTTGAGGCACACAGGCCCTTCGTGAAGACCACGAGACTAATACCCTTGAGAGTCACTGAAGAGGGTAAGACTAGGGCCCAGAGTCTCTTCAGGGGTTGGGATGGAGGACAGTGGCTCTCCACACATGTGATATGCAGATCTGCCTTTCTTGCAGGGCCCACTTCCTACAACCTGCCTCGTTAGGAAGCCCTTGCTGTGGCTTCCCTCAGAGCAGACAGGCTAAAACAAGATATTAGGATAACTTCCCTGGTTCCCTAGAGGGAAAGGACAGCCTCCACAAGGCCTCCAGCTAACAATTCAGGCATGCCTTTTTCTCTGGCCAGTGGTGGGTCCCTAATTTATATGTAAACATCATCTCTTCTACTGTGAGCCACATATATCTCCAAACAAATAGCTTTCAAAATTTAGTGAGCCTCAAGTCTCCTCAGAGTTTTAAATTTTTAAATTTACATTTATTTGTGCACGCTCTCTCTCTGTCTCTCTGTGTGTCTGTCTGTCTGTCTGTCTCTCTGCACACACACACATGCGCCATGATGTATGAGGAGTTCAGGGGACGGCTCATGGGAGTTGGTTCTGTCCTCCTACTATGTGGTAATACCATTGAACTCAGTTCATCAGGCTTGGTGGCAGGCACCTTTACCTAACGATCCGTCTTGCTGGCCCTTCCCTATCTGTAGTATCTCTCTCTATAGGTGTCTGTCTTCAGCTAGGAGTGGGAACAAATTGCTAGCTCTCTAGTCTTTAAAGTCAACAGACTCTTTGCATTTGTTGGTGGCAGGTGGAAAATTCTGTCAATAACCTAACTTATATGTTGCATTCCCGTGCAATCTGAGTCCAGAATCGTGGGGGAACCGCACAAACTGCTCCTCCGCTACTATCAGGAGACTCAAAGAACTGTGGCTCACAGCCCTGGCAAACACTCCTTCCCAAGGCAGAATGTGCACCCTGCACCTCCTTTCATGTTTCCTCACCAGGGCTAGGCCGTCAGGCCATTCTCAGAACCTCTCACACAGTTATATTCCCAGCATGTTCTTATCACTGCCCTAAGATACAGGCTGGTGAGCAGGCGGTGGTGCTGGCTGTGGAGAGAGAAGATGGGTAGAGACAGAGCTTGCCCTAAGCAAGGGAGTGGAGGAATCACAGCCTCCAGGCCACTGGCTAGTTTAAAAATAGAAAGTATCATTGTTCTAAAATCCAGGCAGTGACAGTTGCTGGGTCTTGAGGGTGAAAGACAATGAGACACTGTAACTAACACTAGCGGAAGGGAGGTCTGGTTCTGAACGTGTAGCAGGCTCAGGCCACCTGAATGAAAACTTGCTCATCCACTGTCAGCGCTTGTGTCCTCTGGTGAGGAAACAGGGGGTTGAACAGGAAGCTCTCTGAGGTAAAAATCTGTTCAAAGTTCCATTACCCTCATTTGTTTATGTAATCTCTCCTCCCAGGGGAAGGGAGACTGGTGCCATCTTGTGTTCACCACCAGGAACTGTTGGCTGGTGCCTGCTGGCCTGTGGGCAGGTGCCTGTGGGTCTCTATCCCCTGCTCTCTCTGGCTCTGGCCTCCAGAGATGTGGGGACACAGCCCATGGGAAAGTGTGGCACCACTGTGCTAGCCTGCCTGTTTGTCACCAGAGCAATCCTCGGGTAAGAACAGAGGGAATAGAACAAATTCATAATTAGAACAACAGAGCCACACAGGCGGTAGGGCTGGGAAGGAGTTTGCATAGGATTTAATGCAGGCGCCCTGGTGGGTCTGACTTCAGGAGCGGCATATGTGTTCCTATGGCTCCCCTCAAGCACATGGAGGCTATGGGTTTGGCAGGAGTGCTCTGAGGAGCAAAGGGCTTGCTTAGGAGCGTGAGCGCCATGAGAACAGGGACCAGCATCCACATTTTTCCACTATCAAGTTAACCCTCCCAAAGCATCTTTCTTTCTGCCACCCTCCCTGCCCCATGCCGCTTTCCCTCTGGGTTTGGATTTTGCCCCTGGAACCCCTTGGCAGCCCTCCTCACCCTCAGATCACTCACAGGTACATATGACAGATGTCTGTTTGCCCCATTCCTGGAGCCCCAGGGAATCTGCCTGGTTCTCCTTGTTGACATTTTCCAGGCTTAGTGTCTCTGTTCTCATTCTAAGAAAGGAAGCTGTGGCCTCTTCTCCTACAGGAGATAGAAATACAGAGGGAACCTTCCTGTTTCTACCTCGGAGCTTTGGCACCAAAATAAAAATACCATACTTTATGGCAAGCCTATCACACACATTTATTAGGTCCTAGAAAGCCCTGCAGAAAAGACAGGTGAGGAATATGTTCATGCTTGTATGCTCCCAGCATCACCCATGACCTCCAGCTCTAACAGGAGAAAGAAAGCTGAATGAAGGTCTAAGTACCTAGATTTGAGAAACAGGCTCACACTTCAAAAACATATTCTTGCGGTCAGTAGAAAGGATGCACAGCACAGTGCCTTCCGGGAGTGATTTTACAGGCTGGGGAAAACTGTGCATGGATGGAACAATGCTACCCAAGATCCCAGGAGAAGTTCCCCCAGAGGGGCTTTCAGCAGAATCTAGGGTCCTTCTCCGGAGGCTGAAAAGCAGGACGCGGTCCAAGGATAGAGGAGGCAAGAGATAAAACCAGATAGTCGAGAACACCAATACATAAGAGAGGTTATAGCTAGCCGAATGGAAGGGAAATGAGAAAGGATGGATCACTAAAGGCATACATATCCTGTCACTAGAGACGGGCTTTATCCTGGCATGTGAGGGAGCACTGGAGGATATTAAACAGGAGATGGAAGGATACGTGTGCTTCAGGAGCCGACCTGGGGAGAGTCCTCGTAAGTTTCCTGAACCTTCCAGTACTCACTTCTCTTGAGATTTGGCACAACCTGGAAGGCCGTCATTTCTCCTTCCAGACCCATGGAAAACATGCTTCTACGACTGACGATGGTAGCCCTAAATGATCCTTCTTTCTGGGGACAGCACCTCTATCACCTGTGGCTCAGAGGTCAGAGGTAGCTAGAATAAGGCATGTTCCTTATATCTGTGTAGAGCTTCACATCTGACAAGACAGTGGGGCCATTTTGATGTTGTGTTTGTTTGTTGCGTAGTGCCGGGGTATGAGGTAAGCGCCTTGCAATTGTGCTATCCCTGAGTTCATCGCCCTCAAATATACTGAGTAATGTAACATTTGCAACAATCCAGACTACTGTAAAGTATTATCCTCATTTTACAGGTTAAGAAAGTGAAACTCAAAAGAAATGAGTATTACACAGTAGATAGTATATCATGGATGCAATACTGCGTGTGTGTGTGTGTGTGTGTGTGTATCCGCAATCATTCTGACTCTGTCATTCCTTCTTTCACTTGTCATTCCCCTCATCCTTATGTTTAGAAAAGCTAAACAGTCAAGTGAGAAATCTGATAGGCAGTCAGGCAATGGGGATTCCTTTGATATCCTCACAAGTTCCTCTAGACTTGGCATTTATTTGAGACTTAAACACAGGCTTCCTATACATGTGAGCCCAGCAACAGCTCGGGGTCTTGTGGGACACATGTGTTCTGAACCCCATTCTCCTCATTGTAGCGGGAGAAGACTTCACCTCCGTGGTCTCAGAAATCATGATGTACATCCTCCTGGTCTTCCTCACTTTGTGGCTGTTCATTGAGATGATCTACTGCTACAGAAAGGTCTCCAAGGCTGAAGAGGCAGCCCAGGAAAATGCGTAAGTAATGAACGACAGCTCACACACCCGGAATGTGTGCTCTCACTGGCGAGGGGTTAAGCTCACATACCTGTCTACATTCCTCTGAACAATCTAATAAGAACTCTCCCAGAGCCAGAACCAGGTGATAGTGGTGCACGCCTTTGATCCCAGCACTTGGGAGGCAGACGCAGGCAGAGCTCTGTGTGTTCAAGGCCAGCATGGTCTACAAAGAGTTTCCATCCTGGTCTACAGAGTTCCAGGACAGCCAGGGCTGTTATGCAGAGAAACCCTTTCTCAATGTCCCACACACACAAAAAAATATCTATAAAGGATACATTATTATATATGTATTGTACAGATAAAAATAGTAAGCCTAGAAGAGGTTCTGGGAAGGCCATTGTAAGTCATAGACTGTCTTAATTACTATTGCTATGGTAATAAAAATAACAAAAAACCTCTGGGGGCAGGGAGGGTTCACTTAGTTTATACTTCCACATCACCGTCCATCCTCAGATACCAGACCAGGAGCCTAGAAGCAGGAACCAAAGCAGAGGCCATGGAGGAAATTCTTACAGGCTTCTCCTCATGGCTTACTCAGGACCACCTACGCAAGGGCTGCCACCACCCACAGTGAGCTGGGCCTTCCCACATCAATCATCAATCAAGAAAATGCCCCATAGGCTTGTCCACAAACCAGCTTGGCAGTGGCATTTGTTTTTCAACGGAGGTTACCTTTTCTAGCTTGTGTTGGGCTGATGAAACACTAGCCAGCACAGAGACAAATTAAGATTTGAATTTAGGCCAGCTGTCTCTTGGCCTACACATTAAATCACTATGGAAAAGACAAGCAGCTGCCAAAGCAATCTCATAAGGTTATGTATGATCATAACCAGTTAGTAAATGTTGAGTTGAGGCTGCCTCACAGAAGGCAAGCACATTGTTGCGGTGAATGGAGAAGCTGGGAATTGAACCCTGGCCTTTTAGTCTTGATATCTGTGCTCTTTCTGTCACATTCAGCTGTTCCCTTTCTGCATTTGGAGCATCCACTCACCTGGGCACTGCCCTTCATTAGCTAAGGAGTGCCACAAAACATGCTCTTTCCTTTAAGGCTGGTAGCAAGTGAATACCTCAAGCAGGGAATCTAATCCCCTAGTATCCAGCGTCTATTCCCCACTTTCACCAAATAGCCACACTCAAGACTGACTACATGTGAGGGCTGCTGGAGTCTGTAAAGACAAGGGGCTAAGAACCGCTATTGGCCTGTTGTTTGGAAAAGAAAATGGAGGTATGTGGGGGAAAAAAAAAGTCCACAGACATCCAGACACTTCTGAGGCAGTACCTAAAATACCTAGGCCATTATCATTACCTAGAATTTTTGTTTGTTTTCATTTTGTTTTTCGAGACAGGGTTTCTCTGTGGCTTTGGAGCCCGTCCTAGAAATAGCTCTTATAGACCAGCCTGGCTTCAAACTCACAGAGATTCACCTGCCTCTACCTCCCAAGTGTTAGAATTAAAGGCTTGCACCACCACCACCCAGCTATTTTTAATTTTTAATTTTAATTTAAATTTAAGTTAACTCACTTTTGTGACACCCATCATCTCAGAGAAATAAAAATTACAACCAAATTTTTGTAAAGACAGTACTCATGGTTCAGTAGGGTATACTGAAGCTTCAATGTGATGTACCTCCAATTGAGCTCACACAAGAAACAGAGTAGGAATTAAGAACCTCCAGTACAGCCAGAATCCCCAGAGGGCTACAAAGGGTAGAACAGATGACAGCCAGCTTTGAGAAAATCCAAGGAACTTATCTATGCTGGTCTGACTCCAAGAAGAACCAGAAAAGATTCTTGGAAATAAGTAATGACAAGCTTGCTGTCACAGTATTTGGGATTTAAATAGGTACTATCCACACGATGAAGGAAATCTAAGGTGAGATACTTGATTCAAAGTTACAGAAATAAGAGAATAAAAAAGAAAACATTCCAAAGGGGCCCACTCCCAGCCAAGGCCTCACAAGGTGCCCCAGGCTAACTGGGCCTAGCTCTCCTTTCATAATCTCCTCCCAATCTAAAGCTCAATGAAAAAAAAGAAATCGAGCTGAGAAAGACATGTTATAGCAGCAGGATCAAGTCCCAGGAGACCCAGACACATAAGATAAGAAAGGAAAGCATAGAAATGAGCTGTTTAAAATAGAACAGGGTGAGGCTCAAGAGGAAAGCCTTGTCTGTGAGAGGCCCTGGGTTCAATTCCCAGCACCACACAAAAATGAACAAAATATTTACTGCAAAAGGAATTTTTTTAAAGAACACAAAGAGTAAACAATTTTCTAAGAAATATCAACCAGAGTTAATAGAAAACCAAAAACTATTTGGCAATGAACTACTCAATGGATTAGTTTATCAGATTATGTACTGGCGACCAGAAGATAAATTTGAAAAAGTTAAACAGACTATGGTAAAGATATGGAAAAGGTGAAATATAACAAAGAAACGGGAAGGGGAAATGAGATGATCCCTTATAGAAGACAGCAAATGCAGGAGAATTACATATACTTAGAGAGGAGGCCAGAAAGAAACGACTTCCCTAGCCAGAAGCATGATCATGGTCCTCTACTAAGGATAGCTCATCCTAAGAGTATTTTACTTTATAATGATGGGAAAGCAGTGTATGTTCAGCAGGTATTACTTCAGAGGTTGGATTCTGATGTCTTCCCAGACTAGCAATACAGTCTGCTCCCTCCTGATGCTGCGCAATCTCTGTGAACCTCGGCCTCCAGTCAGCAGGTGGCACTATTGCTAAGTAAGCTATGCTCGTAGGTAAGGTAGGCGTGTTAAACGCATTGCTGTCAATTATCAGGACATGCCCTCTAAGCTAAGGAATGTCTTATGTCCTGAGTAGGGTGAATGCATACATCTATACCTAAACACAGATTTTCTTTAAACAAATAAACTGCAGCTACTCGGGTACTCTACATCAGTATCATCTGACACGAATCTTCGGAAGAAATACGTATAATATGAGAAACATGACAAGGATGCTATCTCTCCCTGCTCCTAGATAATACTGTGTTGGAAACCTCGGGTAAAATAAGTAATTTGCTGGGCTTCTTCTCCTGTGGCTGTGATAAAACACTCAGACAAAAGCAGCTTGTGAGTCCAAGGGTTTATTTGGCTCACAGTTCAGGTTACAGTCTGGGCAGAGCGTGAGAGGACTGGTCACCTCTGCAGTCAAGAACAGAAGGCATGAATGTATACATACATACTACGGTTCAGCTCGGTTCTTCCCCTTTTACACTGACCAGGATCCCTGCCTAGGGGATGGTACCACCCACAGTTAAGATGGGGTGTCCTGTATCAGTTCATGTAATCTGAACGATGCTTCACAGTTTTAGAGGCTAACCTTAATCTACACAATGTCTCACATGGGTGCCCAAAGATTTGCCTCCTTGGCTTTGAACTGTTGGTTAATACTAACCATTGCCAATGAAAAGAAAAGCAGGATAAGATTTACAAAGAAGAAAAGTATATTATCATTACTTACACCCAAAGTATCATTATCTACATAAAATTTCCTTAAGCAACCTAGTTAAGAATATTCTATAAGGTCGCCAATGCAAATCAACCTTCAGTCATGTATCATATGATGTTTCCTTCAATCACAGACCACGTCTACCACAGAGGTCCCATAAAATCATATCACCTAATGACAGCTTAGTTTGGGCATTTATACTTTATGATAGTCATAAAAGGACAAGGTCACCTCATAAGATATTTCTCAAACTGCATCTCTGAGGGAGAGCAAAGCAAGAATCTCAAAAAAATTGACTATATTCCAGCAACAGATGTATAAGCAATTTAAATCCTTAAATTAGAAAAAAATAATTAATTGTAACAAGGGCTAAGGATATGGCTCAGGAATTAAGAGCACTTGCTGCTCTTGCAGAGGATCCAGGTTCAATTTCCAGCACTGACATGGTGGCTCATAACTGTCTGTCATTCCAGTTCCAGCACCCTTTTCTGACCTCCATGGACACCAAGAACACATAGAGTAGACATACATACATGCAGGCAAAACATCCATTACTCATAAAGATTTTTTTAAAAAAACTTTTATTGCAATGGTAACAAATGTCCAACAATACTTAGGACTAAAGACAACAAAAAGGGTGAGAAACCTCTGAGGAGAAAATGACAGCACCTTACTGAAAAACGAGAAAAAAACAAAGACTAGAGAATGAAACCTCACTCTTCAAGGCATTTCTTGCCCCAAATCATCTTCAAAGTCAATGAAATTCCAATAAAAACCTCCATACAATTTCTCGGAGTATCTGATAAATTCATCTTAAAGATCACACAGGAGGGGAAAAGGCCAACAATACTTTAATCCAAAGCACAACTAGACTATCTTAGGTTTTGCAAAGCTACACAGGACTTATGTTTTAATATTCTTCTGGGTTTTTCTGAGCACAATACTTTAAACAGGTAACTATATTTGTAGGTCAGAAGTCTGCCCACCTCTGACCCAAGTCAGTGCAAAGCAAAAGCAGTATGCCTGGAAGACGTTGGTAGTAGGATTTGTCTTAGCTATAAAGATTGCCCATTAGGGGATAAGAGAATTGTTTCTCTGCCTTTTGGCTAAGGCTGAGTGTGAGACTGGCAGAGAGAAGTTAATAACATTACCCATCTTTCTACAAGCCAGAATAAATCAGGAGTAAATCTTAAAAGTAGAACGTAAAACTTGAAAACTGTACTAACGGAGCAGAAAAATAATATGTGTAAACACGAAAAATGTTCCTCTTTGTAGTTGAATAAGAATTTATATTTAAAGCATCATGTTTTACAGGGAAAATTCTTCAATAAAATACCAAATGTTCAAATCAAAGATGGGGGAAAAAGATAATTTTCACTACATTATATGGAAAACCTTAATTGTTCATGCTAAGAAGCTATAGGAAAACTTATTAACAACAAATCAGGACAAATTTTCCAAACATGAAACAATAAAAAAATAAATATTTCAGAAGAAAAATGAGATTTAGAAGTAAAACAAGATCGCTTACAAACATATGAAGATGCTCAACGTCACCAGTAACTGGGCAGATGAAAATGAAAGCAGCTGTGAAATACAAATCCATAACCATTCAGTTTAGTCAAAATCTGTCTGTATCCTGAAGATGCTAAGTGATGTCCGCACTGCTGTTGGAGGCCTTCGCATGCGAATATGGGAGGGATCATTGCTGTATCTGCTGAGAGGCTAATTGTAGATTTGTCTTGGGAGGCCCAACCATAAGGAAATACAGAGCTATTCTGTGCACAGCCTTGTCCCTGCATCACGTGACTTCCTGTTCCCTACATGCTCACCAATGACTACTAAAGCACTGCCTCTTGCCCCCCTCCCCAATGCCCTCTGCAGGTCTGACTACCTTGCTATCCCTTCAGAGAACAAGGAGAACTCTGTGGTGCCTGTGGAGGAATAATGCAGTGTGACTTGAGGTGATGTCCAGGGTTTGGGGAGGGTAAGGAGGGTGTGGGTGGCATGCCATACAAATGTTGTCTGGCATCCATAACTAAAGTGACATTCAATTTGGTCTTTTCTACTCAGCATAGCAGTCCCAATTTCTGGGTACTTTAAGTTAATGGTCAAGTCATAATGCCTTCCGTTATGTCAAACCCTTCAGAAGCTGAAGAATGTTGGACAGCCCAATCCCCTTGCTGATGATAACAAAGCCATAACAATTCTCTCATTCCCTCTTTGGTACAAATGTATTTGGGGAGGGCTGAACTGGACTTTCTTGGTGAGTTCCTCTGTTGTTGGTAGGTGATCTGAGTGAGCACTGAGGGAGTTGGATATTCCCAGTTCAGTGATGTCAGCAGCATCAGCAAGGTGCCCCAAGAATCCCAAGCATCCGTCTTTCTATTCATCAACCACCCACCCCAACTGTGAGATTTTATCTGACTTTCAAGCTCTATTGGAACTCTACACATCTTGCCTGAACTGAAGAGCCAACATCTTTACATGAACTAAACCTCGCTCTGTCCTTGCTTTCAAGCAAGCAGCTCCCAACTCAACTAAAGTTGTCCCTTACGCTCCAAATGACTTTAGACAAATACTGGAGAGCAGTGTTTCCTCTGCCCTAACTGTCTGCCATTGGATCGTTCTCCACTGCTACAAAAAGAATGGATATACACCAGAGGAAGCACTGGTAAGTTTGGGTTAAAGCCAAAGCATGTCATACACTTAGATTCACCGACATCAGTTTTTCTTAAGTCCATGGCCTGCTTCTCAGAGCACCAGAAAGCAGCATGCTCCTCCAAGGTTTCTGGAAACATCTTCTGTGTGGACTGGTATCCTTTCGGGAGCTTAGCATTTCAGGGCTAGATCTCCATAATCCCAAAGGCCTGGAGCAAACCAGGAACTTCCAAGATGCCAAGGAAGGATCCAGGGCAATTTCATTAGGCCTTGAACGTGATACAACATACTCCTGATATTGGAAACATGGATGTGTGTCCTTTCTGGATTGAAATTGCTCAGTTGTTCCCTTCTTAGTGTCTGTGGATCAGTATTATTCCTCATTTTACAGGAGGCAGCTGAGACTCACACAGGGATGAATAGAAGGTTTAGGGGATGAAAGAAACTAGAGATGAGATTTCAATGCTACTAACCTCACATTCCCTGAGACGGAAGGTGTTTTTGAAGACCCTGACACTCAGCTTGACTATAGCCAGGCCACTTGCCCAGCAGAGGCTGACTATCACAGGTTCCAGGAACTGCAAGCCAGGCAGGAGAACACAGAAGGCATGAGACAGACTGCAGAATTTCACATGAATATGAAGCATCCTTCAGAAGACACAGCACCTGAGGATGATACCTATACAAATGAAAAATGTCTTAGCCTGACATGGAAGATGAACAAAGTGACAAAGATAGGTGTGTAGCTTCTAAATACCTCACCTGTAGATCTGTAATGTCTGGTATTGGATGTTTGTGTGCCCCCCGCCCCACCCAGGAGAGCATAGAGAAAGTGAGAAGATCTTAGTCAGCATCTCATTATCTCATTTTAATGACTATTCTAAGTGCAATATTCTTTAGCCTATACAGATAGCAAGGGCAGGAGGCCTTATAGGATATAAAATGACAGAAGTGGGATTCAAGAAGAGAAATGTCCCTCAGATCTGGGGAGATCTATAAGACCATTCTCCACTCCCACGGGGGTTTGTATGACAAGCTCATTCTCACCCCTCCCATCACTGGGGCATACTTGAAACAAGACCCTCATCATATATGAAAAGAGTAATTTTGTTGGAGAAAATACTTGCAATAAATTCAAGACCCTTCTTCTCATCGGCTACTTTTCCATCCCATGCTTCTGAAATAAAAGGGACAACAGAATACCTTTTTCATACTTTACAACTAGAGAAATAGACTTGAATTAATGCACCATTTACCCAGCCATGGGCTGGTTGGTACAGACCTTGTGGTGGTAGCAAGCTACTCCCTCCATCCTACTGTCTGCGCGACTATGCATCTAACCCTTGATGAGGTGTTGTGTGTAACTGCCTTTTCCTCTTTATTTAAATACTTCCTAAACAGAATTCCAACCTAGATATCAGAATTCATAACGAAGCTGAATGGCACCAATCATATGTCCCTTACAAGACAGCTTCTCTTTCCTGTTCCCGTCTCTAAAATGGCAATTCTTCTCATCCTTAGTACCTGCTTTCTTACACCTGGAGGACTTGCGAAGCATCCTTTTCTCTCCCCCACAACCACTCCAGTGGTATGAATGCTGTTAGTGCTCCATGTTACAATGACGAAACAGAGGTCTTCTGACATCAAAGAGCTTTACTAAATCATCAGGTCACCTAGCCTACTGTACTCAGAGCGAGTGTTCTAGTCCTCCCTCACCCATCTCACTTGGCTTCCCAATTACACCATCACTGCTTCTTCTCGTCTTTCCCTCCCTCACTCCTGTCCAGCTCTTTCTTCTCTCCATTGTCCTCTAAGCTTCCTACTCTTCCGCTCCTTTACTCCTGCCTTCTTGATGGATGCTAGACACATGCTTTGGGAGTCCATCCCATTCTATCGTTGTCTAGTTTGTTTATATGGTGGTTTATCCAGAATCAAAATTGAACTCCCTTATGGAAGATCATGATGGTAACCTACAAGGCATGGCACTCACCAGCCTACTTCAAATCATCACCATCTCCATTTCTTCCCATATTTCAATGCAGAATCCCAGACTAGATGTGTGCAGTGCTGGAGTGTTGTCTGGTGTGCTATCGCTTACCAAAGGGCTTAGAAGAGCTCTCAAGGGCTATAATCATTTAGAAACCCCATTGTTTGTCTTGGTGCTGGGTATTTCCTGTGACTGATCCTCAATCATTTACTGAAGGTCACACTAGGCTGAGTCTGGTTTTCCCTTTCTTGCTGATTAACAGCTGTGAATTTGACTACTTAACTCAGCTGTCTATAAGGCATCTTGTCCTGTGACTTTTACTGTCAGCTAGGTCTTAAGTCAAACCCCAGTCCTCGAGGGGAAATACCCAGTGCTTGCTCCTGTCCCCCAGGCTTCACTTTCAGTCCATTTGACAGCATTGTTCTTTGGTCTCTCCACCCTTAAATAAGTGTACATGTGAGCTTTCTTTTGAATTTCTGCGGTCACTCTAGACATCCACTAGTAATTATTAGTAAAAGACAGCAGTGGAGTTAAGGAAAAGAATAGGGCTGAGGAGATAGCTCACTAGGTGATGTGCTTGCCACACAGTCGTGAGCACCTGGGTGCTGTCAGGCACTATGGTACACTCTGGTGCTCCCTGTGCCAGGGAGGAAGAGACAGGAAGGTCTCTGGGCCTCGCTAACCAGGTTACCTGGTCTGGCTAACTTGGTGAGCTCCAGGCAAGTGAGAGAGCCTGTCTCAAAAACCAAAAACCCAACAAGGTGGACAATGCCTGAGGAATGACACCCAAGGGTGACTTTTGGCCTCCACATGTTAAGGCCCATATGTGTACATGCGTAAATGTGAACACACACACACACACACACACACACACAGAGGCCAGATCCAGTGGTGCACTCTTGGAAGCAGGAGGATCAGAAGTTCAAGGCTAGTTCAGCTGCATATCAGCATAGTGGAAGGCTAACTTGGGCTACATGAGACCCCGTCTCAAAAAAAAAAAGAAAAGAAAAAAAAACCTAAAAGAAAAAACACACAAAAAAAGAAATAGTAGCTCACCTTCTCCACAGCACACTACCACCACATGTCAAAACATAAAGTATGAACCGAGCACAGTGATGCATGCCTTTTTCAGAACCTGTGAATCTACTGGGCACAAACCACAGAGAAATGTTTGGGATGACACTTTTGCAGGGAGAGGGAAGAGCTATACATACCTCAAATGTATCATTAATCTTTTCCCAGTTTTACCAGGAAACAAAGTGTGGTGTACACATACGTGTACACACACACACACACACACACACACACACCTACCTTCCTCTCATTTCTGTTCTGTAAATGAGAAAGCCCCAGTTCTGGGAACTCACCCAGTCACTGCAAATGTATCTAAATATGACTTTGGTGGGCTTGCACAGCAATCTGATCATCTACTGGCTACATTAATACACTCTGTGTTAAATACTTGGTTCAGCTCTCAATAGAACCCAGGATCTTAGGTCTGTAAAAGTGTGTGTATGTACACACTTGTGCATAGGCCCACAGTTCCAATAAACTCTCTGTTCATGTCAATAAAGTATCTCTGAAGACCACACGCTCCGGGTTTGCTCTGCTCACGTGCGTCTGCTGCCTACTCTGCCTCCCACCTAGCATGCAAACTGCCCCAGTTCCGGCACGGAGGAGACTAACCCTAGAAAATGAAAAGTACTCCAAAGTCTCAAGCTAACCATGCTAGATGTGGGATCCAGCCTTTCGGGGCTTCCTGTCCTCTGCACAAAGACAGAAGAGCACAAGAGAAATGTCCACTCTTGTCTGGCATCACACATTCCCAAACCAGGTGGGGAGATGCTGGCTGCAAGGCAGATCTAATGTAGGGAAGACTTGGGGGGGGCTTCCCATTTAGGGAGGAGCATCAAGGCAACGCTGTCTTCCAGTACCTAGCTTCCTAAAAGGGGCGAGAGCTCCTAAAGACAAAAGCATAAGAAAGTATGAGGATTCAGTCCAGCATAATTGGTTGTGGGGTTTTGTTTAAGTGGAGGTTTCCTTAAACAAAGGTTCCTCTGTGTAATCCTGGCTGTCCTGGAACTTGCTCTGTATACCAGGCTAGCCTCAGACCCAGAGATCTACCTGCCTTTCAAGCACTGGGATTAAAGGTGTGCACCACCACACCCAGTTCCACCACAACTCTCAGAATGATGCTGGTTAAGACTGAAAACAGGGCTGGAGAGATGGCTTAGTGGTCAAAGGTGCTTGTGGCTCTTCAGGAGGACCCCAGCTTAGTTCCCAGTACCCATGTCAGGTGGCTCACAACCACTTGTAACTCCAGCTCCTAGAGATCTGATACCCTCTCTTGTCCTCTGAAAGCACCTGTATTCACAAGCACACACAGATATGAACATATATACAGAATTAAAAATCAATCTTTTAAAACTATGTAAAGACTAAAATTATTGTAGTGCAATTCCAGCTCTCATACTAAGTGACATACATGCACTTCTTTATAAAAGACATTATCCCTAAACACCGAGCATTGAAATGATAGATGGTACTCATGGCCACACTAATGGTTAAGAGTGACACATGAGTGTGTATTTAGTTAGGACAGTTAAAACTCTCCTCCTCCAAGGCTCTTGGAACACTGAAGGGGTAGAGCGAGTGTAGGATCCAGAGGATAGAAATGAGCACTGTCTGATCATTGATCACGACTACACAGTTGTTTAAGGCCTAAGCAGGACTGGGCCATTCATTCTATCGTGGATGGGATAGGAGCTCATGAGGTCCTACCCCTCTCTGAGGGTCTCCTGAGGAGAGAGGGGAGTTTTCCTCAGTGGTGTAACCCCTAATAAGTTGCTCCAGCTCCAGCAAGCAGCCCCTCCTTCCCGTGCTTATATAACCAACCTAATTAAACCCAGTGAGATACAAAAATACAAGAAGGTATGAGGGGAAACAAGCATAGGTAGGAGGGAGATAAGAGAGGGTAATGGAGATGGATAAGATCACAATATACTTTATAAGCCTGTATGATGGGTCAAAAATAATAACGAACATGAACTAAATAAAACCAAAAATTCAGAAACCCAGCCATTCCATTATTTCAGGCTGTTTCCTTTCCTAAGATGGAGGCTTCTATGTGGGCAACATGCCAGTATACACATGCCTTCGTGCCTTGCTGTTGAGCCTATCTAGGGACATCACAAACCCTGGGGATGAGGACTCCCGATGGACCAAGCAATAAACACACACAACCATTTATTATTTGTAATTCAATACTTTTTTCCTTTAATTCAGACTCGACTTCCATGGCTCTAGCTACTTTACATTAAGATTTGGCTGGGTAGCCTTGTATGTTTCTAGGGACTAGCAGGAAGTTTTCAGACCTTGCGCACAGCGCCAGGCAAAGTACAGTTATCGATCCCAATACAGACGGCCAGACAACTCAACTGCAAGCAACCCGTGTTCTTTCCCACTTGTGGTCCAGTGCAGATGCTGGGTGCTGCCCCCTCTACCTCATCCTATTCCACCCCAAGTTGGGAATATCCATGGGGCCACTATGGCCTCTGATCCATCCCTCCCCACCTCAGGGTCTAGGTTGAGTGAGGGGAGAAAAAAAGCACCATGGGTTTGGGGGTCTGGTCCATGCAGAGAGTGGTCTGGCCCTAGAATGCAAGGTGAGGAAATGTGGGATGCCACACATTCTTGTTGGCAAAAGTGACTGTGCAGTCTTCGCACACAACACAGAAGCCCAGGGCCAACTCCCCAGATGGCCGGATGTCCTGCCTGGAGCAAGGGCCGCCATTTTGCTTCTGAGGTGTCTTATTGTATTGAGAGAAGCAAGGAGGACCAAAGGGCAGAGATGACAATGTCCATTAAGCATTCACATGCTGGGGAGATCATCTGGCATCAGCAAATCTTGGCAGGTAAGTGCACCTTACCGGCAGCCAAGGCTCCAATCCGGGCTCCCAGGCCTGCTGAGGACCTCCAAGTCACAAGACCCCTGAGCTGTTGCACGGCACATCAGAACAGGTTGCTGGCTGAGCCCATCACAATGGCTGGAGCAGGAGCGAGGTAACGAGGTGAGGCAGAGAGGTGGGAGAGGAGGCTCTCTACACCAAGTGCAAATCCCTGATTCACATCAGGAATGCAGGGATGTGGAAAGATGGCCTTCCAGAAAACACTCCTCTGAGACCCAAATGCATCTTCTGGAAGAAGACTCGGAGATGGAAGGGACTAGGGCCAGCCTGCTGGAGTGGGGCGAGGGTGGAGGGACGAGGGTTGAGAACAGCAAAGGGAAAATGGGAATGATTGCCCCATAGCTTAGACAGGTGGGATTGGGGTGAGGGAGAGAGTCCTGGAGAGGGCAGGCAGAGTCCAGGTGTGTAGGAAGGGCCACCACAGCCCTGCCACCTGGGGGAAGAGAGAAGAGCGCTATTTCTCCTAGGCCTTAGAGAGAAGGACTGGCTTTGGCTGCCCTGCAGAGCTAAGGAAGCAGGATGGTATGGCCCAGAAAGGACCCTTCTGGGAGCATAACTGTCCAGAAAGAGTCTTCCCCTAGCCAGTCATTTCCCCCAACACCTTCTTACGGATGCTGCCTATGATAACAGTGGGCCAGTCCCAGCACAGGTGAGGGGCTATGGACAAGTAGAGAATCCACTTGTGGCAAATTCTTCTTGAGGTTCCCTGGTGCTCCCCACTCCTTGATGCCAGTGCCCAAAGGCAAGCCAAGGATTTTAGCAAAAGTTTCCTAATTTATGCAAACCACATCAGGGTTTTGGCTGAGCAAAACAGAAGTTCTAGAACTGGGAATGGCTTCTTCCCATTGTCTTCCATCAGTGAGGAAGGAGTATGAACAGTAAAGAGGATTCACAGTGCTTGGAGATGGAAGATGGACTCGGTCCAAAATGATATACTTCTTGCCATTATCCTCCTTTAAGCATAAACCAACTCCAAACTAAACCTAGGCCAAAGGAGGAAGGAACGTTCTCCTGGGTTAACACTGAGCAAGGCTATCCCTGCCATTGAGACCCCCCTAGACCTCCTAGTCAAGAGCAAAGCTCATCTGCCCTGGCATGACAGCTTTCAGAATTGGGAACTCCACATCTCACTAGTCTCTAGTCTAATCTCGAAGTCAAGGTCAAACCTAGAACCCACATTAGAGGTCATTTACTGACCTTCTTCTGTGAAAAGTGGATCGTGAAGCTCAGTGATGGGGACATAACCAAGGTCGCACAACTTTCCAACAGCACAGTCAAGACTCAAGCCCAGATCTCACCACTCTTGGTCCAGTGAAAGCACTTGACTGTCTTGCCTACAAATCCATACAGAAAGATCAATATATATCTACAACGGACAAACAGAGAAAACCTGCCAGCTGGAAGAAGGCACCCAAGGCATGCCAGCTTCCATGACCTCCTGCAGACAGCTAGCTATTTGCTGGGCTATCGTCCAGGGCACTTGCTTTGGTTGCAAAAGGGTGAGTTCCCTTCTCTTTCACAAAGTATTGACTAAGGATGGGGAGGGGGTTGTGTCTGGGAACAAACCGAGTTGTTGGTTTCTTCCTGGTTTAAAAGCCCAAGCTAATGCTAAGACAAAAGCAACTCACAGGAAAGCTAGGATCCTGGGGGCTATTCNTATATATATATCATCTGGGTTCATCAGAAAACAGAAGGCTCTCTAGGACAAATCAGGGGTTTTCCTTCTCTAAATGATACTGCAGGCCAAAGAAAAGCAGCTCTCTGTGGTCAGGGTTTCTTCTGTTACTTTACTTGGCCCTTCACCCCCCAGTGAACACCTTTGAATTCATCTGAAAGGATCCATGGCTACTTTAACAATTCAACTTAAGTAAATAACTACAAACACAATAAATTTGGAGTTTTCAATTTTGCTTTCAAAAAGTTTCTAGGAATACTTTTAGCTTCTAGCTGTTCCAAGAGGAAACTGCTTAGCATTTCAAATGGGACCATTCTCCCTTCTTTGTCTCAGGGCTCGTGGGTCTATACCATCACCAGCAAAGCCCTCAAAACCATGAACAACAATCAAGTGACAACCAACTGGTCTTTGGGCTTTGTCCACTCTAAAGGAACAACGAATGCATTTCTTCACCCCTGCTTTCCCGGAAGAGCGCTAGTGATGCTAGCTAGGCACTGAGCCTTCTTCTCCGTCATCAGAGGATGATCCAGCATTACATCCTATTTTCTGATTCTGCCCTTCAAGAAACATCAAGGCCTATTTCTCCAGGACACTGCAATATCAATGCCTGTCTTTCTTTCACTGCCCAAATAAAATGTTCTGACAATGCTAAGAGAAGGTAACTTTCTCTTTGGTGTAGATAACCAGCACCATCTTGCTCCCTTTGTACCGATGCTCTGGGAAATCTGTGGTTCTGTCTTCCTCTGGACTTGAGAAGTGGCCAGCTCAGAGAAGCTTCCATGCCAACCTGGACACATTTATTTACTACTATGGACCAACATGAGCTCTGCCTGGGGCCAGCAGGAGTCCTTGAGTCATCTGACGGAAGAGCAGGAAATACTCTGAGGGAGGATGATGAATCTGCCCAGAAGGGCCCCTTGAGATCATGTAAACCCTGAGTACTGATGGGCTAACATTAAGAAGGCCAGGCCCTGACAGGTTCAAGTTCCTAACGTAGCATCTTCCTTTTATTTCTTGGTGACTTTATAGCTCACTGGGGCCAGAGATTATAAAGAGATTTGCACACACACACACCTATCAGAGCCCCCACTCCTAAAGCTGAGAAACAGAACTGAGGTGGCCTCTGTGGGGGCCAGGTTTCACTTGGTTTCTCCCTAACCAAACACATGCATCTGTGCCAAATCCTCCCTTCGGTAGCTCACACATTTTCCCACACAACTGCCTCTATTGCTAACACTGGTTCTTTACCAAGAGTTAACGATGCTGTTAGCCCTCTGAGTGGCTTGGCTACTGTGCTCACTGCTCATATGAGATTCTGGGCAAGCCCTGTAATCCATGTTTCCTAGAATGTTCTCTGTCTCCTAAAGCCTGGAGGGACTAAGACACCCTGACTTACCCTGGACATCAAACTCACAGCTCAAAGGGAAAGAATTAGAGCCACAGACCTGACTGGTTTATAACCACTAAAAGAGGTTTTTGTTTTTTGTTTTTTGTTTTTTTAAACAAGGTCAAAAAGGCTCCACTCTGGCTAAGAAACAATGTGCTCTTAGGGCACAGAGAAACAATAGGACTTTAGGCACTAAAAAGTGACACTTCTCCAGAGCCAGCCTGGGAGAAGAGCAGAGAGAAAGGGAGTGGGAGAGTTAGAAAGTCCCAGCCCTTATGGGTTCCACAACCTACTCAGGTCAGAAGAAGGTGTGGGGGTGGCTGAGAAGAATTCCCTTCAGATGCCAGAGCAGAGGAGCCTGCTGCCCCACAGCCCCAGCCCACAAATGCACCCTCTTCACAGTCCTCGCCACCTGGCTTTCAGTGTGGTCCTAACCAATGGTCTCCTGGCGGACTTTGGATGGGGCTCCTGCCCTCTCCATTCTTCCTGTTCCCAAGAGAAGGCCTGGGGAAGCACTGGGTGGGGGGAAAAACAGGTTCTCTTTTACTCTAGAGACAAATCAAAAGAGGGTTAGGGAATGAAGCACCATAAGCAATGCCCTCTTGGAACGTCTTTGAAGACCCAAGGGTCTTCACAGGCATTAACTTTGGCTCAGCCACATTTCCCTTCTAAGGGCCAAGAATGGCCAGCAAGGGAAGGGGTGAGGAACAGAAGATGGGAAGAGGAGGGTCAGGGGAGGTTGGTGCTGAGAGGTGGTCCCTGCCCTCCTCGGTCCCTCCACGGTGGAGGGAAAACGCTGCTCTGGCCGGCACAGGGGGCGGGAGTTCCCGCTCCTTCTCCCTGGTACATAGGCATTATCTCATTTTTTAAAATCTGTATATAATATATATTTATATTCTGTATATATATATATTTATATATATATTTATAGGGTCTATGTACATGTATTGCACAGGCCTCTTGCAGCCACCCCTGGTCCTGCCTTGTCAATGATAGCGGTTCCTCTTCTCGTCGCTTTCAGACGTGTAGTCTCGGGACCTGATGCCATTCTGAAGGTTGATGAGTGAGTCCTTCATCTGTAAGACAGTGTTCTCAGTGAGCGTCCACAAAGGGGGCAGCCGCAACACCCACCTGCGGCCCATCCCTGCCCATGTCACAAAGCCAAGAGAAACCAAGTCCAAAGGACAGGTGGCTCCCAGGAGCCTCAGCCTAAGGCAGAAAGGAGCCATCCTGTCTGGCACTGGAAATTCCATGGGCTTGGTTATTGGTGAGAAGTATCCAGTCACTCTAAGGAGCCACCTTAAACTACCACTCACTTGACCTGCAACTCGGATCCTGAATATGCCTTTGGCTTATTTTTCTCCTGGCCTGAGATGCTTTCCAATTTCTCTGCCCCAATTTCACACAGCTGGAAAGGACCAGAAACAAGACCAACTTTCTACAGTTACAGTCGTCCTTTGCCTCCTGGCCTGTCAGACCAACAGGGTTTCTTAGCTGCCTCATCATGAACTGTCTAACTTCCTATTTCTTAGAACTAAAACCAGCCTGCCCTTCACAGACATACACAGCAGTGTTGGGCAGAGAGGTTGCAGCTCCATAGCAGGAAATTCTGGGGTCAGGGGACAAGGTCAAAAAGGGTCAGCTCCGGTTGGGGAGTCTTCACAAGGTCCATCCCATAACATCACATACTGTCCCAGGAAACTACTCTGCTCTAACGACAGGGTGGTATCTCCGTCTTGATGCACTGAGAACTCCTGGCCTCTGCATCATCTACTGCTCTGATTTCTCCTCTTCTTCTAAATCAACTTCTCAGGTGGGAAAGGGGGCCCATTTCTGCTCTGTGCACGAGAAGCGTATATGGAGAGCAGAGGAAAACTTGCAAGAGTCTCTCCACCTGGAGATAAAACTCAGGTTGCCAGATCTGGTGGCAAACACATTTAACAGCTGAACCATTGCACTGGCCCCTCAAAAATTTTGATATGTAAGTCATCTAGGAAGACAATACTTTACAGGATTGCTCTCTCTATTAAAAAAAAAGTCTGTCCTACATCCCTCTGGCTATTAATCTATCTCTTATTTTATTATTCGTGCTTGTGTTTCTAGCACTTCATTGAGGAATAGCTTTAAAAGCAAATCAAGGGACAGACCAGCATAATAATAAAGAGGAAGAGGACATCAGAATGGTGGTGAGGGAACATGCTGACATTTCTCAGTACAAAAGGAAAGGAGCCCGGTCTCCTAAAGATGAGGGACTGTGAGCATCTCACCTGGTCCAGGAGCATCACTGAGGATTTGATGATCTCCCTCCACTTCTGGAGCTCGGTATCATGGTACTTTTGTTGGGATTCTAAGAGCTGGGCCCATTCTGTCTGTGACTGGGGTAACCTGTGGAGTAGAAGAAGGGGTACCCAACAGCTGGAGTTATGCTCAGTGGGCTAGTCTGTGCTCCCAAAGGACAGAGAGTCACCTCAGAGTGCTTTCTCTTCTGCTCAGTCAGTGCCCCACTGCCGTGAAACTTAAGCTGAAACTCTAAGGACAGATTTGTAGAACTGGCCTACAGACTCATCTCAAATGGGTGTCCTTGAGCACAGGTAATGGAGCAGTTCCAGACAACTGGGATGAGGTGGGGACAAAGAGGTGAGGCCAATGTTACCTTTCCTGGAGCCTGAGACCCTGCCAGGCAGTAAGGGTCTGTGTGGTGTATTCCAGCATCCACAGCTTGTAAAAGAGCATCATGTTAAGGATGACCAGCAGCACCAGACTGGGAAGGAGATACGGGGGGAAAAGCAAGAACAGTGAGATAAGATCTGGGCCACGGATCTCCCCGCCTACCCATGAGACCATGTGTCTGCTTGCTGGACCAACCCAAGCATTCCAGAGAAAGGGGTGAGGAAGCTGGAAGGGCACAGGTCAGAGAAAGAGAAGCAACCTAGTCTACTGGGTCAGAGACAGAGCGGGAGAGCTAAGGAGAGGGGCATAAGCAAAGGTATTGAAGGCACTGAAGGGGAGGCATAGGCACCTGGATCTGGGTGCCTGAGGGAAAAAGACAGAGGTGGAGGGGAAAGCGATGAGGCAAAGGGAACAATTGTAGAGCTGGTACCTGAAACAGATCCTAATGGGAGCAAGGAAGAAAAATGAGGAGGAGGCAGAGGTTAGAAACAGGAGTGTGGGGAAGGAGGAAATGCACTTCAATGGAGCCAGACAGCAAGGGAGCATTCTACGAGAGGAGGAAAAAAAAACCAAAACCTAAAACACGAGAAGCAAAGACACAACAGACAAGGTGGCCAGGCAAGGAAGGATGGAGGGAAAGCAGCTGCAGACTCTCAGTTTCCCATGGGTGCTAAATCAAGAGATTTTTCTATCAACCCAAAGTCATGCCATACCTGAAGGGTGGCACTTATGGGTAGTGGTACCTCCTTGAGGCTACAGTGTCTTTTCCCGGTACCTATACCAACTATCTAGTGGGGGACCAAAAGCAAAGCAGACCATAGATGACAAGGATGCCAGCGAGGAGGCTGGGGAAACTCCCTCCTCTCTACCTCAGTGGCTGCCTAGGCCATTCTGTGACCGAAGCTCATGGGACAGAGAAAAAGGCAGGGATGTGGAGAAGACCTGGAGACAGGCAGAACTGAGGTGAATCTTAGTGTGTCACTTACAAATCTGTTTGACCTTCCATACGTTTCTCATCTATCCTGAAACTGTTTTCTCAAGCGGGACATCATACCTAACCTGCTGGGGTTGTTCTACGGATGGAAAGGAACATAAGCTTTAACAGGAGGCCCACCCTAAGAGCTGGTTCTTAACATGAAAGGATTTGGAAAGGATGGGAACACACAGGAAGAGAGAAGATGGCCAAATTGCGAAGGCAAGTCATAAGTGGAAGAGGGGCCAATAAAGGGAAGAAATCAAAAGTGACTTAGACTGTGCCTTAGAACAAAAAACTAGTGGGTAAAAGTACTGTGCAACGTCTGATTTGTTTCCCCAGCACCACAGATGGAAGTGTCCCTCTTCCATCAGCTACAGATCCCTGGGGCTAGCCTAAGCTCTCCATAAGAACATCCAGGGTTGGTGTTGAGTGTCAAGGCTGTCATCTAACTGTGTCAGCAGCACATGCTGAATCACCTAAGCGCCCACCCCCTCAGCAAGTGCCACACACCTCCGTACACTTGGGTGTGTGTATCTGATCCTGGATGGTTTAAGGAAAGGCCATGTGCTGTCTGAGGGAAGATTCCCAAATGTGCCAAATAGAGACAAAGAGGTGGGAGGTTGAGTCAGCACAGGGAGGGTGGGTGGTGGCAAGGGCCTGCTAGACATGGGTAAGCTGGGCTGTGTCAGTGTGTTCTAAATGCAGGCTATTAGAAGCCCAGCCTGGAGTGTGTGGCGTTGAGTCAGAGGGCCCTACTATCCTAAACTTACAAAGGCACAGAGTTAGCTGATGCCTATGGGGTTGGCCCACTCAAGAGGGCCTCCTCTATTTAAGTAAAACTGAGGTGTAGAGAGAGCATAAACAGAACTAACCGAGGGTATAGTCTCTTTCTCACCAGTATCCAGTACCTGCCATGGTTTTAACAGTGACGTGAGTCACATGACATTGGTGTTTGAAGGTTGAGTTTTATAGTGGCTCCATCTTTACTGTTGCCATATATCATGGTTTCTTTTTCTCTGTAGTTTTGGTACCTGTCCTGGAACTAGCTCTTGTAGGCCAGGCTGGTCTCGAACTCACAGAGATCTGCCTGCCCCTGCTGGGATTAAAGGCGTGCACCACCACCGCCTGGCATATCATGGTTTCTTAAGCTATCATCTGAAGAACCGACATCCACTTTCATGCTATGCCTTCAGGGCTACCAAGGACCCTTCTTATGTTTTCCAGGCCCTTCCCCTATAAGGAGCCACAGGATGGTCCCTGGACCGATTGTCATACTCTGCATGGATGGTCTCATTTATATCCATAGCTTTACTCTGCCTTCTCAGGGCCAAGCCCACATCAGCAAACAGATAACTGATTGCAACTCAGACATTTTTGGACTTTGGCGTGGATGCTGATATCTTGTTTGTGCTCTAACAAATAAAGCTTGCCTGAAGATCAGAGGGCGGAGCTAGCCACTAGTTAGTTAGCCATAGAGGTCTGGAGGTCTGTCTGTACAGACAGACAGGAAGTGATATGGCTGGGCAAAGAGAGGAATGTAAGGTAGGAGGAGACAGGGTTCAGCTCTTTTTTCTATCTCATGTAGAGGCATGTCTTTCTGACGACTTTCAGTCAAACTCCAAATTTCTGTTGACACGAGCACCTGTAGTCCCTGTAGGCCGCTGATCTTCCTTTGAGACATAACTGAAGGGTTACTGAGCTCCGCCCATCTGCGACCTGTCATACCCACTCAGTCCTCTCAGGTTGGTGGCCCCTCTGCTGCAGATCACTCTAAGCACCCACACTGCCTTCAGCCTTTGTCAACCCGTTCACCATATTGCCACAGTGCTGATCTGACTGTGCCACTTGTGAGCCTCCCTCAAAGTGTCCTGAGAGTAAGGATGTCCCCTCACATCTCTGAGGCTGCTTCCGGGACAGGTACAGAAAAGTCACAGGAGCAAAACTGACCCAGAGGAGGTCTGGTGCCTGGCATAAAGAAGGTAGAGCGTGAATGTGCGTATTCGCCATGCCTCTCATCCACCTGTGCCATCCACACTCCCATGGCTCATCCGCAGTTCACAGCAATGGGACATAGGCTGCAGGCTTGAGCCAAGCAGAAAACCTGTCCTTAGCCACTCTCACACCGGACAGTTGTGGTCTCCTAGCTTATGCCTTCATTTCTTTTGGCTTCTCATCTCCCTAAATCAACTTAACTGCACAAGGTATCGAACCTATGGTTTAATAATGTCATGCTCATTATAAGTCATCTATACTGAAACAAGCATCTGCTCTCCCTGGACTGGAACCATTGATTTTGTCTGGCTACCCTGCCAGTGAGGTCTCTGTGTATGGCTCTCATGCTGGGCACAGAGCAGACACTCAAGAGAACCTCTTATAAATTAATGGACTCTTAAAATGCCCTGAAGTATCCCTATGTCAGTCAGCATTTATCTTGAGGAGGGATTCTGAGCGTTCTGCCTCTCTCACCCACCTGGTATAGACAGAGCATATACCTTTTTCCTCCTTGAAGGCTAACACACAAAAGTGCTGAAAAAATGCAAAGGAACAGAAAAGGACAAATGACCAAGCAGCTGATCCAGTGAGGACTGGAAGACCAAGGAACAAAGAAGAGAGGGGGTAAAAGTAAGGGGGAACAAATTCTTGAGCGATGAGGATGATCCTCCTGCACCAGGCAGGAGAAGGAAATGGTTGGAGCCAGGGAGGGAGAAGAACCTGGAGTCTCTTACACACAGCTGATAACCAGCAGCAGCTTGGACACACTTTGTAGGTGGAAACCATTGGGAGTGTCCTCGGGGATATGCCGCGTCTGCGTGGAACCTGGGGGAGAATAAATAGGCCGTCGTCATTTTCACAATCCACAAGTCCATGCACTGCCAACAGGGTGCTGGTCAAGCAAGAACATCAGGGAACTATGCAACATGCCTTCAGCGACCTTGAGCTCACATCTTGAGCCCTACAAGATGGGGGAGGTGAAGTCCACAAAGTCAAGACTTAGGTCAGATAATCACTGAACAAGCAAGAAAACATAGCTATAGAACTAGAATACAGAGACATGATTGGCTGATGAAGACAGACTAGCGGCAGCGGGCTCCCAGTCTTGGCTTAATAACCAGCTGCATGATGTCAGGACAAGATATGTAACTTTTCTCAATCAGTCTACTTAAATGGGACATGAATCACAAGCGGTATATTTAAAGCACATAACGATGGTGTGCTCTAGTTGAGGCCAGGCTGAAGAACGCATGGGAAAGAGTGTCTTCTCCAGTCCTCACACACACAGCTCCGATAAACTCACAAGCGTGTGCAAAGCATGGTCTGTGAAACACTGGACTCAGAGTTTCCAGGTCCCTTGGAGAGGCCCAGGTTTCCATGGTGGAGAATATACATGAGGACTGAAAGGGGGAATGGGAAGAAATAGAGGAGGAGTCTACAGCCCAGACAAGCGGGAAGTCACTAGGTGGGTCTATGAAGGACAGGTGACAAACTCTACTCATGATGCAAACCGGGTGTGCATATATGTGTCACAACAGAGGCATGCAGCTCCATCCCACAGTGCCAATCTACACAACTATTCCCACCTGGAACAAACATACCTGCCACGTGCTTGATCCTGTGGCCCACATCTTCATCAGTGGGTGTGGTGACAGGGCTCATCACCTCTTCCAGGTGAGGTACCCGCAGGTGGGCATGGGGGCGCTTCCTCCTCCGCACTGCTGAAGACTTATTGGCCTTCTCCTTGGGTGATTGTCTGTGCATCTCAGCCAGGTAGGTATTCTCTGTTTTGGTTAGCTCAGACTCTGTCAGACACAAAAGGGCCACGTCGGACACCTATAGCTTCAACCCAACATAATGCCCACCAGACGCATCTCTGTGCTATTGTACTTTGTACCCTATTCCTGTGACCACACTCTCGGAAGCTGGCTCAGTGGGAGGCTGACCCTCAAAGACGCCCATGCCAAAGATTTTCAGGCCTAATCCTGCTTAGAGGACCACGTTCCCAACTTTCACGTGTCCAAGTATATAATTTATGACTTATCACACATTTCCTAAACAGATGCCCTCAGATCTTTCTTATAATCAGACGACTCAATGCCAGCGTCAGTTCATCTGAGGTTCATTTGAGGGTGGGCAAAAAAATCACAGCCCCTCCTGAATGATCTCAAAGAGACAGACAGTCTCTTGGAAGATACACATCCCCAAACATACCAAATTGGATGCTCATTTCAGGAACTGAATTAGGGGCCCTGTGAAACCAACTCAGAGACCCACTAGTTCTCCAGGCTTCTCATTCCCCCAAATGGCAGCCAGCAGCTGCACAGGCCAGCAAGGGAAGGTTCAGGCTAGGTGATGTGAGGACTGTGGCACCCACCTAGATGGCGGAAGTAGTCCTCCAATCCGCTCCAGAAGTTCTTCTCGATGAAAGTTTTTACAAAGCCCCAGGGCTGTTTTCGATAGCGGAGCTCTGTTGAAACCCTGAGGAGCAGGCCATTAGAAACAAGGATTAATGAGTTGTACTGAGAAAACAGGCTTTGAAGCAAGGATGATCACAGGTTAGCAGTATGCGGCTATGCTGCTGCTGCAGTCTAGAGTATATGTGTATGTAGGGAGTGTGGGGGTGGCGGGACATGCTCCGCAGCCTCCCAGCCAATCAAGAAAAAGTGTAGAAATGAACAACGTCAAAACCATTTTAAACCCAAGGATCGATTCTAGTGCCTTTCATGATCAGCAACTTTGAGTGTCTTCTCACCTACCTGCCTCTACTCTACACCCAAGCCCTGCTTCTGAGTCTTCTCTCCCCCAACCACAGCCCCTACCACTGCCATCGCTCTTGCAGGAGCATCGCGCTCTATCCTCTCAAGTGGAAAGCCTTGCTCACTGCCTCTCCCTTAGGTGTAGGAGCATCTGTCAGTAAATCTTCCCCAGCAAAATCCCCTCCATTGTCATTTGTCCTGGTTTTCTGCTTCACCAGGGGTGCTAGGTTCCCCCAGGCCTAATGGGAATATGGCCATGATCAGAGTCTTCTTACGCTCCCACCCAACACTGGCTCTCTGCGTAGAGAGTAGACTAACTCCTTCTGCGAATGTCTAGCTGCCATCGACCATAATGGCTTTGAGATGGGCGTGAGTGCCGACTTTACGATGAGACTGCAATGCTTCTCCCGGTGTCATGGCCTGTATTTCTCCCCTCCTCTGAGTAGGCATCATCGTAGCCAGAGTTAACCTCATCTGACTGTGAGAGGAATAGCCCCGAGTGCAGGGAGCTGGCTGTGTGAGGTCAGGATTAGGTTAGGTTTCTAGGAGCTCATTGGCCAGCAGAGGAAACAATAGGCAATCCTATCACATAGGGCACAGGGTCCTATTGCTAAAAGCAAGCTTCAGTATGAATTGGGGGCATGATTCTTGATGAAGTTACTCTTCTGATAAATGAGAGTAGTTCATTTCCTTGAGTTATCCTAAAAGGCCCACATAAGCCATACATCATGAACAGTAGACATGGGGAAGATCTTCCAAAGAAGATGCAGAGTGCTCGAAGGGATACAGGGTGGAGAAGAATGAAGTCAGGATGGGAATGAGCTGAGTCTCAGAAGGATCCAGGTAGGACACACCAGTGTGAGTACTCTAGCTCCCCTTCTCCCCAGTGAGCAAATGGGCACTGCCCAGTTTGGATGCCTTCCCCCACCTATACCCACCCAAGCCTTCACATGGCACACCTGAGTCGACTCTTATTCCGGGCCACGCGGGTGAGGGTGTAGCGGTTGATGGTGTAGAAGTAATCGTGGTATGGCACGTCATGGGTAAGGACTTCAGCATCTATCACATAGCATTCACTCTCCTGACTCGCTTTGTACATGGTCTGTGGGGAGGGAAGCACCATTGACCAAACAGGAACAGCACCTTTCCCAACACCCCTGCCCCTGGACATCGCTTGACTTGGCAGCATCTGAACTCGTGGGATGCTGCTGCCTCTGGACTAAACCAAGCCCAGCTCCAGAGGCATCTCCCCAGTCCAGCTTTCATCCTTCAGGGTGTGACAGTCCTTCCAAACACACTCTCACTGGGTTCTTTCCTCCCCCTGCTCACCTGTGTCTCCCTGACAGTGGCGGTTTTGGGAGCCAGGGGGTTAGTGAGGGTGATCGTGTAGAGGATCACGCGGCTCTGGTTTCCATTCTCCTCCTTTTTCCATGGATGGAAGATGATATCTGAGGGTAGAGAAGAGCCCTGGGATGAGGGAGATGGGAACAGCAAAACTCTGCTCATCCGAATCTCCACTCCAATGAACTCCTTGCCCCATGCTCACAGTCACCCTCTCCCCAGAAGCCAATAGAGTTTGAAAGCTGGGGGAGTTGGTAAAGAGGAGGTAGAGTTGGAGCAGAAAGAGGCCCATTGTGGCATTGCCGAAATTCTACAGACAGCTCCAGAATGCTGATTGTTCCAAGCTGGGGCAGGAGGTCTTGGGGCCACCTACGGGGGTGCAGGCCACATTGGAGTTACTGTGGCAAGGGCATCAGATCCCCAGGGAGTATGACCACCCCATGGCCTCAAGGTGCCTCTCCTTGCAGAGGGCGCCCTGTTGCCTAGAGCTTTTGTTCAGATGGGGATGATTGGCATCTCTGCTAGGCAACATTACATCTGTGCTGTGGGAAAAACTAAGTGAGAGAGTGAGAAGAGAAGAAAGAGCCTCCAGGGTATCAGATACGAATCCTCTCTCAGCCCTTCTAGGCTCCTTTCTACAGGCAGATAAATAACAACCTGGGGTTCAGATTCCTAACACCCTAGTGCTAGGAACTCCAAGGCCCACACATGGCACAGCTGAGGACTGAATGAGCCATTGCAACACACTGAGAACAGCGGGTGCCTCCCAAACAGCAGAACAGATGTCCTGTAGTAGAAACAGAGCCCTGTGGGGACAAAGAGCTGGCAGGGCCTGCTCCCTGGGAAATCTTTGGAGTCTGGTGGCCAGTGGGCATATGAAAACCTGCAGTATCAGTGACAGAGCAGGCCAGAATACCCTAGAGGAGCTGTGGCATCATGGAAGGCCAGAGAGAGGAGAGTGGCATTGGGGAAAGAACGGTATATGGGAAGAGGTAGGCAGGAAGAAGGAGGAGGAGGAGGATGGACAGTCAGGGAAGGGCCAGCCCGCGGGTCACACCAGAGAAGCGCCGCTGCTCCATGAAGTCCCGGAGGAAGGGTGAGGTGGTGAAGAGCAGGTCGTAGAGTTTGTCCACGCTGAAGTTGAAGACCTCGTTCACATACTGCCTTCCGCTCAGGTCGTCATAGAAGGCCTGCACCTCTCCTGCACAGAAGAGAGGATGAAGCAGCGACCATGGAGGACAGGAAGCTGTGGTGCCATCCCAACGGCATTGATATCTCTGTGGCTAATGTGGGTGCTACCACCAAGAGAAGGATGAGCTGGGCTCATGGGCTGGCTCGTAGTTAATGCTTTTGCCTGCATCACTTCCTTTCTCTGGGACCCTAGTTGCCCCTGGTCTGGAGTGTGCTTTGAGATCCAGAACCTAGATTCTGACTCAAGGATCAAGCCAGTCCCTTTTAGGCTGCACAATGGAGAGGTGACAGGGTGCCCTAGACATGTGTTCAGAGGCTCACCTTCATCATGGGTGTCTGAAGAATCGCTGAGCTCGGTCGGGATATCCTCATTGTCGTTGAAGTCCAGCGAAGGGGAGGTCACAGGCGCAATGATCTCGATCTTCTCTCCTATGATGTTGTCGATGGCAAGCTCCTTCTCCAGGGACCCATCACCCTCCATGACCTCTTCCTCCAGCGGCAAGCCATCAAACTGCAATGGAGACCAAGAATCACCCACCGACCAGGGTCCCTCTCTGTGAATCAACTCTTCAAAAGGAGACCAGCAAGCAACCCAGCCTTTAGAAGTCATCCCAATCAGCACAGCTGTGCAGGAGCAGGCTGGGGTCAGGTGCTGGGACTGTGCTGAGCAGCACAGGACAGGGAACACAGAACCAAGCACTCACTGCTGTTTCCATGCCGTTTAAATGGCACACTGGTCTAAGAGTGGTGCTCCCGATCTAGGCCCTTTCTGGAGCTATATTCCAACCATGCTGCTACAATGGCAGCCTGCTGTAACCAATGCCAGCATGCCTGTAAACAACACCCTTCTCCTCAGAATCTCAGAGGGCCTCACAGGAAAGTCAGGGGCAGCGTTCTCTCATTGGCACCAGAAGGGAATCAGCCGTATTCCAAATCTAACCTCAGACAGACAAAATGAAGGCTGGACATCAATGACGTTTTTGTTCTAAGGCTGGTTAGCATGGCCACCAGATGTGGAATAAAAGGTTCCCTTTTCTGAGAGCCCTTTCCCAAGGAACCCAGTCCCTTCTTGCTGACATATGCCCTAACTCTTCAGCAAAGTTCTGGCTTCTCTGCAACAGTGTTCCTGTGGAGAAAGGCCCTCACAGACATTTATATAGTTTCCATAAACCTCAGCATAGTAGGGAACTAAACTGCAAAGGAACTCAACAAACATCCACAACAGGTGAATAAGCAATATGTGTCCTACTGTTCTATACTCATGTGTGACTTTGACTTTGGATCAAGGCGGGGGTGGGGGGAAATGGGACGATGACCCAAGAAAGGTATCCAAAAAGAGAGGCTGTCTGGAGTAGTCCACCAAGAGGTATATGCTGAGAAGACTTGGAATACTTTTCAACTTCATATGAAAACCTAATCATATAAAGAAGGTATGGAGATTCTAGCTTTCGGCCTTTGGAATATACCCTAGCACTGAGAGCTCATGAGTTCTAGGCTGTTCCCTTAGTCACGGTGACCACATGGAACCCCTTCCTACTTCCCTGCTCCTGGTGGGAAGCTCATGTGGGGTTAAATAAACTAGGAGACAATGGCCACTAATCAAGGCAGGGATTTGCCCATAATTTATGGCCCATACCGAGACAGGGGCTTCACTGCTTCCTGTAGAGGTCAGTGTGCTGTTGGTGATGGACTTCTTGGGCAGCTGTGGGCTGGCATCAGGCTTGGTCTCTATGCTGCTTTTGGATGAGCTGTCATTCACTTCATTCTCTTCTACAGGAATCTCTTCACAGTAGCTGAAGAAGATACTCCCCTCTGTGAGTTCAGGTTAGTTTCCGTGGAGGAGACTACCAGCTCGTCTAAGAATGTAGGCCTGTCCATCAATCTGAACCTTACGGGCTTTCCTGCTTCTTTTCTTTGTGCGGGATTTCACGGTAACCAGAAAGCTGCCCCCTCATTGCTCTCCCAAAGCCTCATTCTATTCTTATTCCACCTCTCCTTACCCTGAAACTTCTATCTGAAAACCACCCTTTCTAGACACCCTCCTTAGATGTATGTCTATTCTTTTCTGTTGGATCCCATCCCATGCCCATCTTCTGAATCTAACATCTGGGCTCTGAGCACATACTTCCTTTCTCAAACATCAACTACAAAGACTGGATTCTGAATATGGTATTCCCTCAGTAGTACTGCCCAAATCATAGATCGTAACCAACAAACTTCTCTTTATTGTGCACCCAAACGAAGCAGAGGCACTTCAAGAGTGCCACTGTAGCAGCCATCATCTTCACAGTCATTGCTGGCATTAACATCTGACTTGTACATTTAGTGGCTTCTGGATGTCCTACAGCTCCCAGTAAACCATTATGTGCATTTTAGACATCAGCAAACAGGGCTTCATAGAGCTAACGTGGAAGCAATATTACTACTGTTTCAAGCCAAGGTCTAAGTACTGCCCTCAATGCTCTTTCTTAGCTTCTCACAACATTTAGTCTCCACACAACTAACTACTGCCAGTCACTTGCTTTTGCCATCCTTCTACCCTGCCTGCAGTGCGTCATACAGTGAGTCCCCATCCTTAACTTCCTGCTCTTAGCTTCTAGCCTGTGAGATTCTCCTTTCTTCTTGAATGTTCTTTCTTTGCTCTCCGCTCTTACTGAGTGCTTCCAAGCCTAATCCTTGAACGTCCTTTTATGTTCACTCACTTGGAGGACTGAGCTAACCAACCCCATGGTTACTCATGAGAGACTCTCAGTTTTATAGCCCTGGCCCAAACTTCCCCATGAACCCAACAGCCATCCTCAGAAGCCTATTTGATCCCTCCTCTTGGCTAGCAGGCATCCCCGTTTGCTTAAAACCAATCTTCTAATCTCAAACTCCTCTGTCAACAATATTCCCCATCTCTGTTTGGAACAACTCCTTTCTACCAAAGAGTTAAACCAACAAAATTTTAACCAAACCTGAAATTTGTTTCTGAGCCATCAGTGACTCCTTCAAAATACATTAAGGAACTAATTACTGCAGGAGCCACTGCAACCTTCCTGGTCCAAACCACCACCACCATCGGTCCTCTAAGTTTGAACAAGTCCCCCATGTTCTCCGCTTGAGTGTATTTCCAACACAGAAGCCATACTGGTCCTGTTTAAATGTTAACTCAGAACTAATAAACCGTATATTACAAACCCCATACCTTTCTGCCTAATATCGAATACCACACTGGCCAAAAGGCTACTAGTCCCTGCTCCCTTGGCCTTCTGGCTTTGTCTCTGCCCACTTGTGTAGCCACATAGCCCTGTTACTGTTCTCTCTGCCTGAGGAACTTGTTTCCTGTAGGGTGACACTCAGTAACCATTTTCCAAATGATGCCCTCATTTCCATTGTGATCCCCATATCCTTTGGGATGCTCACCCAAGGCCACACTCACCCCATGGTGTTGAAGTCGTCATCTGGAGGCACATAGTCCTCATCGTCACTGGTGAGACCCAGCTCATTCCCATAGCACTGGTGGACGAAGTGCCAGAGCTCCTTGGGGCACAGGGGCTGTAAGAGATAAGAGCATTGATGCTGATCCTCCCTCCCCCAGGTCCTGACATTCTGCACAGAAGCCCACTCTTATGGGGAAAGAAGACAGTGACCTCTCTTCCTAACTGTTAGAGAGGACATCTCTATGAAAATCTGCTGCCTGAAAATGCAGACTCCAGCAAAATCAAGGATGGGGGCCTCCCTTGCCTGCCCCTTCAACGGAGCTTTGCAGAATGAGATTAAGTGGCCTTCTGAAGATGGGAAGCACCCCACCACCTGCACCCATGTTAACCTAGGGCCACAGTTATCTCTGAACGCCCACAGGTGCCCTGCCTGACTCAGTCTTGCAAAACCCCAGAAATTAAAGGTCATCAACCCAGCCCTCTCCTGACAACCTGAGTATTTCCTTCTTCATTCTAAAGGGCAATCAATTTGTGTACAAGCCTACATCTAGTTTCCAGTGTTTGCTTATTGAGGAGGCATCTATTTGTCCTCTTTTAAAACACTGTACTAAGAAAAACTTTTCGTAGAATACAATTTCCAGAGAGAAGCAAAGGAGTGTCAAAGAAACTAAGATCACAGGTGGAAACGGTTATTGCATCATAGAGCGGAAAGAAGGGAAGACAGTGGCAGTGCCAGGTGTGTGCAAAAGACAGTAGGAGCGTAAGAAAAACAGGTGTAACTGATGACTGAAAAGAAAGGAAGAAGTGCTGGAAGTCACGGGTGCCTTACTCCTGACAGTGCTGGGGCATGAAAAAGGCTGGCTCTGTTCAGGACTCAGGTCAAGATTCCTAGCAGAAGATTTGCAGAGACACGGGCTCCATAAGAGCCAGCCATACCACAATAAAAGCACGCTTCCCAACTGGGGTAATATCCAAGTGAGAAGAACACTCTGGGTGCATGACCTCCCAGGTTGAAGGACAGAGGATTCAATCCTTTGTATCTATCTATCTACTGATCNAACAGAAGGGCTTTCTGTCTTACTTCCCTTTCGGTACTTACCTTTTCAAGGAGAGCATTCTGCCAGAGCCGGAACATCATCATGTATGTCCTATCCCGGGCCCCAAATGAAGTAAAAAAGTGCTAGATTGGAGGAGAAGATGCAGAGAAACATCTGTGAAAACTTCTAACATGGTGGATAGAAACACGGTCCTTTCTTTTATTCAAAATACTCAATCTCAAATGCTACTGACTGTCAGCTATCTAACACTGTCAGCACACTGGGGACCTGAAATCTCCAAGTCCCCACTACAACCAAGTCCTTCTATATTTCACCCAGACTTTCTTCTGTGTTTTCTACTCTAGTTCTAAACTGTGTTCTCCAAAATAGAAATGTTCTTTGCTCACCAACTGTAACTGGCAAGAGGTGAGCTGGGGTACAGCATAAACAGGATGAGACAAATCTATTGACCCATCAACCTTCAACTAAATCTACATGTGCACACGAAGGCTATCCAACATAGTCTAGAATCACAGGACTCAAAATTGGGTATTCTAGCTCAAAGTTGCAAGTTCTAACATGCTACCCTAACCTCATGCTCAGCCTTCAACCACCCTGCTCACCCAGGGAGTATTTTCTAGGACTTGTAACATGCTTACGGCCTGCCTCTTCAAACCCAGTAGTCTAAAGATTAAGGTGATTTAAGGGTGAGAATACAGAGGTGGAGAGATGGGGAGTAGAATATAGGATGGGGTGCATCAGTCAAAAGGTCAGAACTTGACAACACCCACCTTTTCTGAATCAGTACAGACTTGGATGGCATTGGGAATGAGGCGAGCTGTTTTCTCTTTAGTCATGGAGCAGATATCTTTCAAACGGACTGTTAGCTGGCATCCCCATGGTGACAGAGTAGCAAGCAAAAGAGGGCATTAGTACAACAGGCAAACGGTGTCCATGTGGCACTAGTAGTTGCCAAACCAAATCAAATCACAGTTCTCATACCTCTGGCCCTGGAAGGGTCCAATTTAGAGACCATACAGTTTACACCTTACGCCACAGAAGCCTTGTACTAAGGAACAACTGGATTTTCTCTCCAGCCATGGGTCCCTAGATTCTACAGTCTGATACATGGACAGAGGACCTGCCATTATTGCTGCTTACATCTAAGTCTTATTTTTAAAAGATGAAGAAATAAAGGCAAATTAAAAAAAAAACACTAAAATCGCAGTTAATGAAATGCAGAACCCAGAAAGTGTGCAAGTCAGTTCTTCTGAGTCCTTCAGCCAATGAGCTTCTCACTTCACTGTGCCCCCCTGCCATAACTCATACCAGAGAGCTCTCTACATTTACCAAAGGAAAATGTTTTTTATATTTTCCTCCATACCCAAGAGATGGGAAGGAAACTCATGGCAGACGAGATGCCATGACTGAGACTCAGAATTGGGTATCCTCCAATACACAGGTGTGGGTTTGTGTTAACAATAATATAAGGGCAGAGGAGGCAGAGGCAGGCAGGTTTCTGAGTTCAAAGACAACCAAGGATACACAGAGAAACCCTGTCTGGGGAGTTGGGGGGTTGGGGGATACACTATAAAGGCTTGGAAAGAGCACAAAGTCAGTAAATGAAGAAAATGAAAGCAGCTTTCTCAGTCACGGCCAAGACAATGCCCAAAGAAACAAGTCTGGGTCTTTGTTTTTTCTTTTTGCAATGCTGGGAACTAAGCAGAGAGAAGTCTGTACATGCTGGGTAAGCTGTATATGTACTACGACTGAGAAACAACACCTGCATTGCCCACCATCCCCCACCTTCCCAAGTACCAGGTCTTTACCAAAGTTTCCCATCGGAAGATGTTGCTGTAGAAGCAGATCCAGTTTTCTGAGAGGTAGAGTCGTCCCTGAAGAAGAATGTCTCTTTGGAGTGCACATGAGTAATCTGTGTAAGAAGCAGGAGGTGGGAGCTCAGAGGCAGGGGACATTGTCAACAAACCAGTGCATGGTGGGTGGGCCACCCATCCCTACAGCACCAGGGGAGCCCAGCCGTCTGCTGCTGACCAGGTGAGCAAGCCATTGCCTGGTGGCCAGATAATGCATGAGTTAAAACCATTTTAAAAAGTCCAGTGCTGTTCAATAAGTTCCATCCCCTTACTACCATGGCAGCAACTGGTTCTATGGAGCGGTCACTTGCGGAGGTAAGTATGTCTCTGAATCCCCCCTAGGTGGGCTCTCAAGGATGCATGCCACAGGCATGGTGCTGATCCTAAGATCTGGGACTTAAGATGTCGCCTGGTGCCAGTGCGACCTTCCTGCTTGTGTTGGCTCTCAGCCTCTGGTCAGGAGGCAGCCTGAATATTCTCTCTCTGGAACTCCCAGACTTCATGGTTGGCCCCCTCCCAGGATAGGATACTAGCTCACCAACAATGAGGCGCTCCGTGTCTGGAAGTTGCTTAAAGAGCTTTCTGAAGTCTTCATTTCTCTGCTTGTAAGTGGGGCTTAATACCTGTGTAACAACAGCCAAGGTTAGCATGATGTGTCCACACACTACAGGATTTGAGATGGATGCTGGGGTGGAGAAAGGGGATGCTTCTGTGGTAGAAAGGCAGAAAGAGGAAGCTCTCTTCCCATAGCCCCTCAGAGGCCAGGTTAAGAAAGGAGCCTTGGCACGGAGAAATAGCATGGAGAGTCTGGTCCTGAAAATCCCTTCATGCAGCAATGGTCAGTGAAAAATATGGGGTCCACATGTATCCTAAGAAGGGTAAGAAAGGAAGGAAACCTTCAAGTGTCTTCCCAGGACCTAGCACTTCAGTTATCACTGCCCTGCTTCCTGCCAGTTCTACCTTGGCAGTGGAAAGGACCCAAGGACTAAGCTAGCTCTTAGCAGGACTTTGAAGAGGGTTGGACACTGCGAACCTCTTGAAATTTGTTGTGACTAACACAGTGAGCTAAAAACAGGATTTTTCTTCAAATCATAAAACATGGCACTAAAAAGCTTTTTAAAAGCCAGTAATAGAAAGAAAAAAAAGGAAAGCATGAGTTGCAAAAAGGTGCATCTGGCACACGGCATGGCACACGGCATGGCACTTCCCTCCCTATCTCACCAAATGACCTGCCAAACCAATGTACAATGAAAAACTGAGGCAAGAGAAAAGCCCCCATGCCCAAGGGTATCCAATGCTATACAGTGCCAGACCCCAAGACTTGGAAGTCCATTCTCTATAAGCCATAGAAGCCAGGAGAGGACCAGGCACTTGCACAGTATAGACTCAGACCCTAAAAACTGCTGTGCATCCTGGGCCTGATCATTGCCATAGACTAACTTAACAAATCTTCCTCGGAAATCCCACCAGCCAGTAGAGTAGTTAGGAATTCTGTCCTTTCTTCGATGCATACAGTCTTAAAAGCTTTTTTTTTTTTTAAAAATGGAAATAGAAAAGATGGGTGCCCATAGATGAAGGACATTCAAGGGTGATGCAAAGATTACAACCTAGGGTGAGTCACACATGAGGACAGAGGCACATCTGCATTCCACCCGGCCATGTGCTGACCTACTTACACACACACTAGGCTGCTGACCCTCTGCCAGAGACGCATGCCTGAGGGACAGATTGTCCTGCTGGCAGTGACATGTGCTTCCTGGCCTCTCACCCTCTCACCCACTTCCCTGGGAATCCACAGGCACACAGCTGCTAGGGGACAGACCCTTCAACTGTTCATGCTTCAACTTTCTATGAAGGTAAGTGACCCGCATGGAAACAGTCTGGGAGCGATTGCATCTGAACCCAGCACTGTCCGCCTCCGCGACAGCCTGACCCTTGGACTAGAGGAAGAGAAACGTGGATGGAGTTAGAGAGAGAGAAAAATGTATACATTCAGTTTGGCCTGATGTTCCAAGAGAGAGAAACCAGAGAAGACTGAGGAAGAGGAGTTTCTCATTAATCTGTCTGTAATTTGAATTTCAAGCTTTTGTTCTTGACTGACTTACACGTGTATTGTGAGAGGCCCAGTTATCTTCCCCAAAGTATACCACACTATCATCATATAATGTCAATCTTCCCATCAGGTTTCCAGACCACTAGAGGAAGTCATCTAGAAGCTTATCTATTTCACGAATCCTACAGCTAGGAAAGACCTCAGGCCGGGTGGTGGTGGCACAGGCCTTTAACCCCGGTACTCAAGAGTCAGGGAGGGAGATCTCTGAGTGTGAGGCCAGCCTGGCCCAAGTGAGTTCCAGGACAGTCAGGGCTACACAGAGGAAATCCTGTCTCAAAAACCAACCAACCAACAAAACAGAAAACCCAAACAAACAAAGACCTCAGATACAGCAGTACTCCAAGAATCACTAAGTACTATGCAAAGGTCCCGCCTTTTAGAACAGAATCCACACGCAGGAAACCCTTGCTTGACAGCCTGACCGCTCATATTGTCCTCACAGCCCCCCCTCTAGACAGCCTCACAGCAAGCACACGGCACCACATACATCACCGCACCTCACCACAGGGTAAATTTCATCACCCCACTTCATACTTGTGGGAAATGAGGCAGAGGCAAAGCAACTTGCTGAGGAGTGTGGAGACCCAGTGGGAATGGAACGGGAGTCTTATTCAACTGCTACAAAGAAAACCACGGTGTTTCCCGCAACTGCACACTCATGGGAGGAGAGACTCGCCCGCTTTGGGGTTCCCTCTAGCTTCTCTCATCTCTGGGCGAACCTTTAAAAAGTTCCTACAAGGAGGTCCCCAATCCACTTCAGGGGAAACTGGGTATCAGGCATCCAGGAACCTGATGCCGAGAGCCCTCCTAGTTCCAGTATTTCATTCATAGTGTCTTCCTCCCTGGGATTCTATCATAGTCAATGAGAGGATTCCAGAACCCACAGAGATAGAGGCACAGAAATCTATGTACAATCTCCCAAAAGCAAGCAGGAAAGGACATCAATCGTTTGTGCTTATAGCAGTGGGAAGGAATAGGGAAGATCTCCTTATTCCACATCTGTACCCAGCTGTCTTTATTCTGTTGATGTAGATGGTAGGCCAGCCTCTCTGTACTAAAGTACAAAGACACATTGGATGGGAATACTTGGCTTTCAATCCCATGCCCCTTTGATGCTGGTGAACCTAGCCCCCTACACATACTATGTACTTGTAAAACATTCTCTTTCAAAGGTGAAGCAGGGCTCACCTCTATAAAATGGCCAAAGAATGCTGGCTCAAGGGTTGTCAAGTCTGAGACTCTTAGTAGGGCCAAGTGTGGCATGAAAGAGTGCACAGAATAGTCACAGGGACATAGGGAATTCGGGTGACACACTCACGGCTGGGATTTTCTCAGATCCATGCCAGTAGTAGCATTCTGCACCAACAGGTGCGTCAGCAAGTCTCTTCAAGTACCACAGCAGAGACTGGCTATCCCGTTCCAGCAGGAGGCTCCAGAGGACCCCAGACTCTGTCAGAGATTCCATCACCCCCAGCAAATGTCCCAGGCAAGGGTCCCCAGGTCCTTGCGCTGATCCTCAGGTTCCCTCAGAATGAAAGCAGAGAGTCTAGCCTGGACTGAACCCAAGGTGATCTCGGGCTTCTGCACAGAGGGTCTATACAATACTCTCTTACAGCCGTGCTCTCATGCAAACTCTCACAGATGAGAGGCTATAAGAAGCATGGGTCTCAGAACGGGCAGGCAGGCCAGTGTCCCACAGCTGGACTCCGCTTTATCCTTCCCATCTTCAGTCCAGGGGCAGCCCAGACGGGGTGTGGTCAGGCAATACTCCTTGGTAGGTGCAGCCACTCAGGAGTCCAGGTGAGGCGCGAAGACATAAGACACAGCAGGTACACAAAACGGGCTGAGAGTTGCGAGAGGGCAGCCCCACGTGAACAGGCAAACTCCGCAGAGCAGGGTGACCCACAGCTGGGTTCAGAGGTCTGTTTCCACAAGCTACTCACACTCAGAGTGACTCACAAGTGACTCTTCGGGAGCTCCAGGGAGGCTCATGGTGGCGCAGATCCTTAGTCCAGATATGCCCCACAGACTGGCCTGCTCAGTCAATGTGTCTATCCTCCATCAGACCAGGACCGCCGTGACTCACATCTCTCACCCAGGCAGAACGGGCCACCACTTAGCTGCAGCACAGGGCCTCCGCTCATCCCCACCCCTGCACACACCCCTTTTGCCTCCAGAAGGCACTCCTTTCAGCTGGCCAGCAAATGACTTCTTTGTTAAGAGTCACTGGGGCCTGAGGGAGGGAGGCAGGGCTGGTGGGCGGGCAAGGCCAGAGCCCCGCACATGCTTCAAGTTACAGGATCTGGGTGATGGGCCTGGCCAATGTCCTACAGTAACCCCAGGCCTAGCCTGGCCTCAACCAGCAGATGTTTCCTGCAATGGAAAGTTGCTGGCCAGGGCTCTCAGTGGAGGAAGAGTAGGGGAGGCGCACAGGGCATCAGAGCTCTGGGGACATCTGAAATTTGAGACGGAATAGAGCAGGGGTTTCTTAAGAGACAGGTCTCCTCTAAGGAACCCGTCTATTCCGCAACTTCTCTGATGCAACAGCAGCCAACATGGGACTCTCCAAATGTGCTGGCCACAGAGAAGTCAAACAGATAGTTTGGAGAAGAGGAGGTCAGCCTGAGGTGCTCTCCCAGGATTAGGCCCCATGGAGGCATAGGATCAAAGCCAAGCAGATTCACAGGCAAGCTGCTCAGACCTTGAGGGCAAAATGTAAGAGCAGACCTTCTGAACCCTGGTGAGAAGTGGGGAAGACAAGTCAAAGAAAGAGATGGCAGCCAGGCCCTGGGGGCAGAAAGGGTGCTACGCCAGTGGGTCTCAACCTGTGGGCCACGCCCCCTCTGGGGATTGAATGACCCTTTCACAGGGGCTGTGGACTATCAGATATTTACATGACAGCACCAAAACTACAGTTATAAAGAAGCAACGAAAATAATTTTACAGTTGGGGTCACCTCAGCATGAGGAGCTGTATTAAAGAGTTATAACATTAGGAAGGTTGAGGGGGAATAGACAGCGTGGGGACTGGGAGGGTGTGGACTCCCACAAGATCCTCAAAATAGGCAAGGCAGCTCTGTTCTACCCAGCTAGCCTACCCTATCAGGAAGGTTTTGGACTGCTGCATCATAGGTAATGTTCCTTCTTCTTATAAACCTAGTAATTTCCTATGTTGAAACTTCAGTATATTTAAAAATTACTCCAGTGACGCCAAAGAACACAGATTCTTGGGTCTCAGACCCAAAGAGTCCAGCTAAGAGGAACATGACAGCCACAGTTAGGGTAAAGAAAGGGGAAAGAATCCTTGCCCGAGGCATCTTCTAACTTGCTTCCCCTTCCATCTTGAAGTACACCTGCCTTCATCGAACCTAAGGTGAACCCCACTCCATGAGATGAGATCTTCCATAGGAATGAGTCACCCTTTAGTTTAATCTTCTCTAGTGCTTAGTATTTCATATAGTGTGTAAAAAATATCTATGACATGAATGCATTCCCTATCTCTTTACTGGCATCTTATCACACACACACACACACACACACAC
>LOEQ01002423.1:586498-601166 GCA_001685075.1 Bramus lutescens | reverse complement strand
TGGCAGGAGGGGACGGGATCCTGTCCACCTGCTCGGTAGCCGGACTGGATAAGCCAGGCAACCATCTCAGGAAATAGAGCGCAGGATGCCGGACAGTGACATTTGCATGAAGAGCTGGCTGTAACCTCAGATGCCCCCCTGGAGACATTTGCAATGATTACCATGCTCTGCCACCTGGACAAACCATATAGAAGAGAAAGTCTATGCGCCCAAGCAGTACCACTGGGGAAGGGTGAAAGTAGGGGAAGGATCACTGTGAACCTTACTAGAAAAACTGAGAGAGTAAGATCAGGGAAAAGGAGAAAAACAAATGTAGCCAGAAGGCCCAAGGCTTTGCTTCATCTGAACACATAGAGTTCAAGTAAAATCTTGTCTGCCAATGACTTGAAGAGGCCCCAGACGCCTGTCGGAGGAGGTCCGAATTCTCTCCCCTTGCAGCTCCATCCTTTTTCCTCTGACTCTCTAAAACCATTTGATACCGAGGGCTCTGGGGAAAGGAAGTTAGTTTCCTTTTCTTCATGAGCCACATGTCTGATGGAAGCAGACACCCCAGTCCTCTGGGAGAGCTTGGGGAAGAGAGACCCAGGTGCTCACCCGTCTAAGAAAACCTCCTTTATCTTGGGACAATTCCAGCCTATGTCCAAGTATTGAGGAGTGATCTTCCTACCCGCTCAACCCCAACAAAAAAAAAAAAAAGGAGGAGGAAGAGGAGGAACACCTGTCTATCACAAACACAAACGACCTTTCCCATCTTCCTGAAATAAAGGCCATTTTCATGCATTCTGATTCTAGACCATGAGTGCCTGCTCATAAGGGGCTGCCAGGGGCAAAACAAAGTCAAAGGTATAAAAAACTGGATGCAGATACAGTTCACAATAAATAACACAAATGGAGCAGGTGAAACAGTGCAGCTCTTGCTCCCAAGCTGATGATCCGAGTACAACCCCCAGGATCCACAGCGTGGAAAGGGAGAGCTGAACCCCTGCAAGTTGTACTCTGACCTCTACACACGAGCTCTACTACATGTATGTGCATGCTCCACACTGCCTATGTGGAGATTAGGGAGTTAATTCTCTCCTTCTACCACGAGGGTCCCAGGGATCGAATTCAGGTTGTCAGGCTTGGCAGCAAGCACCTTTGCCCACGGAGTCATCTCTCTGGTCTCTTGCATCTTCTCATGTTTCCCAAACTAGAATTTAGTTCTTCTCCAAATGTGTTCTTCACCTCTGTGGCCACTACTCTCTGGCTTTAACCTGTCATTGGGTGAGTCTCCTCCACCACCAGACCTACACTCTCTTGCTAATGTGGCCCAACAAAACTGTGCCCAGTGAATATTTCTTCCAGATGTCTCCTGAGTGCCTCAGCTCCCAAATATCTGGCCATCTTCTTCCCAGACCTCTGCCCATTCCCGGCCTTTCTCCAAAGACACCATCATTGCTCAGAAGTGTCCCCTCTCCCACCCTACCGCACTGTGTTCTTCTCATTCTGTTTCCATAGGCTCATTATCCCATCCTTCCTTTCCTGTCCTGGGGTCCTACCTCAGGTTCTCAGTGTGCCTTGTCTTGATTTGTCCAATAGCTTTAGCTATGATTTGACTGGCTCCTGAGAAACACTGAGAATCATAAGCGGTCATTGACCCTTCCATGCTTGGTCTCCACCCCAGTCCTTCTCCATACAAGATGAAAACCCTGTAACCATAGTTCTGTGCCTTAGCAGAGTCATTGCTACATTGCTAAACCTATAAAAGGTCAGCCATTGTCCTGTAGATTTGGACATGCTGCTAAGCAAAATAAAACCAATTCCTATGCATTTTGTATAGCAGTCTACTTTCCTAACTCTATTGTGTGCCTGTAACTGATTCTACCAGCTGTAGTAATAGAATTGACATTATACTTGGGGATGGGCTCAAAAGGACCTTACCGTATGGAGGAAGACCAGTATTGGGTCAAAAAACAGGACCACTGTCCTGAATTCAGGAAGAGTCCTGTAACCTTTGGCCTTTAAGAAACCTGAGAAACAGCAGAATAAGTGCCTGGCCAAAGTGTTGTGACTGTGTGTGTAGCACTATAGTGCACAGATATTTATTGGCCACCGGGTACTATGTTAAACATTCAAGTTCACACAGGTGAACAAGGAAAGTTCTTTGTGCTTAGGACATTTATAGCGAGGTGGAGTTAGAGATGACCTCTTCTCAATGGAATACAGGCTACAGGTGTTGTGATCCAAGAAAGCAGAGTCGGGGGAGGGAGGGAAGGAGGAAGAGAGGGAGGAAGGAAAGAAGGGAAAAGAAAGAAAAAAGCTTTCCTTGAAGAACTGGGTTCAGAAAATATGTTGGGGTTATCCAGGTAAAGCTACGGAAGTCAAGGCAGAACAGAAAGAATGAAAAGAGAAATCAACACAAAGAAGATGAAAGTCTTGAATAGCATGGAACGCAGGAGAGTGACAAGAAGCCGCTCATGAAACGGTTTTGAACTAACGCTCACAGGAGTCCTGTAATCATCATGTCCTCGGAAGAACAGGTCCACTGAGACCCTGCTGGCTGCCCCAAAGCCAGGAAGATGCTCACTCATTCCCCGGCTCTCCTAGGCGTAAGACAGGCAACAAAGGCTATTTCACCCCTGTCCCAGTTACCTTGTGACAGAAAGTACGTCCTCAAGCCTGACCACAGCATCCATGCTATGTGTGGTCAGGGCCCTGTACTCCCAAGGCTGCTGTCCTTGAGCAATCGGGAAACACAGGAGGAGAACAAAGGTTCTCTTTCTACAATGTGACTTTCTTTACAGGTTCTCCCACCTGCACCTCACACACCCTGGCAACGGCACCACTTTTTCTGGCTCGCCCTCTCCATTCTTATTCCCAATGAGGTCCTGCAGGCACAGGCAGACCTTGTCAGCATGCCAGCTCCCTGATCAGCCACCCGTGCATTTTTTTCAGAACTCTGAGACGAGCACAATGATAAGCTGGTGTTCTTTATTCAAGTTTATGTGTTTGCCTTTATCAAATATTGTTTCTGCTCCAGATATTGCAAAATATATACCTGCCACTCTGGACGCCCTGTCCCTTCATCTGTTTGGATTGCAGCCTCTGTCCTTGTGATCCTGTGGTCCCACCAGCAGCACAGTCCTAACTCGTTCTCGATCAGATTCCCAAACCCAGCCCTAAGGTCCCCTTAATGGCAGAGTGCCTGGCTACAATCCTCTCACCGCCAAGGAGCACTGATAACTTCTAAGAATGACTCTGTGATATATTCCAGGGTACTGCCATCAGGAGAGCAGTGAACCTGGGCATTGTATCTCAAAGCAGTAGGATAAGGAAAATTGCCAATGTGCCATGGGAGCAAGTCCAGCTTGAAGGCCCCCTTAGTCGTTTGCTTTCTGTGTTACCTTGGTTCTTGAGTCTCATTTTTCTCATTTGAAGCAACTTTGCACGGTGCCTGATGCATAACCAGTCCTTAGAAACAGCTGAGCCGCCAAAACGGGTATTAAACTCCCTAGGCCTCTTTCCTCAATCTCTTGGTGGGGCCTGTTAAGTGTGAAAGACGTGAACATTGCTGGACTCCTACTCATAAGGTGTATATGCTAGGGGAAGGGTGTCAGCAACACAGTACGTGATTCCTAAAAGCACAGAAGCCTAGTCTTGTCCTCATACCATCTCTCGCTGATTTTCTGGGCATCACTTTCAGAATCCGCATCCAAGATAAGTACCATTCTGAAGCTGTAGCATCACTACGCCCAAGGAACAACTTTGAAGGAATGAGAAAACACTTGATATCTCTGTATGTCCTTGGTCACAGAGCCCTCTTTCTAACGGCACAGGTAGGTGGACTCACTTTGAACTCATGGTATGACCTGCTAGCATTGAGAGTAGCAGCAGGAATGATGGAGCGCAGGCAGGAGAATGTGGTAAAGGAGAATGGGACCTGATGGGACATCCCCTGCTGCTTTTGGTCCCCCAACAATTACCACTAGCACCCTCAGGCCCTCACGCTTCCCTGACACTCACAGCATCAGGCAAAAGCTGATTCTTGTACCGATCCACAGATGGCGCGTCTCATCACTGAGTCTCAACGCTGAGTCTGAAGTCTCATCAACAGTCCTCCTTAGTTCTCCATAACCCCACTGCAAATATCCATGGGAATCAGTCATCCTCATAGCCTGTGGTCATGTGTCTGAGACAGGAAGGCCACAGGTGAGTGTATGGAACGCTCTGCAGAGAATTTACATGCTGCTTGCAAATGCCTTCAGCAGTAAGCCTGTCCACCTACACCAGTTCCAAATTCAGAGTTTATGGAGGACTACTGATGATGGCTAGTCTTCCCTTCCTTGTTTTCTTGCTTGTCCATTAGCAATTTCTGAATCTAATGTCTGCACCCACCAAACACCACAGCACAGCAAATGGGAAGGGCAGATCCACCACTAGGATTTCATAGATGGGAGCAAATGTCATAAATCACAAACCCCAGTGGGGTCCTTAGTTCCCCTGACATCCCCATCCTCAAGAGGAATCAATCAATATTTTTAAAAATCAGTCTTCCCTGATGAATACAAAGACACATCTCAGGAACTTAGCACCAACATACGCTTTTAGGATGATGGATAGGGTTGAAGCTGGAAGGATGGAAAATGTACTGTTGTCTTTCATGCAAAGAGTTCCCTGTGGTCACAGGTAACCTGTTTTCTATATACCTATAACCTGAAGTCTCATCCTGGCAGGATTCTACCCTGAAGCCAGTTCCCTCCAGGGAGGAATGCCCGATTATATCAGGTGGGGCTGCTGTGATCATCTGGGGTAGGTGAGCAATGGAGACACGTAGCCCACAGGAGGTATACTTGTCCCCCTGGGATACAAAGGCTGGCTCCTCCTGACACCTAATGGGTCTCTCTAACTGCTTCAAGAGATAGGGACTGAAAGACACAGCCTGCTCCCTCCCCGCTTTCAGAATGACTTAATGACACCTTCGTGGGTTGGGTGTCAATAATTCAGGGTTCTTCCAGTGGTCAACAGACTTCACTTACTGGTTCCTCTTTGCCAATTCTAATCCAAGGCTGGGGAGATGATTCCATTGGTAAAGTGCTCACCACACAGCCATAAGGACCCTAGGTTCCATCTCTAGCACGCACAAACTGGATACAGCAATGTGTTCCTGTAACTCCAGCCCTGGGAAGGCAGAAAGAAGGTCCCCTGGGCTGGCTGGCCAGCAGTCTAGTCAAATAAGGACATTCCTGGTTCCATGAGAGACCTTATCTCAAAGACGGAAAACAATCAAGGAAAACATCTGATATTGACCTCTAGACACCATATGTATACCCATGCACACAAACAAATACATGCAGACAACCAAAAAAAAAGTAAGACAAAGAATGTTTAAAATTGTTTTCCAAAAAAAAATAAATCTTATGAAGTAATTAAAAGGTAACACAGGCCATTAAACACTTGCTGCCAGGTGACTATCAGATCATCTAGCCCTATCCCCACTGGGTACACACTTGCTGGCCAAGTCTTAGTGATCGATGATTTTAGCTGTTGATGAATTAACTGAACCATTGTCACAAGGGCACGGTCCATATAAAGTCTTGGGCCAAAGGGAGAAAAGCACAACTTTAGTTGCCCTGACGCTGGCATTCATGGTCCGGAGAAGTGATGGAGAGAGAGAAAGAGAGGGCTGGTCAGGGCAAGGCCTTTTCGTGCTCAAGCCAATGAGAAGGACCCTTCTTTACAATGGTTGGAGCCTCCGTCTACCCTACTCACTACTGCCTGGCCTTCCTGCAGCCTGTTGAGCCCAGAGTTTCGAATTCAAACCAGAAACAGATATGACAAAGGCTATTTTTCATTTCCATGGAGACCAGAGCCTGCAATGGAACCGGGACTCCATGCCTGAAATGCCAAAACAGGCTGACCCACTTTCCCCTCTGCCTGTAAAAACAAAATAAGTTTGTTTGGGTCCTTCCAGGGCACAGGAGAAGCCAGGGCTGCTGATATCTTCATGGATAGTTCAAAGAGAAACAAATTAGGGTCACCACAAGTACCACTGAGCATGCTACAGGAGCAGTCAGAGGCCAGGCCGCAGAACACACAGTCACAGGCTACACCCATCCCACACCACTTCCTTGTCCACTTTCTTCAGAGAAAGACTCAAAGCCTCTACAGCAAGTACTTAATGACCAACTAACTACCCAGAAAGCATCAAGATGGCTTCCCTACTTCATCTTACATCATTTATCCCTGTGTTTTTCCAGCCTCCCTGGGTCATTCTTCTCCTCAAACCCATGTTGACCTCTGCCTGGTGGTCCCTACTTGACCTCTGTGTCCTCCCGAAGTTTCACATATTGGCTCCTTTCCCACCACTGCATCAAAATTAAACTGTTACCTCTCTGGAATATCCGACGTTGCCTGATGTCCCCCAGAATCCTCACCCCATTCCTTTCAGTTTCCTGGTCAGGCTTCTGTGCCTTCACTGTTTAGCACCATAATGAACACCATTGGGGGTGGGGTCCTGTCTCTAGAGAAGTTCCCCAATGCCTCTGCGGGAACAAGTGCCACACGCTGGGATCACAGGCATGCACTAAATGACTGCAGGGCTATCCATTCAAGCACACTCTTAGACATACCTTTGTGAAGCTGGCCAAGTCTGCCTTCTTTATAACTCCGGCTCTCAGTCTTTATTCTGACTTCTTAATCGATAAAAAACTGAAATATGACATCACTTCCAAATTCCTGGCTGGCCTTGTCATTTTGTCTAGACATCAGAGCATCTGGGTTTAAAATTCTGAGCTCTTTGGTGCCCCTGAGAAATCTTTCTGGGAACCTGTGTTCCTTGGCTGTTAAAAGATAACCTCATAACCTAAGGCAGTTATGAGCTGCCTTACCTGAAAGAGTCTTAAAAGGAATAAACCTGGACAGGGCATCTCAAACGTAGAGGGGTTCCTGTAATTGCCCATGGAGCAAAAAGGGGTTTAAAGTTTAATGCAAATCCCCAGTGAGGAAACTGGATCTTGTTCTTAAATCTTGTGCCCTCCTTGGGGCAGAGGTACAAGAGAGAGTATAGTCACTGTACAACTCCCTAACTCCATAGAGCAGAGACTTAAAAACGCAGCAGAAGATATCAAAATCCCAGACAGAAGCTGCAGGTGTGTTACAGCCTCACCCCCTGAGAGCGTTCTCAACAGAGCAAGTACTGAAGTACTGGGGTACAGTGCTGCTGGGTTGGCTGTATGGTCTCTAACAGCCTGGTTTGGAAGGGGCCTTGGTAACACTTCCACTCAGTACAGGACCTCTGCCTTCAGGGTGCTGGGGACCTCTGCCTGCAAGTTTCAATAACCGAGTATTCATAGGCCCATGCAGGCAGGTAGGATGTCTCTTAAAGGGACTATATCAATGATTTTTTTTTCTCTCTCTCTCTTTCCTTCTCTCCCTCCCTTCCCCACCCCTCTGAATTTTTTTTTTTAAATAAAGCTAATTTCACTTAGTTAGCATCAACAAGCAAGGACTTTCTAAGCACCTCTAACATTGTAACACCAATTCACTCCCAGGGCCCACTGGGCAAGGGACTAGGTCATGGTTCTTTGTATCCACACATCAAACATGACACTGGGCACGGAGTAGGGGCTTAATAATACTTTTTAAACTTGGCTCTAGCAGTCTCCATCAAATCTAAGTACAACTCTACCCAAACCATTTCAGAATCTTCAAAGCTCGGGAGTATGGGACCTTGTAAAATGTGACTGCTAAGCTATCCCAGGAAGCCCCATGGAAAATATTTCCAGTCCACCGGAAGACCACCAGCTAGTCAAATAAGGCAAGGAGGAACTGAATAGAATTTCCAGTTCCTTCTGAGACTGCTCATCAAGGGCCCCTCCCCCAGCCTCAGCAAAATAAATGTGGCTCAGGGGGCGGGTGAGGGGAGGATAGTGCATGCCAATAAAGTGCTTGTCTCACAGGCCTAAGGATCAGACTTTGATTTTCCCCCAGCGGAGGCAGAAGCAAGATCCCTAAAGCTAGATGGCAGGCTAGGCTAACCTAATGGGTGAATTCCAGGCCCTTGAAAGACCTTGACTCAAGGAGGCAGATGGCATCCTTGAGGGTGACACCGGAGGACACATGTTGTCCTTGGGACTCTACACGCATGCAAACATACATCCGTTCAACCCACCCCATCCTGACCCATCCATCAGTGAAAACGTGTTCCCTATCAGATCATGTCTTGACCTGAGGAATACCATCTCTGACTAAGGATTTCCAATCTGGAGGACAAGACCGCCGTGCAATTAGCTAACATCGTATAACAGGAACTACTTGGATTTAATCAAAACATCTCTCATCACCATATGTAGGCGATGTGAAGCCAAACGGAAGGACCATGGAACTGTACATCAGACGAGGTGGCCTTTCTGACTCAGGCCCTTCCCTGGGTATGATGTCATGGCAAACTCCTCTACTCTGAGCTTCAGCTTTAATTGTTGGAGGAAAAATGAGTGTGCATTCTCCTCACCCACACAGACATGTGAGAGGAGGGTGGGAAAGAACACATTGCAAAGCACTGGGAGCCTCAGCATCCCTGGGACAGAAGGGCTCAGCTCTAAATTGGGCAAAGCATGCAGAAACAGAATGCAGGCAATCTTGAGTCCACAGTCAGCTCAGCATCACTGCTCTGTCTCTGATCAGGACCACATCTGCAGGGGAGATTCCCACAGGACTGAGGCAGAAGAAGAAAGCTCCACCATGGACAGCTGCACCAGCAGGTGGACAGACAGAGGACAGCATACTGTGGCATTGCTCTCACCCCGTTGGTATAGATATCTATTAATCCTAGATGGAACCCTCAAATTCAAACCCAGCTCTTCTTTATTTTCTGCCAGTGACCAAACAAAATGATGCCAAGGGGAGAGTTGGCTCAATGGGTGAGAGAGCATGAAAGTAAGAAGAGCTGGAAAGGCTAGATGGAGCTGCACACACCTATAACCTCATTACTGGAGGTTGGACACATGGAACCCTGGAGTTTGCTGGTCAGCTTAAAAAGGCAAGCTTCTGGCTCTGTGAGAGAACCTGTCTCAAAAAAAAAAAAAATGAGGTGGTAGATGATAGAGGAAGTCTTCCAAAATCATCCTTTGGTTTCTTATGCAGCATGTGCGCGCATACACACACAAACACACACACATGCACAGATACATAGTTTATATAAAATCCTAATGTAAAGCCATGGACACTTAGAATAATGAGGACTTTTAGAGGAAGAGTTCATCTGCCCAATTTAAAATACACTCACAGAACAAAACCCAGACTTCCCTCCTACAACCAAGAAGTGTTTTTTTGTCTGTCAATGTTTTGTTTGCTTGAGACAGGCGCCACTACGTAGCCTTGGCTACTTACTCACTGTGTAGACCAGGCCAGCCTCAAACTCATGGCGACCCAATGGCCTCTGCTTCCTGAGCGCTAAGAACTTGAAGGTGTGCGCTACCACACCCAGTATTTTAAAAACACATTACAATTAATACCACTTTCTTTTCTTTACAGCTTTCCCAAACTTGAGGTCGGATCCTAGGTTGTAATTTCTTCACGTTTTATTGCCTTCATTAAAGCGAAATTTAGTTCCTCAAATCTATCCTCAGAAATTAAAAACCACTATCTCTCTGTCCAACAACATATCATACAAATTTTGCTTATGTGCTGTTTTGCATTTGCGGTGCTGGGGACCAAACCCAGGACCCAGCATGTTGGAAGCATAGCACCTCCCTCCTGAGCTGAATCTCCAAGTGGCAATCTCTGTTCACATGGCACTCTAACAAGACAGGAGATGAAAGCCATCATTTGGCAAATCATTTCACCTTGGAATAACTCAGATAAAGCTCACACTATTTCCTGTGGCTTCCTACCAAAGTTCTACCCTGGGAACCAGAGTATAAAACTAATTTCTTTTCTAAGCGGTGTTTTCACACAGTTCTGATGCCTCTCTACACATGCTGACCCCTTACAGCACATGACAACGAAGCCCTCAGCCAGCCCCTAGCTGAATCTGATTGATCAGAGCCCCAATATACTAGTGAGCCCAGACATGGCTGTAATAGTGCAGAAGTGGTCCAACACACTCAGAATAAAGAGGAATGATCACCCCCCCGTGTACTTTAGAAATCAGAGCACAAACCTGTTTTTAGAGCCATCGTCTGAACCAGGGAAATCTAGAATTAGTCATTTTCTCTTTTGGGCCTCAGGGCTCTTGCTTTTACCTCATCCTTGATGAGGGTAGAGGTGTCTACACGTGTCACATACTGATGTGCATCCCTACAAGGAGCACACCCACTCACCACTTCCCCTCACTGGGCCAGTCCTGAGTTCCGGTGTGATGATGATGTCACCCAGTTCTCATTCTCAACCGCTGATAGGGCTATATCTCTAAGCTAGATGCAAAACCATGGACCTTAAATTCTTACATGGATGAGTTCAGAGATTATATACTTTTAAACAGATTCTTTTTTTAACAAACAAATCAAAACGACTTTGCAGCATGTTAAGCTTTCAGGGGTCCAGAGAAATGTTTTATTGTGAACACACCCACGCTCCTTTACTCAGAACGACTCTCACTGTCTAATAAAGACTCGGCTACCTCTGATAGCGACCATGGGGCCCGCAAAGCCTAAATATTTACAGAAAGAGTTTACCAGCCTGCTCTGACACTGCACAACTTGTAAAGATCTTTTCTATGGGTCTGTTTTGCCTGTGTCCCCAGACAAGGAACCTGTACTCAACAGGAATACCACCCAACACTGAGAAGAGCTACTGCCTGTTTGCTCTCTGCGGCAGCAGAAATGTTTCGGGTCAGAAGGGTAGGGAAGAGGCGAAGATGACAAAAGTTCCTACCCTTCGCTCTGTCCTCGCTTGGTATCAAGTTTCCACTCGCTCAATGTCTACCACATTAACCACCAGCAGCAGATTCTCGGCTCATCGCCCACTGACAAGGTCTTCAAGTGTTACTTTCTATGCATGGCCTTGGCTCCATCACTCTCCTGTCCCAGGCAGCTCCACGAAACATTTCTTTCTCTGTCTCTAGGCCAGCTTTTCTCCTGCAGATCCCACTTCGCTAAGCTGGGGACTGCCACCCACCACTCAAAATCAGCGGTCAGGAGAAGCGGGACAGGCAAGGAACAGAAAAGTCTGCTAGCAAAGGAACAGAGGAACAGAGATCGCTTCCCCCAGCCCCGGCTGAACTCTTAGCTGAGGCCAGAGGGAGATGACTGAGTCTCTCACCCCCCACCCCCACTTCTCTAAAGCAAGCCAACAACAAACAATGCGGGGAGGTGGAGAATGAAGATGCAGACACTCAGTGTCTGTCTCCTCAAAACATATGGCAAATCTCTGAACCAAGTACCGACTCAGTCACAGAGGAAGCAAACTCCTTACTCCCCAGCCACAAGCTGCCTGCTTCTCTGGCGTCCTTTCCTTCTGTTGACCAGATCCTTATGGTGCTTGGTCCTCTCCCTTTGGAATAAGCATTATCTGTCCCTATCTCCCTGGTCACCCCTCTTTGTCACCTCCTACCCACAGGAAGTCAGTGGGTGGGAACCAGGAGCACATGGTCTGGCCAGCCTCCCACAGCAGCTCCTGGCTACCTCCATGACGCACCATTAATTCCATCTCCTGACCAACTAGCTCACGTCACAGTGCTGCTCTCAAGTCTCGCTGGCAAAGGGGACCCCATCAGTTCCAGTCTACCCCATGGCTGCCTCTCAGTACTGAACCACTCAGGTCAACCCAGGTAGTGTTCCCGGTGAGAGAAAGAGGTGGGGAGGATGGAAGAGAGGAGGCAAGGCCAGGAGGGAAAGGAATGTGGCATCCCTGCAGCATGATGTCACACTGGCTGCTTTCTCCATCCCGAACAGAGAACAGAAGCAAACAACATGGACTCCAGATTTACTCTGCCTCGGAAGGTCTGTGTTCTTGGCAGCCCTGCACAGCCAGGGCCTCACTTGGAGAAAGCATACAGACAGGCAGGTCCATGCTCCAGGCCCCCAGAGCCCCCACCCTACTCCAGGACATAACCACCCACTTCCCAAAATTCCCACAAGGAAACAAAGATAGACTGACATACACACACAAGCATCAGCACGAGGTGGCACTAACCTGGAAGCCATTAGGAACGCAGCAGAGTGCAGTGCAGAAAACCCATTCATTCATGCATTGGGCAGTAGGGGTGGGGGCAGGGAGCAGGGGCCTTGAGGAGGTTGGAGGGCACTCACCTCCATGCCCATCCAAAAGCCCTGTGTCTACTGGGGAGGGGACAGGGGACACAGCTTACATAGGCTAAGGATGCTCTCCTGCTCTGCTGTTTCGTACTGCTCTGGAATTTTAAGCATGGCCCCCTTTTTATTTTCTTCCCCCACACCTCCCTCAGTGGCTGTTATTTGGTGTGGCCATGCAGCGGTACAAAAGTCCCTTTGCGTTTTCTCTCTCTTTCTCTCTCTCTCTCTTTTCTTCCCTCCCTCCCTCTCTGACTCTGACTCCCTCACAGACAGCTGTTCTAAGCTCAGGCACGCAGGCGCACAGGCAGCAGACACACACCCTCTCAAGCAGGAACACACACACACGCGCACGCACACACGCGCGCACACACACACACACACACACACACACGCCGCCTGCCGGTTTACATAATGCAACTCTCTGGTGCAGTCAGCTTGCCAGCTCTCAATTATTCATGCCAATTGGAGGGCAGAGCTACTGGGGCTGCAGGCATTATTTCCTTTTCATCCCCAAATCTGACAAACCCCCGAGATGATGCACCCGGGAGCCTCTGTTCCCTTTGCTGTCACCGATTAGCTCCCAGGTGTTGTCTATTAGGTCAACTTGTATCAAGGAGGTGACACCAAATAAAAAGGCAGGTGCTGAGCTCCAAATAGAGGTTTGCGTCGTTCACAGGATGACAGCTGCTCTCCCTGCCTGAGCCCTGGGAACAGGGAGCAGGAAGGCAGCACTGGAGACCAGAATCTTGCACAAGAAAATGGCCAAGGACCTGTTCAGGACAGCACCTCCCACACGTGTGAGGTAAGAGAAAGCCATGCTGGCCTCTTGAGCGGGTGAGGCTCTCACACACAGAAGAATAACACCCACACTAAGCACTTGCCCTCATGACAAAGTGGGGTTGTCTGAGTTTTCATATCCTAAGCTGCGCCTCTCTAAACTATAGTCTCTCCATCCATTCACTGAGACGCAGTCCTCACACGCGCCCCAGGAGGATGTCTGCCCGCCATCCTACTCAGTCACTGTGCTAGCAAATACCTTTCAAACCACTCATCGCTGGCAAAGCACACGTTCACATGAAGTCATTCAGTTCCCCACACAGCCGCATGAATAGGCTTTGCAGCCCACCACACTGAGTCGCAGAAAAGGTGAAGGCAAGAAGGAGCCTGCTGTTTCCTATGGCCTTCACGGGCTCTTGGGTTTGAAAGCTTGATTTCCAGCTGTTGGCTCTGGTTTGGAAGAGCAGAGAACCTTCTAGGCATGGGGCCTCACTGTCAGACATGGGTCCACAGGGTTAGAAGTAAGAGGCTGGCTCCACGTCTGGCTAAGGTCTTCACTTCCTGGTTCACCAAAAGTGACCAGGTCATCATATGCTCTCACTGCTGTGGAACTGCCTACCATGCTCTCCCTGCCACAAAGGACTGTATCCCCTCAAACTGTGGGCCAGAGTAAGTCCGTCCTTACTTAAGTTGCTTCACGCCCTAGTTTCTGTCATAGTACAAGACGAGTAAGCAATGCAGAGACTGAACTGGGAATCCAGTTCACCTGACTCAGACCTCATGTCTTGGTGAAGGTTTCTATTGCTGTGAAGAGACACCATGACCACAGCAACTCTTTAAAGGAGAACATTTAATTAGGGCGGCGACTTACAATTCAGAGGTTCAGTCCATTAGCTTCGTGGTAGGGAGCACGGTGGCATGAAGGCAGACATGGTGCTGGCTACATCTTGATCAGAAAGCAACAGGAAGTGGACTGTGACACTATGTGAAACTTAAGCAAAAGAAACTTCAAAGCCTGCCCCCACAGCGATACACTTCCTTCAACAAGACCACACCCACTTCAACAAGGGCACACCTCCCAATAGTGCCAACCAACCGTCTGAACGTATAGGGACAAATTGCATTCAAACTACCACACCTAGGACCATCAGCTACCTGGGTTAGCGTTCCATTGCTGCAAATATCTGAGGTGACCAACTTCGGAAGGCAGAGGGTTTCTTTGGCTCTGTTTAAGGAGTTTTAATTCATGGTCACTGGTGTTATCATGGCACAGTGTGAGAAGGCAGAAACCTGTTCGCCTCATGGGTGACAGGAAGTAAAGACAGAGAGAGCGGCTGAGGTCCTGAAATCACCTTCAGTAAGACCTCACCTCCCTAAGGTTCCCAACCTCCCCAAAGCACCACAGGTTGGACATTCTGGCACTGTGTGGGCTTTGGGGGGACATTTCAAATCCAAGCTACAGCAGCACTGCCCGAAGCCCTAGGGGTGCTTGTAATACTTGGAGAATAACTGCATCCCAAACTTGAATCCCTTGAGATTCTGACTCAGTGACCCCATGAGGACACTGTGTGGGTATAGTGAATAGGAGCACGGGCCTGCTTTTTGTCCGGCCTAGCTCCCGCACGGCTAGCTTATACCCCAAAATAACAACACACAAATTG
>LOEQ01002423.1:546537-560015 GCA_001685075.1 Bramus lutescens | reverse complement strand
AGCCTCAGGGAGGAAAAGCAAGGAGGGCCTTGAGGATCAGAGCACCGACCTAGCAGAACCTGCACTCTCCTCCCCCAGGCGGCAGCTCCATGTAATCTCCTAATCAATGCAGTACCCAAGCAAAGCACCGCCAGTCACTTCCGCCCATTTAAAGACACAGCACATGTTTTGTCCCAGAATGGGACAGATCACCAGGGATGCGAGAGATCAGCATGCGGCAAGGAGGAATGTGGTACCGGGAAGAGGGAAGAGGCAAAAAGTTCTGAAGAAACTATAGTCACGGGCACCCAACGATATTAACCAGGTGAGTTAGTAGGTCACACCCTTGGCAGGGAAGGGGTCCTGGACAACCTCAGGATTTCTTACCGGAGCTCACCAGAGAAATCCTAGCTAGTGCCTATTGTTCCAAGGAAGGCTGCTCAAGACCACCTAAACTGTCAGTTCCCAGGAAGTGAGCTGGGTTAGCCAGCAGGCTAGGACAGATAGGTCTGAGCACAGAGAACTCATAGTTCCCTTCTCCGGCTGGGGACACTGCCCAGATTACCAGAGCATGTGGTGAGCAGCAGCCTTTTGGGTCACCTCAAGTCAGGAATCCTTCCAAGGTGGCCCCAGCAGTCTCGAGGCTAGCAGACTGACACCAGGACACTAAGTGGAAGAAAAAAAAAGTGGACTTTGAACTTTTTGAAGTGTGGAAAATGCCCACCGCTCCCCAAAACAACTGTCTAGGTTGGAAGTTCCCTTACCAACTGCTTCTCTGGTTGTACCACTAGCTCCTCTCTGGCCTTCCCCATATTACCCATTATCTGGGTCAGTAATGCGGATGGGTGAAAAAGAACAAAGAGGAGATTAATTATGAAATAGCAACCTTCAGCTGAACCATAATAAGCTTTTCTACTAAAACTGGCCCGAAACACTCTACAGCCATGCCTGGGCTAACTACACATCACCCAAGCTTGACTTTCTAAGGTAATGCTCTTAAAGAACACAGATGGGGAGACACTACTCACCTCCTGCCTCCTTCTGTCTATTGGGTATCCCTCAGGAATGCAGGGAACAGGCATCTCCTCCCACTCAGTGTAAAATCACCCTAGATAGGAGGCTTTTTGGTGGAAGGGGTCCTGTTAGTATGTACTTCCTTGATATGATATTAAGCAAACAACCAAACCCTTGCTGTCTCCATCCAGCATTTGACCAGACAGAAGCAACACTGTCTAGGACCCTGAACTTTCAGAGATATGCCAGCCAAACAGCCATGACTGGTAGAATTCCTCTCCATCCATAACCCCTGCCAGGTGATGTTCAAATGCCTCCAGGACTTCTGAACACATCTCCAATTGTATGTTTAAGGATCCTTGGGCCTGTATCCGAGCCATACATCCAGCAGAGGAATTGACGAGATATACCAGATTCCAGCATGTTCAGAATTGTACTCCATGACTGGGTAATTTGATCACTGGAACTCCCAAATCTCATGATGCAGCCCCTAGCTTAACATCGCTGATAGTTCTCTATATCAGTGTCAGTGTTCTCTTTGGTCCCATTACTCCAATCATGGGGACACTTCAACACCAGCCCAGAGCACCCCAAGCATCACTCGAAAACACATTTCTGAAAAGGTGAAATTCTTTGGCCTTTAGCAATCAGCTACTTATTGGAAACCTTCATAGAAACCCTCTTTTGCCACTGCTAACTAGAGTACATGGCAGGGTTGTGGAGCTAGGGGTTGAGCTAGGTGCATAGGTACACACTTGGGTTCCTACATGCAGAGACTGGGGTATTTGCCAGGGCTGTGTCTCAGACACTACAACTGAGCAATGACAAGGGCAATGTCTTGCTACGCCTAATGTTGAACAGTCAGGGAGAAGTAAGTCGGTGATATGAATATAGCCAAATCAATCTCCAAACTCAATACCTATGCATGTTTATTAAATAAATAGGCTTACGGCAAGGAAATGGCTCATGCTCCAAGAATATAGATGACTTCTGGCCCAAGTAGAAGGCCCAAAGTTCCCACCCCTGGCACCAGTGTAGCAACAGACACAGAAGCTCACATTGGAATCCCAGAGCTGGCAGAATGGAGGCAAGCAGATCCCTGGCTTTGCTGACCAACAAAATCATTGAATTCCAGGACCAATGAGAGGCTCTGTCTCAAAACTGAAGTAGAAAATTACAGAAGATACTTAACAGCAACTTGGTTTCATATATGAATAACAAACAGGTAAGTATGCATGAATACACATGCACACGTGTACACACACCACACACACCTTTCCTCTCAGACATGCCAGCTTAAAAGAGCTCATTTAGTCCAAGACAAAGACTAAACCAAGGCAGCCTCTTCATTACTAGTGAGTGCTGAGTGCCGCGTGTGTGTGACATAGAGGTCTTGTGGGACGGGTGACAATCACCCCACAGATTCCCTTTGGCCATGAATCAAGAATTTTTCCTAGTGCTCTGAAAACCACTGCCATGGTTTTCAGGCCATAATGAAAACCCTCCAAATAGTATCCAAACATGGCTGATGAGACACAGAACACTTCATATTCCTGGTATAATAAATTTATGATGGAGACCATGAGAGACAGACAAATGTTCATCTTACGGACTCTCCCTGCCTTACCTTCTTGTGGACAGAATTCTGTACGACCAGAACAGTTCCCTCCCTGGGAAATGGAGCACACTGGCCTAAGTTCTAAGAATGAGCGTGTGCCTTCTCCTGATGCCACCCGCCTCTCCGTGGGCTGGCTGCTCCATAATATTTATGTATCTGGAAGTGCACAAATTATTGTAGAGAAAACTAGACTCTGAAAGATTCTTTATCTGGCAAGATGACCTCACAGACTATAAAACAGAAAGTCAAAAGGAAATTATTTTAAAACACCAAAACCCAAAAAGTTAGGAATATGTAAAGTTCAAACACTTAGTGATGGCAGAAACAAATGGGCCTGGGCTTTAGTTTTCATGGTCTCAAAGCACAGAGAGAAACTCTAAAAGCCCACTAGTGCTGGGGTTTTAAAGGAGATTTTGTAATACAGTGGCATTGCCCAGATGGCTTCCTACTTGGCTACACCTCACCTTCCTGGTACAGTGGATCCCCCAAGGCTCTTGTTTGGCCAGATCTCATCATAATGATGAACTTGAAAGCAGTCAGGCCAGTCCTAAACCTTGATCTACAACAATGGACAGAACAAATGGTCCTCAGACTGAGCTTCCTAGCAACTCGATAGTTAGTGTGTACAAATTTCTCTCTCTCTCTGTCTCTCTCTCTCTCTCTCTCTCTCTCTCTCTCTCCAACTCAAACACACACACACACACACACACCTGCAAAACAAAAGGATACCTGACCAACTTCCTGTCATTCAAAGAAAAGTTAGGGAAGGACGTAGCAAAGGTTTTGCTAGGAGGAAATAGGTATAAAATATATTGAGAAAAGCACTGGTTGGATGTTTATTAAAAACTCCTATAAATCCATGAGAAATAAGCACAAGGAAATAGGCAAAAGCTTTGAATGAGGGCTTTCAGAAGGGGACATGATAAACATTTGAACAGGTCCACACCTTTCACAAGAACTCGGGAAAATATAAATTCAGAAAGCTAATGCAATACCACTTCAGACCCATCCATCTGATTGGGCAAAAATTTTAAATCAAATAATATCAAGTATTGAGAAAGAGCTAGTGGAAGGGCATACTGACTCAACTACTGAATTATGGAAGAGATGAGCATGTACATCCCTACCCAATCAATACTATGGGCCATTCTACCACACTGATGAAAGTAAATTACACAAAACCTTGCACACACAAGAATCTCAATACAGTACACCATCTAATAATGAGGACCTGTACGAAAAGCAAAGGTAATTGTAGTATTTTCATGTAGAGTATTATACAGCACTGAACATGCACAGTACTGCAATATACAACAGGGTGGGTTAGTCTCAGAAACACAATACTGAAGCAAAAACAGGAGTCAGTGAAGATTTTACATATTCTCCCGTAAACATACGAAGAATAAAATGCATACATGTATTCTATATCCATACAATAAAAAACTAATCCTAAACCTTGACATTGAAGAAAAGAGCAAGCAATAAAGAAAATAACAAGTCCTTCAGAAAGTTGGCCAAGGGAACGGTGTTAGCCGAGAGGAGTTTATTTTCTCTTCTCTATGCTTTATGCCTAATTTGCATTTTGTCTTTACCTTTTTACCTTTTCTCTCTGAATTGGAATATGACAATTAAAAGTGGTTCCCTGTCAATAAGTTTTCTAGAATATATTTTATACCTTGTAAATATCCTTTTGTATCTTCTCAGTGCTTATGAAAACACATTTAGGAAAACAGAGCAATCTGAAACCACTCCCACATCAATCTTCTTTGATATGGGGTGAGGTCTGACTATGACAGTGTTTTATATTATCCATGTTCAAATTTTGTTTGGGGATGTAGCTCATAGATACCCATTTGATTAACATAAAGTTGACTTGTGTTATTCTAAGCCTTTTAAGGTAGCTCTTCCAAAAGGTAAAAAAAGTTTATTTTTATTTTACCTGCTTTAATTTTTGGTCTTGGCCTCCTCCGAGAGTCTTGAGGTTTCCAACACCCTGGTGCTGTTTCCTGTCTAACCAAACAAATGCAATGACTGGCGTTTCTTGCCTCATCTGCAGATAAGGACTGGAAAAGTGACTCAGCTGGAGCATGCCCGATCCACATACCCAAGACTTGGCCAAAGCCATGTCCAGAAATGTGTATCAACAGCCAGGCTCCATGGACACATTTGGACAACTAGAAGAACTCAAGGGTGAATTCAAGATCTTCGACTTCATCTCCCCATCAGAGTCCTTTCCCAAGAGCAGAGCGTTGGGCCACCTCCTGACCTTGCTAAGTCACTCCAAGCAAATAGTTCTGCATCTAGAGCAGAAAATGAATGGTGAGATCCCTGAGGCTCTCCTTGTATTTCAAGTCCTCAGACTCTGGCCGCAGTCCCTCGGCCCATTCCTTCTCCAGGGTAGCAGAGCTAACTGCAATAGAGCAGCATGCCTCTAGCTGCTGGTAAAACTGGGACAGAGTGTTGCTGCAGTCACACGCTGGAGAATCAAAGCTCCAAGCTCCGGCAGGAGAGTCATCAGGCACTGAGAGTGTTATATTTAAGGAGCATTTTGGAGGTCAGGAAGCAAGCAAGAGAGGAGCGAGCAGTGGGGGAGGGCATAGCCTCCCAAACACTCCATTTCAACAACAAACCTCATCATCATCCCCTAGCCAGAATCCTCTTCCAAACTCCAAATTGCAGTCAATAGAGGCTGTGTGAGGGGCCGGCAGATGGCCAGGGCTGCACTGATCAGGTGCTCCCTACCACCTCCCCGTTCCTCCACCTCCCTCCTCCCTGCCTCCGCACTCACCACTCCCCACCTTCTGCCACTATTAGTCACAGGTTCTGGGGTGACAGTGTAGGCTGTAGACATTGGCCTTGCCTTCTGGTCTGTTCATCTGTGGTCAGCTCCCAGCCTGGAGCCTCCTGAGCACCCCCCTTGTCCTTAATACCCTTGGTGCACACCCCAGCCCTCTAGCCCCCACATCCCATGGAGCCAGTGCTGTGCAGGAGTCTGGCAGAGGTTGACAGACCTGTAGGCAAAGTAAGCCAGGCTTTTTGTGTCTAGAGTGTTTCCTTCTGCCTCTGTGACCCCAGCCAGGGATTCACTTAAGGTCTTGAAACTGATATATTAAAAAAAAAAAAATAGAATAAAAAAGACAAAAAACACTTCCTCTTCCCAGCCTTCTCTGCTCCCCCTTCACAATCTGTCAATCCAGAATGCTCCTTCAGGCAACAACAGCAGGAGCAAAGCCAAAACCAGACTCCAATCAACTCTAGCTTCCATCCTGCCCCAGGAAAGGGAAAGCAGGACCAGGGCTACCAAGGACAGACAACACACCACTCCAGAATGTTAAGTGGGGGTGCATATATGGTGTTTCATGGACCTCAGGTGACCCAGTTGAAAGTTAAACATAATTCAACAGGAAAGAATTAACACTGGTTTGAGGAAGAAACCAGGGTTGGGTGATGTCCATTTTTTTCCCAACACTACCAGTTACCATCCGTTCCAGCAGGGTGAGTGGGTACTAAGGCCCTCTGCCCTCACAGGTCCTGCATACAGGATTCCAGCCTTGAATACAACGCATGCGGAGAAAACTGCATGTTTACATGTGAACATGCTTGAGTTCATGTCTCATTATTCCTCAAACAATACAATATAACAACCAATTACATAGTATTCACATTGAATTAGGTACTAAAAGTAACCTAGAGATGATGTAATGTGAATACATATTTATACAAACATGCCACTTCACATAGACTTGAACACTGGTAGATTTGAGAAGCAGAGCATCCTGGGACCAGGACCCTGAGTAAGTCCAAGGAATGCTGTTGTGGAGGTTTAAATGAGAACAGTCCCCATGGGCTCATATATTTGAATACTTTGTCACCAGCTGGTGGAACTGTTTGGGAAGAATTAGGAGGTGTGGCCTTGTTAAAAGAGGTGTGTCACAGGGGTTGGGCTTTGAGGTTTCAAAAATCTACACCATTCCCAGTGTGTTCTCTAGCTCCGTCTCCTGCTTATGGATCTGATGTAAAAGATCTCAGTTGCTGCTCCAGCACCCTGCCTACCTGTTGCCATGTTCCCTGGAGGCCATGATGATCACACAAACTTTAACACTCTGAAAGTGTAAGCAAGCTCCCAATAAACTCTTTACCTACAAAATTGTTTCGGTCATGATGTCTCTTCACAGCATTAGAAAAGTAACTAAGACAGAAGTCACTGGTAAAAAGGGAAAAAGCTAAAAGATAAAGGGACACCTAAGGACCACAAGACCTCTGTCCTCTCTAACCTGAGAACCTCTATGGCCAGATAACACATAAATGATCTGCTACACTCATGCTGACTGAGAACCCAGCGAAGCTTCTTTTTATTTTACAGGCTCTTAACAGACCTTAAAAAAAAAAAAGACAAGGAAGGTCTCACTTTACAGCCCAGGCTGGCCTTGAACTGGAGGTGACCTTTCTACCTCTACCTCCTGAGTACTGAGGTACTTACACCATGACACCCAACTTGGCAATCCTCTTCCAAGGAAATGGTCTTGATGACACAAGACTTGTCCTTGGTTCTGTCCTAGGAGCTCTCAAAGATGACCCTTGGTTTTTCATCCCACTTTCTCATCCCCTTGGAAACACACTCCCACTTCCCAAAGGCTCACCCACTTGCCTCAGGTTTGATTTATCTGCATGCCAAACACATCCCCATGTCTCGGCTCACAGGACCTCTTCTGCCCATAGACAGAAGGGCAGTTCCAAGGAAGCCAGAGCCTCCCGCGTCAGAAAAACCCTACCCCACCAAAGAAAAAAAGCACTGGCCTCCCTTCAGCATTCTAAGGTCACACACAGCAGGAACACACCTGACCCACACACCTGACCCCTGCCAGAGGAATAGGCAGGCAGATTTGTAACCGCCTGCTGCAGCTCTAGGCTCAGGACAACCTCCTGGTGAGTCAGTGTGAGAAGCCAGGCAGGGCCTCACAGGATCTGATTCCCCCAGGAGGGAACACCTAACCACCTACAGCCAGCAGCTGCTTACTCTCCTACCAACATGAGCATTTCTCCTTTCCAACAAAGCCAGAAGGTAGGTGAGGACTGCTGTGGGGGGCGGGGCGGGGGACGAATGGCAGATGAACTGAGGGTTCCACATTTTCACAGTCGAAGTCTCCTGGCCAAGAAGATGGCAAAGGGATCTCTTGTTGGCCAAGAAGTGGTTTGTTCTTAAAATGAGCCTAGAGGAGACACATCTTCAACTAACCCCAGCCTCACCTTAGTCCCAAGGGAATAGAGATGCAGGTTCTAGAATCAGACATCAACTCAAATCCGTACTTCATAGCCACGTGGCCTTAAGAAAGTTTACTTATTTCTCTAAGCCTCAGCTCCGTCACTTACTCAAAAAGGCACTGGTGTCAGCAACACCAGGCTGTCAGGAGTCCATAACATACACAGAGCATGCAAGGGCTGAACAGATGCCAGCATCTATGAGGATTGCTAAACCAGTGTCCACAGATCCACTGCCATACTCTAGAAGAGCCAACGGCTCTTCTGCTATCCCTGCTGGCATACATTTTCTCTACCTTTTCCAAATTTTTCCTGTTAGGCTGTTGTTAGGGACCTATACCTGTATTGCCTAAAAAATACAGCAGAACATCAATTTACAGAGAATTTCCACAGTATTAAGTACTATAAATAACCTAGAGATTTTTGTGCCTTTTGGGTGTATGATACTGTTTAAGTCAGTGGGTACTATGCTCGTGACACAGGAACAGCATAAGAGCATTGCAAAGACAGGCCCGATGAACTCCTTGGCCTCTAATTTGAAAAAGGATAAGACATGGCATTAACTAAATAACAAAGTATAGATCAGTAATTCACAGGGAGAGGCACATCTAGTCAAGACGCATTACCTCTGTCTTTCCAAATGAACACAGTCTGTAAGCACTATGCTAATTGATCAGCTGACAAGTCACGATGGAATGCTCAGCTAACCTACACTAAGTCACTTTGCAATAAATATTTCTTGATTAGTCTTCGCTGCATGTGAAAGCGCTGGCCAGAAAAGGTATCCAGTATGCATTGCCATCCTTTACTGACACGGCAACTTCCTACTTGTATGGCAGGTCCAGAAATAGTTCAGATATGTGTTCTGCTGCCATCACTGCTGATGAATACAGGCTTTTTGGGATACAGCAGACTGAACTGCATGAGTGTGGACTTTGAATGTCTCACTTTCCACCAGCAGAACATGTTCTTATCTCTGCATAGGACTGAGAAGGCAGCAGGTGTGCGGGTTTGAGGGTGGGGGCCTAGAATCACCTAAGGGTTCTGACACCATCTTTCAACATTCCAGTAGACATTAGACCAGCCTACTACAAGGATCCCAATAGTTCAGTTTCCTTCGTCCTGTAGTTGGCGCCCTTAGTAAATGCACCTACTACCTTTTGAATTATGCCACTGGTCATATTTGGTGATTATGGGGCCATGGGGCACCAAAGGCTGTTATGGATTATCAGAAAGGATTGTTTTGGTTTGGTTGAGACAGTGTCTTACAATGTAACCCTGGCTATCCTGGAACTCACTATGTAGACAAGGCTAGCCTCAAACTCATAGAAATCCTCCTGCCTCTGTCTCCAAGTGCTGGGATTAAAGGCATGTACCCAAGACCTGGCCCCCATGATGAAGCTTGGGAATAGTTAGAAAAACATAGTGAGTTTTAAAAGGATCAATGTAATCAATTATTTAATTGTCAATAGTACCTCTTTTTTAATTTTGTGTTAAACTATGTCTTAAACATAAGCAGGGGCAATGGTAGTTTAATATCTTCATTTGGTTACCTTTCATGGATTCAGTAAAAAGCTGGAGATATCTCCCTCTAGAAGAAGGCTATTGTGATTCTAAGACTTCATGATCCACTATAGGAGACTAAGAACCGAGACAGGATCTTCTGAGAGCCTCTGTCATTCAGTGCTATGGTAGTTTGACTTAAATTGGCCCCCATAAGCTCACAGGGAGTGGCACTACTAGGGAGTGTGACCTTGTTGGAGGAAGTGTCCTCACTGTTGTGGCAGGCTTTGAGGTCTCTTTTGCTTAAGTTTCACTCAGGGTCACAGTCCATTTCCTGTTGCCTTCTGATCAAGATGTAGCCAGCACCATGTCTGCCTGCCTGCCACCATGATCCCCACCATGATATGGGGCTGAACCTCTGAACTGTGAGTGATTCATCCCAATTTTTCCTAATAAGAGTTGCCACGATCATGTTGCCTCTTCCCAGCAAGAGAAACCCTAAGACAAACACCGTCTGGGTCACAGAGGTCCCTAGAGTACATGAAAGCTTTAATAATGCCTTGAAGATATGCTGGTGACACCCAAGTTTATATGGGCTCCTACAACCACTCCCTTAATCTCAGCCACAGAGTCCCATTGCTCCTGAACAATTTCACCAAGATGCCTCCCGGCACTCAGGTTATCTAAGCCTGGGTCTATGCTTCCTGACTGGCCTGCTGCAATACTTCAATGAATGGCACCATCAGTGATCCAGTTACCCATTCAGAGACAGAGAGCTCACCTTAGAAGCCTTTGTTCTCACCTCCCATTCTAGTTAGGTAATAGGTGCAGTCAACCTTAGCTCCAAACTAGGGCTAAAGTTTATCTTGGGCCAGCATTTTTTTACCCATTGGTCAGCATCTTTCTGTCTGAAGCTGTACTCTTGCCTACTAAGAACCATAAAACTCAGTCTTCAAGGAGTTCATGGTCTAATAGAGAAAGTTCAACATGTAAAAAGTAAAATAAAATGAGCCAGGTATGGTAGTTCATGCCTATAATCCTAACAATAAGTAGATTAAGGCAGGGAGAATATTTTGAATTTAAGGCCAGTCTGACATAGTGAGTATCAAACTAACCTGGGCTATTCTTTTGAAATCATAGCTCAAAAGAGCAGTCCACTGATAACTAAATAAAATATCAAAGCTGGAGCTATCAACATGAAATATGAGGAAACTATCATATGTGTCTAATGGGGAGCGGGAGGGTCTTCTTCCTAAGCAGGTCTGAAGACAGCTCAGAGTCCCTGTCCCCAGCTTTTCGGCTACCTCACTACTCTATGAGGCTTCAGGATGTTTCTAGTCCAGGCTTGTATTTTTCATTTCCTCTTCAGCCTTGTCTTCTACACAACACTAAACCCCAAGCATGGAGACACCAGCATGTTGGCTCCCTCTACTGTCTAGAAGGCCTCCACAAAAGCAGCTGCCATTCAGTGACCATTTATCTCAGCTTAGCAATGTCCTTGAGTCTCCATGGTGGCTCTTTGGTGTTATTCACAAAGAAACAAACCAGCAAAAGCCAAGTAACTGCAACTACCTCAGTATTCAACAAGGTGTGGCCTTGTTGGAGGAAGTGTCCTCACTGTTGTGACAGGCTTTGAGGTCTCTTTTGCTTAAGTTTCACTCAAGGTCACAGTCCATTTTCTGTTGCCTTCTGACCAAGATGTAGCAAGCACCATGTTTGTGTGCGTGCCACCATGCTCCCCACCATGATAATGGGCTGAACCTCTGAAACTGTAAGCGAGCCACCCCAATGAAACAGACAATGAACATGCTAGAATCCACCTCCACTCTTAGCTATTCCATTTCCCTGTGATCTACCCCACAGCCACTTTCCTGAACCCCTCCTTCACAGGCTGCCCAGTCAAGAAGTACTTCTGTACTCTCCCGGGTGACGGCCATTTCTCTTCTGCTCATTACCTTGTTTTGTTTTTTGTCTTTGTTATTGTTGTTGTTTTGGCTTTTTGAGACAGGGTTTCTTTATTATAGAGCTCTAGCTGTTCTGGAATTCTCTATGTAGACCAGACCAGCCTCAAACTCACAAAGACTTGCCTGCCTCTCCTTCCCAAGTACTGGGATTAAAGGTGTATGTCACCATGCCCAGCTGACCCTCATTATCTTGTACTGCCATAATTTGTTTACCTACCTGCCTCCCCACAAAACTGGCAAGCACCCACCCACAGTAACTATGTATAATTCTTATCTGAAACACCAACACCTGACTCTATTGCCATAAAAGTGGCATTTCCTACACCTTTACTGAAGGATTCATAAATGCTTCTAGTCTTTCTTCTCAAGAGATTAAAAACTGTCTGAACACAATATAAATCTTAACAGATCAAGACATGAAATACTGCAGTCTTAAACCGAAACCTTAAACAAAACAGACAGTGTCATGAAAAGGTAGTCTCAGAATCCAGACTCCTGGAAATGAAGTCACACCTCCAAGCCCTCCTCCAGGAAATGAACACAATAAAAAAAGGATGTTGTCATCAGAACTGGCCACACCTCCATCAAAAAGCTGTTTCATTCTGTAGTAACTTAGCCCAGTGTGTTGATGCTGGGGGGAATTCTGAAAGCTGCAAATCAGATATAAAACAGGGAAGGCTAAGGTAAGAAGGTGCATTTATGTGTATTTAGACCCGTGGGTCATATTATAATATAAATTTTTATGCAACTGTTTGCAGGCTTTTATACATTCTCATGGGTCCAGGAAATCCAGTCATACCATACTGTCTTTGTATCTGGGCTTCCGGCCTTCTCCCAGACCTAAACAACTCATGGAAAGAAGCATCTTGGATCAATTTAAGACTGTTCAACTTTGAGTTATAAACTTTGTGTAGAAGTGATGGAAATCATGGGTGGTATCTTCATAAAACCACATACGTTATACTGTATAAAGTTCTGTGTCAGAGTGCAGGAGGCTCATGGGCCCTCTACTATAAAGCCCAATTGTGGCTTGATGATCCACAAGCCAATATGGAAGATGCCTGAAAGAGCTGTTCCAAAGAGCTTGAATTAGAGAAAGCTAAAGAAGTCCCCAGGTTGAATACTCTCAGTTCCAGCAACTTTGTGGTCCAGAACCTGAGGGCAAATGCTAACCTCAGGAATGATCCAGCTGAATTCTGCTTTTACCCCAGATGACCTGAGATCTAGACTAAAGAGTAGAAAGGCCTAAGAAAAACAGCTGTGTCTGCTTCTACCTCCACATGCAAGTATGGACATAACACAACCACATCTCTCCAAACTAACTCCAGAACCCAGTGCTCCCCCAGACTATACCTTGCCCAGGCTTTACCCTACTAGTATGGCCCAAGAGCCCGTAGGTTGATGACAAACCACGTACAGCTTCAAGAGCCAGGGCACTGACCTCAGCATCACACATATCAGGGACAGCAGCATTCCAACCAGACGGCAAACTGCACACAGCAACCCAGACACAGCACAGCCTGCTCCCACAGCTGCCAGTGCACACTACCAAGGAGGAAGGGGTCACAGCAGCCTGGGCCATCACCTGTACAGAGTGGATATTTAAATATTCGTGAATTGGGAAGGAGAGAAGCAAACCTGGGAGATCTGTTCACACTCAGTTCTTTTCCCTAGCTCCTCTTCAACTGTGTGATAGATCTCATCCGATATGAACAACAGATAAATGTCATTTTCACCTTGGAATAGGCTAGAAGATGAAGCTCAGAGAGGTTAAGGAACTTGGTTCCAACCATGCAGCACATAGGAATGGAAGAATCACTAAGATCTATATTCCAAGAGACCTGTCCAGACAGTTCTGCTTATAGCATTCTGGCTACTCAGGCCTCCTTTCTCATAATCTCAGTCATACACATCACAGGGGACCCAACCTGCTCCAGAAGTCTGAGCCTCTCCGGGTCTTCCACCTCTGTGAGAATGGAGACCCTGCCATCGGGCCAAAGCTGCAAAGGCCAGAGTACAGGTGTCTCTACACACACACACACACACACACACACACAGGGGTTTGGAAGGGGCTTTTGAGACTCCCCTCCTGCAATAATACCCCATCCACTCCCAATGGTTCAGGTTCCGTGTTCGGAAAA
>LOEQ01002423.1:518873-529752 GCA_001685075.1 Bramus lutescens | reverse complement strand
CAAGTACTGGGATTGTGGATGGGCCACCTCCCAGTTTCTTTGTGGATACTGGGAATACAAACTCCAGCCCTAGGGCTTGCAAAGAGAGCACTTCATCCATTACACTCTCTCTCAGGCCTCCCAAGGGGTAACTTGTTTTATTCTGTTTTTCAGGACAGGGTTTCTCTGTGTGGCCCTGGCTGTCCTAGAACTCACTCTGTAGACCAGACTGGCCTCGAACTCAAGAGATCCCGCTGCTTTGCCTCCAGAAGATTTTTTTTTTAAAGCTTAGATGAAGAGGCCAGCAAAATGGCTCAGCAGGCTGAAGTGAAGGCTCTGGCTAAACAAACCTGGAGGGCCAAGTTCAAATCCCGGAACCAGAGAAGAAAGGACACACTTCACAGAGTTGTCCTCTGGCCTCACACATACGCTGTGATTCATGCCCAGGCTCACACACATACAACATTCTAGTTTTGGGACACTCAACAGGCAAAGGTGCTTGCCTCTACAACTGAGAACCTGAGTTCCATCCCTAAAACCCACATGGGAGAAAAGAAACTGAAGTCTCAAACCCTGGGGCAAATGGCTGAAGTGCCTACTGGACATATCAAACTGGACCTGGCCCCCAGGTTCTCCCAGCATCCCTCAATCTCCACCTGTTACAGGGTATGGCCAGAATACCCCACTCTCTACCCTGAACTCTCCAGCCCAGGGACTGGGCTGCCCTTCCCCCAGCTCATCCTCCCAATGTCATCCAGCCATTTTGGTTACCCTACCCTTTTCTGTACCTTCGTCCTCCTGGCTGCTGCACCTGGTTTGCACCTCTCCCCCTCCCCCTCCTCACATGGCTCAGACATGTCCACTCTGGACTCCCCCAAAGGTCTCTGTCTCTGTCTCTGTTCTCCCTTGTATCTATAATAAACTTTCTCTTCCATTATTCCTAGGAGCAGCCATGTCCTTTCCTTTTTATTTCTTTTTTTCATTTATCTGGTGGTTGAAACCCAGAAGGGGCATAAATGAGCTCTCCTTCCAAGGTCTTGGCCACGCCTCGCTGAACCAAACTGTCAATGTTGACCTCCTGGGTACAGACAGATCCCTTGCCTGTGCTGGCTTCTGCCACCCAACGTATTTAACTCCAAATTCTAGAGTCGATGTTAAGTCTCAGACCCTGAGACAAATGACTGAGGCACCTATTTAACAATAAATTAATTTTAAAGTTTAAATAATAATAATAATAATAATAATGTAAAACGAATACCCAGCCTCTAGACGGTTTCCATCCCACCTTAGAGATGTCATTAATTGACCCTCCTCCCTTCCTCCTCTATCACCTATGACTGCAGCCCATTTGCACGTGCATGTACCCCTTCTTGCTCCTCACCTGGGAGTGTTCCTTTTCTTACACTCTGGGTCTCTCCTTTTTTGTCTCCCCAACACCTGGCTTCCTTACATTGCAGTACGGGCACAGCCCTGCAAAACAGGCTGGGATCCAGACTCAGTTGAAGACCCTCCCTCCTCCCAGACCCATGTACTGCACGTCTACTTCCTTGGGGCCTAAACTAGATCTTTCTATGTTTGCAGTGCTGGGGATGGATCTGAGACCTCCAGCACACAAGGGCACGTGCTTCACTACTAAGCTACTCCCACAGCTCCGAACAGGTCCTTTTTGACCTGAACTTCATGGTCCCTGTGTAGTCTGGCTTTCCATGCGCACCTACTGTGAGTAGTTAACACTCTGTATGCCAAAATTGAAACTCACTAATCATGGCTGTGCTTCAAATTTTTCCAAACATACACATTATATTAATAATACTCAATGCAAGCACATACAAAACACTAGCCATGGACCAGGCCTATCCTTGTAAATCATCACCCACACAATGAATCATCACTCGTTACACCCATCTACAAAGAAGAAGAATGTGGCTCACAAATTGTTCAGTTAGAACCTCCAGCTTGCCCCACATGACCCAGAAAGCCCACTCTTCCTCTCTCTCTCTCTCTCTCTCTCTCTCTCTCTCTCTCTCTCTCTCTCCCCAAACCCCACCCACTCAGATAGTCTCCAAAGGAAAGGCTCCAAAAAACCCAGTTCCGCACTCTAGACAGCTACTGCAGCTTCCTCCCCTGAAGTTCCCAGTAGCCCAAGTGCCCACCTAAAGCACTCAGCTTTTGACCATACTTGAGCACAAGCCTAGCTTGCGGTGGACACATCATCACCCCTCACCTACAACCTATAAAGTCTTCCTACTTTCGTTGTGGGTGTGGTTTCTCTGGCTTCATTTAATGGGCTGGAGAACTCGCCTGGGAATTGCTTTACTCAAATAAACCTGTTGTTAAACTTTTTCAGTTGGGCTTGATCTGGCTTAGTATGTCAGCAGAGAAACCTCTGGAGGGGTGCAGAAAGCCTCTTTCAAACGTCTACTGACTTCCCCTAATGTCACACAGCATGTGCTAGAGCCATGATGACAGAGAAGGAAGCGCTTCTTAGCCTCTAGGTTGTACTGCCTTCTACTGCCTAAGCCAGAAAACTCAGGTTCCTCCTGGATGACCTCCCAACTTGGACGTCACTCCTGTCAGCTCTATTTCTCACATTTTTAATTGGTTCTTCTTTTTTCTGTCCTCAATACCACCATTCAGAAATACACCATCTGGTCTCAGTCCCAGTGTTGCCGCGGCAGAAATCCCTCCTGCCCACCTCACTCCTTATCACCTCTTTGATTTTCTCCAGAGCATTTCCTACTACTTGGTAGCTTCTTTGTTCGGCGTCTATTTCCTCTCACTGAACAGCAAGCATCAAAGCGGATGTCTTGGTCATAGCTGTCTATCACAACTCAAGTGGACGGTGTACAGTATGTACTCAATAACGACTTAAGAGACTGAGTGACTGTGTATATTATTATCTGTTTCCACTGCATCTGTTTGTCCTCTAAGTGTTTGATTCTCAAATCATGTTTCCCCATGGGATCGATGTGATTTTTCTCACGAAAAGCTAGGAGTAGGGCTGGCTCAGCAGGTAAAGGCAGCCGCTGCCAGGCCGGCAGTCTGAATTCAGAGACAACCAGTTCCCACCAGTTGCCTTCTGACCTCTACATCCATGTGTGCGTGCTCATGATGATAAATGTATCCTAAAAAGCCCTTTAAACAAGAACAGTAGTAACTTGGTGCTATAGATTGAATGAATCTCCCATACTCAGATGCATGTTGAAATGCTAGCCCCCCCCCATCCCACCAATGTCATAGAATTAGAGGCAGATCTTCTGTGGGGTTAATATAAGACAGCAAGGGGACAGCCCGTAATCTAACAGTAGAGACTAAAGGGGTTTTTTTTTTTCCCTATCTGGACACAGAAAAAAAATGGCTGCATATGAAGAAAATGGGCTTCAGATTAGACACATGGGAACACCATCATCTGGGAACTTGAGGCAGGAGAATTGTGAGCTGGAGGTCAGATTGTACCACATAGTGGGGCCCACTTTTGTTGTTGTTTAGGGACAGCTGACTTGATAAAGGGGCTTACCACACAAGCATAAGGACCTGAGTTCAGTCTCTGCAAACACACACATACACCAAGGCTCCAGTATGTAATCCCAGTACAGGGGAAGCAAAGTCAGTCAACCTTGCCCAGTTAGTGAACCCCAAAACCTAGTGTAAAATGATCTCAAAAAATGGGCTTCGCCTTAACAAGGACCCCCCCAAAATCAATCTCTGGCTCTGACAAGCACACTTGTCTGTACCCACGCACATGCACACAAACACATAAGGATGAGGGGCTCCTTAGGCCCCACCTTTACCTAAAGATTTATAGGCAGTTAATGGTTACGGGGCGGGGAGACATTCCTTCAGTGGTGTTGTCACTGGAAAGTGGCTCATACACCTGTAAATAAACCCTCATTGATTCTGTAAACAACTCAAACTGATCTCAATAGGGAATTTAAAAAGATTATTTTTGCCAGTTTAATTTTTTTCAACCATTAATAAGGAAGATAAAGAAAAGAAAAAGCAGACTCCATTAAAACATTAACTCTGAAAGTACATTAATCTTAGGTTGCCCAGCCTCCAGAATTTTCATAAATAAACGCCTGTAATTTAAAAGGTGAAGACAGGTAGATACAGGCATTCAGGGCCAGTCTATGCTGCAAAGCAAGTTTAAGGTCAGCCTGAGCATCTGAGACCCTGCCTCAAAAAGGCTCCTGTTTATTTATATAAGGTTACCCAGACATAGGCAGACACAGGGTACTCCATCTCTCACGATCCCTCCAGGATTTCCTATTAATGAAGAATACTCCTGTTAGACAGTGGTGGGCGGTGGCGTATGCCTTTAATCCTAGCATTCAGAAGGCAGAGGCAGGCAGATCTCTGAGTTTGAGGCCAGCCTGGTCTCAGAGCGAGTTCCAGGACAGGCTGGGCTACAGGGAGAGAAACCTTGCAACAACAACAACAAATAAACAAACAAACAAACAAAAACTGGTATCAAAGACCACCACCTTTTCAAATAATCTTTTCTGGCCACTTGCTAGAAGTCCACTCCTAGAACACCATGCTGCAGCCAACCTAAGTATCTGTAGTCCCTGAGCTCTCCCTGCTTTCCTCTGCTGTCTCACACCTCGTGCTGGTGTACAGCCCGTTCCTTCCCTGGCAATGCTGTCCACGTGACACTCCCCACATCCAGAAGCTCTCAGCCAAAGCATCACTCTCCAGAGTCTCTGTGGATGCCGTTTACACTCCCCAATGCTGCCACCCCAACAGTAAGCCACTCCTGGGCAGGTTCTTAACTTCACTGGGTCTCAAGTCTCCTTAACACTGGAAAAAACAGCACCAGCTTGGTAGGGCCACAGAAAGAGGGATGTGTTAAGATAATATGGAAGGGATTCACTGCACAGTTTGGTACCTAGCAAGGAGTTTGTGCTTATTACTGAATGCCTAATTCCACATCCATAATACCATCGTACATTCATTTGCAAGTGTGTCTCACCTTAACAACGAGACTCTTAAGGGTGACGTCACACCTCACTGTTTAGCCAGTGTCTGTACTTTGAATTTGCAGGTGCTCCAAATTCCATCCACACTTCCTATCTGGGCGATCTCTTAGATATATAGTATTTTTTATTTATTCTTTGAGAATTTCATATACGCATGTAATATATTTTGATCGTTATCTACCACTCATTCATCCATGAACCCTCCTCCCCCTCCCAACTTCACGTCCCCTCCTCTTTGTTGTTATTTTATAGCCCACTGAGTCAAAATTAGTGCTGCCCTAGGCACAAGGGTGTGGCGCCACCCACGGGAGCATGGGCAACTCTCCGTCGCCCAGGAGCTATCAACTGCCAATCATTCCCAGCTGGGTGAGGCCTCATGAGCCCTTCCCCATCTCTAGGTCAGAAGAGCATAGCTCTATTCAAGAAGAGGCAAGTCTCATTGGGAGTCAAAATGAGAGCATGAATACCTACCATTTATTTAACACCTACTAAGTATCTAGTTTATTTAACACCTACTACGTATCTAGCTTATTTAATGCCTATTAAATACTTAGCACTTTACATATAATATTTTAGATATTCCTCAAGATGTGATAAACAATAGACCTTTACAAATGAAAAGACTGAAATTGAGAAAAGCCACGTACATTACTTTTTCAAATGCAGCTATAGTTGGACTTGATGGCATGCCTTTAATTCCAGCATTCAGGAGGCAGATCTCTGTGAGTTCAAAGCCAGACTGGTCTATATATACCAAGTGCCAGGCCAGCCAGTACTACACAAGGAGACTGAATCTCAAACAAACAAACAAATAAATAAGGAAATGAATAAATACACACTAAGATGCAGTTGCCACCAATAATGATGATACACACCTGTAATACCAGGCTTCCTGAGGCACAGGCAGAACTATCACAAAATCAAGGCCAGTGTGGGCTACATGGTGAATTCTAGGTCACTCAGGGCTACATAGTTACACATGGTGAGACATTATCTCAAAAGAATGACAACAAAAAAAGCAGAGTGAGGGATGTAGCTCAGTGGGAGAGAGCGTGACAGTCATGTGGAAAAGCCCTGGATTTGATTTCCAGTACCTCAAAAAAAAGTACAATAAAAATGTACCTATAAGAAGAAAGTCAGGTGTGACATAGATCTTTAATCCTAGCACTCAAAAGCTATAGAAGAAACAAGACTTCAATATGATCCTAAGTTATACAACCAGAATAAGGCTAGACTGGTTTGCTTTGAAAACAAATCAGAGAGAGAAAGAGAGAGAGAGAGAGAGAGAGAGAGAGAGAGAGAGAGAGAGAGAGAGCGCATTGCGAATACAGTGTAGCAGACTATGAGGTATTTGCTCTTACCGGACCACAGGCCCCATCAATAGCCAGCGCACCTCCACAGCTTTCCTCTTGTTTATGGATACTTCACAAAGGCTCACGGCATACATGCCTGCATGCAAGGATGTCTACATGCATGTACACTCTGGCCCCTGCTGCAGCCCCACCTTGGCAACCACATATACACACCCTCATTCCGGGTCTCAGCTATTCTGTTTCTGAAAGGCATCCTGATAGCTGAGACCACACTCGACGGAAACTCTCTGGCTGCACACAAAGGTCCTCAGTAAAACAACTCCTTTGCCTACAATCCATGCTCTGTTTACAAGGCCCCGCCACCGGGAGAAATGTACTGAATGAATTTCTGGGTACCTGAGAAACTTTAATAACTGGTCTAGTGTGGGGTGAACCTGGAAACTAATGTTTCAACTTGCCACTGGCTTCACCTAGAATCAAGAAAAGTGGATTAATGGGCCACACACACACACACACACCCCTAACACACAAACCTGAGGAAGATATCTCTTTTCCTTTTTATTGGGAACCTGGCAGGCAGCGCACAGATGTGTCCTACTTCTGAGACAGCCCTCCTTCCAACCCCTCCCCCATTTCCTAGTAAATGGATTCTGAATCAACCTTTTCCAGCTGCCCTAGGAATCACTGCTGCCCTGTTTGACCAGACAGAGACGTTTCCTTTGGAACTGTTAAGACAGCCACGGGACATCCACACACGCTTCGGTCAACCCTGAAAGTCCAGAGAGATTAGATTCCCAGATGGCTTATAGCCATCTCAGTTGTGTGAGTTATCCCATGACGTCTACACAATGAGACGACCACATAGTGATTGTCCTGTTGTCAAGTGGCACATGGTTGGAACAAGGTGGTTATCTTGTCTCTAAATATTATGTCTATCCTGAACTTCACACAGTGATGAAAAGAATTAATGTTTTAGTCAGTCAGCCAAAAGAACATCTTATACAAAAAAGAAAGACCACCAAAAAACCCCTGCAATTTAAAAAAATTTAAAGAAATCAATGCTAATTCCGCCTGCTTTGTGAAGCAAGCTTTCACGATCCGGAACAGAAGAAGCAGTCATAGAAAGTCTCATTCTTGGCCACTCAGTCTGTGATAGTCCCTGCTGTCGTCATCCCCCTCCCCGAGGAATGGCGCAGAGTAAATGGCAAGATTACAGGAGAGACTCTCAGTGTAGGAAAGGTGGCCATTAATGAGACACCGTCTTTCAAAGGCCCAAAGTGAAGGGCTGGGAGCACAGCTCAGTCAGTATAATGCTTGCTGACATAAGCAGGAGCTCCCTCTCCAGAAGCCCTGAGCTTATAATCACAGCCAGCATGGGGCAGGCAAAGACAAATGGATCCCTGGGGCTCACTCCTAGTTTAATTACTGAGTTACCAGCCAATGAGAGGCCTTCTCCTCCACNGAGAGAGAGAGAGAGAGAGAGAGAGAGAGACAGAGACAGAGACAGAGACAAAGACAAAGACAGAGAGAAAGAGGGGGGGAGGCACAACACAGGCCACATCCTCACTACATAAAATCTTTTCAGATTCAAATCTCAGTCCATCACAGCCCAATGTTCTCAAAGCAGGACACTCTAAAATGGGTGAAAAATGCATTAAAGGAAGAATCAGTCAAGTACAGGGTGTGCCCCTGGAAACTCATTCTCACCAGTGAATGGAATCCAAGAAGGGAAGACTTCACTAAGAGCGGCCTTGACAAATGCTGGGCGGCTCTGGGTATCTCATACTGGGGAACACACAGGGACTGCCATCCAAAGCACACTTCTGGCTTGTGCCACACCACAGATGACAAGTAAGCAGAAGCAAATAATGTCCACGTCCCCATGAAGAACTTAGGCAACTGAACAGGTGTCTTAGGATTTTCTAAGAAAACATTTAACTGGGGTGGCTCGCTTACAGTTTAGAGGTTCAGTCCATTTTCATCATGACAGAGAGCATGGCAGGTGAGCAGGGAGACATGGTGCTGGAGCTGAGACTGCGACATCTTGCAAGCAACAGGAAGTCAACTGTAGTCACACTGGGGTAAGCTTGAGTAAAAGAGACCTCAAAGCCCAACTCCACAATGACTACACTTGCTCCAACAAGGCCACACCTCCTCGTAGTACCACTCCTTGGGGGGGCAATTTTCTTTCAAACCACCACAGCAGGTTCCGGATGGGAAAGAAATTTAGGGTTTTTTTCTCGAGGCTACAAGTCTAGAAGAGAACCCTTTATGGAAGGACCTGTGATCAGACAAGGAGACCAAATAAAATTTTTATCCGTGTCCATTACTAAGCAGCCAACCAAAAGCCTCTCTGTCTTGGTAGGAGCATTCAAGTGACAGGGACTCCTGGGAAGGATGTTGCCGGGGTTCCATGGAATTGAGTACTTAGTTCTCTCCCCCAGAATGGGCCAAGCAACAGAAATAACATGGAGGGAAGAGAGTAGATGGCAACCAGATGCAAAAGGTGAAGCATGGCTGAGGCCATCACGCTGAGAACGACAGTATTCACCCGCCCAGAGACAACTCAGTGTGCAGGTACAGAAGAGAACTGACTCAGGGACCTCTATGCCAATTCTTTTAAGAGTATACATGCTAAAAATCTCAACATCCATACACAGATGTGTAAGTTACTCTGGGGACCAAAGGAGCTATCCTTAGACCAAAACCGACTAAGTACTTTGACTAATAAGTCTTTTGGGGGGCCCACATCTCCATACTGACTCCATCTAGGTTGAATTGAATGACTCATTTGGGCTAATGATGGGCATAAAACCGAGAAATGGTCCAGAATTAAGAAGACTTTGTAAAACAAACATAACGTTTAGAGAGACCCTGTCACTCTGGCCCAGCACACACTACTTAGCCTTGGCTTGATTTCTCCTGTGAGGGAGAATTCATCACTTTGTGAGACTTATTTTGCCACACACAAGTTCACCCTAAACTGGGTAGTGGTGGTGGTGCACGCCTTTATTCCCAGCAGAGGCAGGTGGATCTCCTTGAGTTCAAGGCCAGCTTGGTCTACAGAGCAAGTTCCAGGACAGGCTCCAGCTACACAGAGAAACCCTGTCTCAAAAATCCAAAACAAACCAAGTTCCTCCTAACCTGAGCTGTGCAGACCAGGCTAGCTTTGCACTTTCAGGGATCTTCCTATCCCTGATCTCAGAGTGCTGGGCTATAGGCATAAACTGCCAAACCCAAAAGAGACGCATCTCGAGTAGGCAAGATGGCATAGTGGGTAAAGAGGCTTGCCATCAAACCTGAGAACCCAAGTTCAGTCCCTAGGGCCCACATGGTAGGACAGAAAAGACTTCGGAAAATGGTCCTCTAATCTCCATATGTGGACAAACATAGAAACACACACACACACAGAGAGAGAGAGAGAGAGAGAGAGAGAGAGAGAGAGAGAGAATAAACTATAATGTAATTTTAAAACTTCAAGTAAATGAGACTTTCCTAGTATACAATTGACTTCCTCTTTTGAAACACATTATCTCAAGTCAAGTACAAGGCTATACACCTATAATTCTAGGACTTGAAGAGACCGAGTCAGGAGGCTATCAAGTTAGGGCCAGCCTAAGCTACGTAGCAAGAGGCTCCTCCAAAATAAGCAAAACCCAGAGCCCCTACGGTAGGCTAGTTGAGTTTTTTTAGTTCCCCTTCTGCTGCCTTGCTCTCTCCAGGTATGAATTCAGAATGTGTGCTCAGCAAGCTACAGGCTCTGGGGTCAAGGTCCAGCATTTCAGGTCAAATCGCTCTTCTCTGACTTATATAAGAACTAGCAAACTTAACTCATGCCCAGACACCACTCTGTCTATACTGACAACACTAATGAAGCAGAACCTGGCCAGGCCTCACCACTAGTGCAGAACCAACAGACTCTCAGATCCTCAACCCAGCATTTAGGAGCTGCTGCACTCTCTGCCCTGGTGGACTCTTTATCAACCTCTTCTCTGATAACCCCCACCACACACAATCTGCTTCACTCAAAGACTGCAGCCTTCAGGGACCACAGGTGCCCAGCCCAGGGCACACAGATTCCTCGGGTACAAAGTACCTTACACCAAACAAGAATGAAACAAAATTCCTTGTCCCTATATGAGCCAAACTACACTCAATCTATGAAGTATGACTCAAATCCTACAGCCAGCGTGGTCACACATGCTTTTAATCCCAGCACTTGGGAGGCAGGCCCAAGAGGATCTCGGGTTCCAGCCTGGTCTACAAAGCCAGTACCAGGACAGCCAGGATCCCTACACAGAGAAATTCTGTCACAAAACAGAAGAGAACAAAACAAAAGCATGACTCAAATCCTAAACCCAAAGTTAGTTCGGAGCCTTTGGTCTGCAGTTGGCGTCCTCCCTTGGAGAGCCAGCCCTTGGAGAGCCCTCCCTTGGAGAGCCTTCAGCAGCCTCTGGAATGTTACTCCCTCTGGTTTCTGGGACAAGAGTTTGTCTTTCCGAGCATTCTCCAAGGACAAAGGCCAGATGCCCCCTCTTGTACTACCCAGAGCTGTCTCACACACGGTAGAAACAACCGAGGCACTTCACCCCATTCTCAGCCATTTCT
>LOEQ01002423.1:494302-507069 GCA_001685075.1 Bramus lutescens | reverse complement strand
TACTTTCATTGGTTAATAAAGAAACTGCCTTGGCCTTTTGATAGGACAGCCCTTAGGTGGTTGGAGTAGACAAAACAGAATTCTGGGAGGGAGAAAGCAGAGTCAGGCAGACGCATGAAGCTCCCGCCCTAGATGGACATGGGTTAGAATCTTCCCGGTAAGCCACCACTTCATGGTGATACACAGATTACTGGATATGGGTTTAGCAAGATGTGACAGTTAGCCAAGAAGAGGCTAGATATAATGGGCCAGGCAGTGRTTAAATGAATACAATTTGTGTGTTGCTATTTCGGGGTATAAGCTAGCCATGCGGGAGCTAGGCCAGATGAAAAGCAGGCCTGCTCCCCTCATCACTACAGTTGGTGGCCCAAAAGAAAAAGCCTGGTACAGAAATCTAAAATGGGTTGTTGTGTGTTATGGTTTACATATGAAATGTTCCCTAAGGTCCATGTTTTGAACACTTGGTTCCTGGCCATTAGCACTACTTGGGGAGGTTGTAGATACTTTAGGACAAGAGACTTAGGTAGAGAAAGCAGACTTCTAGAGACAGGTACCCGGAGGTTCTATCTTTCTGATCACTTCCTGTTGCCTTCTCTGCTGCAGCTCTACCATAATGTGGACAGTGTTTGCCCATGCTCCTGCTACCAAGGTGTTCAGCGCACTCTGGGTCAGAAATACAGAGTCAATTTACTAGGCACTAAATGATCTGGAACCACTAGTTTAAATAAATCATTTATTTGTTAAGTTTTCTATTATTAGAGAGAGAGAGCAAGCATGTCTGGCATGTCTATGATGTCTATGGGAGCATGCATGCCATGGTGCATCTGTATGTCATATGTGAGAGCATGCATGCATGACATGCATGTGCAGATCAAATGGCAACTGTGTGAAGCTGACTCTCTCCTTCTGTGTTTACATGGCTTCCAACAATCGAATTCAAGTCTCCAGGCTTGTGTGACAAGCACCTTTGCCCCCTGAGACATCCCGAGGTTGTCCCTTGAGTTTTGAGAGATGCTTCTCTGCTATGATACCCAAAGTAACTATTACATTTTGTTATACAAGGATATTTGTGTGGTTGCTGTTAGGCTCTAGGAATATAAAAATAACTGGAAAGCTCTCCTCCCTCCCTCTAGAAACCACCAACTTCCTAATCAATATACACATTGCTATTGGCTTGATCTCCTCATGGCTTCTAATCTTCTACCTGATTCTGAAAAGTGGAGCTCCCCCCAAGTCTCTCCTTCCTTCTACAGCACATATCCAGTCTGTCCATCTCATGTGAACGCACAGCTGCTCAGCCCCCAGCCTGTATCCCAGCTCTGGCTCCCTGTATCTGGCTGCTTCTGTCACCGAAACCTGCCTCCCCTGGCTCCTCCAACAAAATAATGCCCTTCACTTCTCCAAAGCAGCTCATAGCAGCCTGCTTAAGGCCAGTTACCTTCATCGTCTTCCATCAGTGGTCCAAATGAGGCAAACCAGAAACACGGTTCCCTCCGATCTCTTTTCTAACTTTGCACCCATCCTCTCTACCTCCATCCCTAACATCCCAGCCCAAGGACCAGTCAGTCACACTGGCAGCATCACTTTGAGACTGTTTTAAAAAATAGGTTCCTATCTCCTTGCTCATCCTGGATTCTGACCCAAGGCATCCCAAGTGCATCCTGACTTGGGGTGCTTTATTGTTGTTTTGATTTGGGTTTTAAATGTATGGTTTTGATTTTTTTTTTCAGGGAAGGGTTTTGAAGAGGCAAATTTGGGTTTACAAATGACTGAGTCTCACTCTATTGGAATGGACCTTTAACTCCTCAACTCTACAGAAAAAAATGTTTGCAAACCAGCCTGGATTCACTGGTTTGAATCATCTGCTAATTTCTGTGGTGTAAACACTGCCACTGTGGTTGGTTTCTCATGTCACTGAAATCAGTGTTGGGAAGCGACAAACATAATCAGCGCTTGCTGGCTGACATAGACCACCGCAAAACATGAATACGCCCAGACTGTTTCCTACAGCCTTGTAAAGCAACTACTGAAACAAACCAACAAGCCAGGCGTAGTGCTACATGCCTTTAATCCCAGCACTCAGAGGGGATCTTGACTGTGAGTTTGAGCCCAGCCTGGTCTACATAGTGAGATCCAGGACAGCCAGAGCTACATAGTAAGACCCTCTCATGAAAAACAAAACAAAACAAAATTAAAACAAAACCCCAAACAAGCAAGCAATAAGGCAACTTTAGACATTCTTCTTTCCAGGCTCATATCATCTTTTAAATTATATTTTCATTTAATTTTTATATGTCACAAAATACTCTTGTGTGGCAAACAAGTGGAGATCAGAGGACTGACTTGCAGGAGTTCTGTCCCAGGAACAGAACTCAGGTCATCAATCATGGCAGTAAGTATCTGAGCCATCTCTACAGCCCAACAGGGGCTGTATGTCATTAACACACACTATTTACATGTATGGAAATATTAATATGTATAAACATGTTACATTTTAAAACAAAATATAGTATCTTGGTTTGTTTTTTCTTTTCTGTCTTTCTTTAGGGAGGGTAGAGTTACTTTACTTTTAATTTAAACATGTTGAGGGGCAGGTGCCCTTGGAGGCCAGAGGCATTGGATTCCCCTGGAACTGGAGTGAGTTATCGGCAGTTTGGAGTCATCTAATGAAAGTGCTGGGAACTGAACTTAGGTCCTCTGGAAGAACTGGAAGAACAGTAGTTCTGCTTAACCACCAAGCAATCTCTCCATCCCCGCTTCCCACCTTGATTCTTTAAGACACAATACCTTGCAGGTTCTGTGTAGCCAAGAATATCCTCAGACTTTGACCCCACGACCTCTGCCTCCCAAGGGTTGGGGTATGAGTATGTGTAATGACGCTTGGGCCAAAGTTAATTTTTAAAAAGTGAGGAAATATATGTTGATCTCCATTTTAAGGAATAAAAAGACTTTGGGAGACGCAGGGCATGGCTAACATTAGACTATGGATGAGTTAGAAAATAAGGGTTTCAGTCTAAGGCTTTTGCCCCTGCATTCTCTTCGCTTTGAGCTCACTACAGTACTGGACTCCAGTGTTCACGTGGAACCTCAAGAAGTAGGGTCTCAGAAATGACATCACTGATTAAATTGGGGACAGCTCTGATCTCTGGTTAAGGACAGGGGACTCCAAAGGGCTTGGACATTCATTTGCTGTGTTTGACTTGAGGCAGCAGAAGCAAGAACATGTAGGAGTGCAAACCAGCAGCAGCCTTGACACAAAGGTAACAAGAACCTTCCGTGACCACTGTGAGACCGTTTGCTAGGTGACATCACCACTGAGGTCATTAGATCACAGGTCAAAAAATAAATCTTACACTTGAGAGCAGATGTATCTCAACAACCAGCTGGGGCGGGTGGGGGGGTGGTCAGGCAGGCTGGGGGACACGGACGGACACAGTCTACTGATAAGCCAAATAAGGAAGAACAATGAGCCAGGAACCAGAGCAGATGTCCGTGCTCTAGATCCAGGGCTTCGGTGACTTCTAGGAGGCAAGTGGAGGGTTGGCCTATAGCCCAAAAAGAAGTCTGGAGACCACAGAGGCCAGTAACATTCCAGTGAGGAGGAGGGCAAGACTCCCAAAAGCCAAGCCAGCTGCAGAATTCTTATGCCCTGCTGGCTGACCTCTCCACATTAACAGGCATAGGAAACAGTCTGAGCCCAGTGCCAACTTCATGCCACCGCCAGCAACACTCAGGAGCCTGACTTAGGAGCCAGTCTGAAGTCGACTGGCAGGGGACTCCTCCAGAACAACACTAAACTGCGGCAAGAACATTTAAGAAGAAGCCTGAGGCCCCAGCACACTCTCAAGAGACCACACTCTATTAACAACATATGCTTTCACTTTTGTTGCTATGACTTCTCAGCGTTAACTTTGTTACCCACTGCAGGTGCCCTTCCAGTTTAACTTTGGAAAAGGTTTAAAATAGAGGGCTGGGGAGGTGATTCGGTCAAGTGCTTGCAGGGCAAGCATGAGGACCTGAGTTCCAGGCCCTAGCACCTGCATAAAAGCTGGGGAATCCCTGCACTGAGCAGGCAGGGACATGAAGAGCCTTGTCCAGCCAGTCTGGTCTAATCAATGAGTTTCAGGTTCAATGATCAACTCTATCTGAAGAGGAAAAAAGATGAAATATCATCAAGGAAGATATCTGACATTAACCTGTCACCTCTACACACACACACACCCCAGCATTTACACACAGGAAGACATACATGCACATGGAACACACACACACACTGAGGTTGAATACACGTGAATCATGAAAGGTCACAAGGTCTGAAAGATTTTAAAGCTCGGAAACCTGCCATGGAAAGCCAAGGAGAGAGGAACCCCAAAGAGGCCCTGGCGATGCTTCGAAAATAAGGATCAGTTCTCGGGACCCAGAGGACAAGAAGCAGGAGGGTGAAACATCACAGACTAATTACCGGCCTTGAGGACAAACAGCCTGCAAGCTTATCTACATTCCAGAAGGAAAACCCCTCAGTTTCCTTGCTTCCCTTTCTGACCCACTTCTCCCAACTCAGCACAACTTCATTTGCCCTCAGCACCAGGAAAATAAAAACAACAAAATTGCTTTATAGGAAAACTGTTACCTTGTTTTTCAATTGGAAGAAATAAAAATGGTCCTAACCAAAAACTCTGATCATGTTCTAACTGACATGGGGCCCTCAGGACCTGGAAGGAAATAGCTAACCTTGGATTGGTCCTGAAGGCAGGAGGAACAGAGTCATGGCTGGCCTGACCCTTCTGCCACTTTCCACACAAGACTAGGCAGCATGTGTGCCTGCCTTGTGGTGGTGGTGACTGTGGTAGTTTATTAGGACAGGATCTCAATTTGCAGCCCTGGCTGGTCTGGAACCCACGAGACCCAGGCCTCAGACTCTCAGTGTGGGGTTAGAGTATTGCCTCATTTCTCCCTGCTCCAGTCAAGCATGTGAAAACTTTGATTTTCCTGTGTTTTTATTTTTTACTATTTTTGTTTTGTTTTGTCTTAGAAAAGGGTCTCCATATGTACCACAAGCTGAACTTGAACTCACTATGTAGATCATACTGTCTCTGAACTCCCGATCCTCCTGCCTCCACCTCCCAAACACTGGAATTGTAGGTGTGTATCACCATGCTTGGGTCACTTTGAAAACTCTCTTTCTCTCTCAATAAATAAACAAACATTTCAATTTTAGCATGTGTGTGTGTATAGGTTGGGTGCTCATGCTACATCCATCTTGATGGCCCCACTGTGACTTCTATCCAATAAACCATTTATATCATGCATGCTACTAACATGGAGGTGGCAGGTATGGAGCAACTCAGAACATTGAACAAAAGCACATGCAAGTTGAATCATCCACAAATCTTTTATTTAGGGTTTGAATAATTTAATGAAACATGCACATTTAGAATGTCGCACTCCTACCACACATCCAACTAACCCTTTCTCCTCCTTTGCATCTTTGAGACTGGTCTCCCTGTAACTCAGGCTATCCTGGGACCCACTTTGTAAACGAGGGTCCCTCTAGTCCTGCCTCTTCTCCAGTTTTGGTGATGGTTGCTCTTTTCTTGCCCCCTCCACAAAAACACCCCACCTTTTGCATGGTGGCCTGTACACAGAGGAAAGATGAAAAGCAAGCATTGAATGGCCAGAGCTTGAGCAAAAGTAGAAGACACAATGTGAAGAGTCTGTCCTCCGGGGTCTAAATCTGAACATTCGAGGCTGGCGATAGTGGCTCAAACTAACAGTCTCAGCACAGAAAGAGGACACAGAAGGACCAAGGTAAAATTAGGCCAGCCAGGCTACAGAGTGAGACTCTGTCTCAAAAAACAACTACAATTTTTAAGAAAGAAATTCAAATCTAGAAGACAACTTTGAAAAAAAAAATCAAAGTTCATGTCCCACAGGAAGGTGAAAGTGACATATACCAAGTACCTACCATAATAATTTTTCACATAGAATTTCATAGAAAAGTCAGGGGTTGGGAGGTATGTTGGTTTTCTTGTTGTTTTGGTTTTTCATGTTGTCTAGGCTGGCCCCAAATCCACTAGTCTTGAACTACTGATCCTCTGACCATACCTCTCAAGTGCTGAAATTGCAGCCTTGTGCCAAAAGTCATTACTGGGTTCAAAGTCAGTACTGGAGGGAAACAATTCTCCTATTCAAATTCAGTTTCTGTTCTCTTTTCCTTGATTTCTTCATTCTAAGAATCCCATAACCAAATGCTCCGGTCTTCCTTAATGCAAATGATCTTCAATGAATGTGACTTTCCCATCTTCCCCATCCTGCATCCCTTGCTCAGGCCTTTCCATACCCAAGGCAGGCCATGGCCCGGTGCTTCTCAAGGCCATCGTACAGTGCTACCAAAATACTCCACATTGAGCCTGCCACGCTGAGAACACTGAGATTCCTTCCCAGGCTCACTGACTGAGGAGATCCGACTCATGGCTAAAGGGACGTTCCAAGAGCACAGGGTCAGGTCTCAATAACATCCTCCCCCGACACCATTTCCCAACCTGAAGCACCGATGTGCAGCTAGAATACTCCGCCTCTGCAGACATGCCCACAGCTGAAAGCGGGGCATATCCCTGCTCTTCAAATGTCAAGATGTTCCCTCTCTTCTGCTGCTCACTCAGCCAGGGAAGTGTAAAAAAAAAATAGTAGGAAATTCTAATTGCTTATCTAATATATTGTTCATCCTAAAGATAAAAAAAATCTGCTTCCAAGTCATTCTCCTTCTTTAAGATGGGATCTTACTGTGCAGCCCGTGGCTGGCTTTGACCTCTCCATTCTCCTGTCTCAGACACACCATCCTCCTCCGTCCTGCGCAGCTCCGTTTGTCCTTTTTCAAAGTTTTTATTATCCACGTTGGGTAGTGCCAGGACCTGCAGCCAAGGCCTTGCAGTCTAGGGCCATGCTCTCCACCAGTAGCAAACACCCTCAGCCCTGTCGGTATTTTCTCTTCATGCTGGCCACAGCTGGGAGGTCATGAAAAGCAACGCCAATAGGCACTGTCTGTTCCTGCATGGCTGAAGGAGAATCGCACTTGGATGGGACAAGCTAGACTCTCTGGTGAGCAGGTGGTTTGAACGTGAATATTTATGCAGTGGCTCAAGACGGTTTTTCCACCTCACCATCCTTCATGTGTGGAAGTCATCACCTTTTCCATCGTCCTTTTATGACCTTGTCCCTATGACTAGTAATTTCACCTCACTGTGTCTATTTCTTCTCTGCTTCTTCCTTTCCTGCAATCAGGCCACCACCCCTATTGCTTGACACACAGTGTTACCTAATCAAAGACAACTGCCTAAGGTCCTCCTATCCTAATTCTTTCAGATGCTTCTATAGCAGTTAAAATGATTTCTTCCTTGGGAGAAATAACAACAACAAAAACAAGTATTTTACCCTGAGTGTAATTTCAATGGTAACCAATGAATTCACACCACTTATTCAATTGCCCCTTGTGCTTGTCCCACTATGTGCCAGGTGCCATAGAAGAGAACATAAAGATTTAAATAGAAGTTGGGCATAATGATTCATGTCTCCAGTTCCAGTATTCAGGACACTGAAACAGGCGGATTGCTGAGAGGGTTCAAAGCCAGTTGGGATTCATAGTAAGACTTTGTCTCAAAAAGTCAAAAAGAAAAAGAAAGCATTTAAATAGAGAGTCAAGATCAGGGAATGTAGTTCAGCGGCAGAATGCTTAATTAAAATGCATAAGGCTGGCTTGATACTCAGCAACACACACATGCATACATGTGCACACACATGCATACACGCACGCTACATACACAAACACACACACTGTACAAAAAGAATAAAACACACATGATTTCCTTAAGTATTTTGCTCCCTGGTAAAGACAGCCATTTGCTGAGACACACAATGCCCATGCTGCAGTGTGGAGGGTGGGGCTGGGAAGCGCATCAGCAAAGCTCAGCATCCACGTGAGGGAAAGGATACCTAAGGGTCACAGGAGGAAACAGACAGAGCTTCACAAAGGAGGACACATTTGACTGACATCACCTAGCCTTAAAAGAGCAGTGATGCTAAGTGAAGAAATCTTGGGAGTTTTCAAATCTAAGTGTAAGGCACACAGATAGGCGGAGATGGCAGTAGCTGTCATCTCAGCATGTATAAAGAAACCAAGAGGGGAGCGGGGCAATGGCCAGTGATGAGAAGAGAAGAGCAGCTGAAGAAAAAAATGTGGTTCAGAGACCAGCAAGGCAACACACAGGCCCACAGACGGATCTGTGGCTTTCTGGCTCACCTCCTGCACTCTCTCTTTGATTCCTGTTTTCTTTAACTGTCTTTCTCTTCCAGTTTGTATTTTATAACAGTCTAAACATTAGTTAATACAACCATGGACCACCCTTGTCAGTGGGAAGGAGCATAAAGTATGACTGGACTTGTCTGATTTTTTTTAAAAAAGAGATTTAGCCCCATTATTTTTAATTATGTGTAGGTGTGCATGTCTGCATGTATGCGCACCACATGCATGCAATGCCTGCAGAGGGCATCTGTTGCTGGAGCTGGAGTTACAGACTGTTGTGGGCTGACATGAGGGTGCTGGAAATCGGGGGGGGGACAACAAATGCTCTTAACCACTGAGCCAGGCCTCTCTAATTCTTTCCATTTGGGAATGGGTAACCTGTGTTAGGGTTTTATTGCTGTGAAGAGACACCATGACAGCCCTTAGAAAGGAAACCATTGCATTGGGGCTGGCTTATAGCACAGTTCAGAGGTTTAGTCCATTATCATTAGCATCATGGTGGGGAGCATGGTGGCATGCAGACAAATAAGGTGCTGGAGAGATAAGTGAGAGTTCTACATCTGGATCAGCAGGGAGAGAAAGAGAGTCTCTCTCTCTCTCTCTCTCTCTCTCTCTCTCTCTCTCACCTGGCTTGAGCATTTGAAACTTCAAAGCCAGCCTCCAGTGATACACTTCCTCCAACAAGGCCACACCTCCCAAGAGTGTCACTCCCTATGAACCTTTGGGAGCCATTTTCATTCAAACCACAGAACCAATGACCAGAAAAGTTTAAGAAATGGGTGTAGAGCCACACCGATATTTGACAACACTCCAAAGACTAAACCTTCAATCTGAGTTCTCAGAACTCATCCTGTGCTGAGCCCAGAGTACAAGGAAGCAGTAGACCAGACAGTAGAGAAAGTCTCTGGAGCTTTTCCTCCTTACACTGGAATGTTCATAACCCAGCTAACTACTAACAAAGGGGCTGTGGCCTGTGCTGTGACTGAGGGTTTACAGTGTGGGCCACTCCGAACACAAGAATATTCAGAACCGACTAGATTCTTGCCCTTCTATGGACTCTAAACTCTTGTAGGTTTACAGCAGAAAGGCAGAGATGGAAGCCAGGTCATCATCAAAGTGACAAAGAAAAGAAAGCAAGCTAAAGTCGCCTAGCAATGAGGGCAGAGCCCAGCCTTGTATCCATGCAGAACACTGTGGAGCTGGCGTCCTTGGCAACCACCTTGTGTTGAGTGACAAGCACAGCAGTTTGCATAGCAAACACAGAAGGAATGATGGATCTCATGCGGATGCATATGGGCAGAAGGGGGGGGGGTCCCAGAGTATTTTTAATTTAGAAGGGAAATCAAAAGCAGGCTCCAGTGAAATCTGTGCTGATTTCTAGTTCAACATAATGCGTCTCTAACTAGCAGTCAGGATGGAAACACATAATTTAATCAAACATTTTTCCTTTCATTCTTTACCTACTGGGAGAAAAACAAAGAATTTTTTTCTTGTTATTTTGAGATAGGGTCTCATATACCCTAGGCTAGCCTGGAACTTCCCTATGTAGCTAAGAATGACCTTGAACTTCTTGTCGTCCTGTCTCCAACTCCCAAGTCTATACAGCATTAAGGATGGAACCCAGAGTTTTGTGCATGTTAGGCAAGCGCTCTGTAGAATGAGCCACGTCCTTAGTTAAACTTGGGAAAAATGGACTTAAAAATGTTTTCTCTATATACACTTATACATGGCATACAGTCTAACAATATTTATTGTTAAAGTTAATGAAAATAAAATAGATCACATAATTAACTAGAGTATAAAACTAAGTATCGCTCACAAGACCCCATTCAGATATGGCAAATGGGAGCGTTTCTCAAAACCCAATAGTTATGTGTACAGAGTCTCACAGATACCATCTTATAGAAGGTGGTAAAAGCACATCCAGGGAAACATAAAACCACAAACCCACTCAAACCTCACAAGCACAGGGTCTGCATGTCGTTTTAGGGAACGTCTTTAAGCCTCACTTTGGCTCTTTATTACGACTTCTCATTTTCCTAAATGCGCTCCCGTTTCGTCTTCTCCCAGGCACCAAGAACATCTTCTCTCCTAATTATGCCCGATATGAAAGAAAGTCACTCAACTAAAATTCCAAAGCTCTACCCTCCATTTATCCAGCCCTCTCCAAAAAACTGCTTATGCTCACAGCAAACTCGAAGCCATGCTACAGAAAGTCAGAGCCCAGGCTGGATGTGTCTGACATCACAACGGTCAGTCACTTGCCATCACCTGTGTTAAGAAGGAGATCAGGTTCCAGAAGTACACCAGGAAATACCACCACAATGTAGGCTGCCTTGGCTGAGTGCACACACAGTACTACCCACTCTAAACTTCTGTTTGTCCCAGCTTGTCCATCCTCAAATGGCTCCACACAGAAGCCTGGCGATGACAGATGACCACAAACTCCAGGGCCTGGCCTTCAGACCAGACAAGCTCGGCACTGGCACTAAATGACACCAACATGAAAATCCGTCCTTCCCTGAAATGTAAAGTGGAGGGGAGCAAGGAAGTAGTCAGGGTGGGAACACCTACCGGGACAAGGATCCTTGAACAGCTAGCTTCCCTCTACATTTTCATCTTCCAATCTGCCCACAAGGGAGGCCACAGTCACCTATTTACTGGAGGAGGCAGCTGGTGATGCAAAGCAGCCTGAGGGAAGAAAATCTGTCCTGAGCTGGAATTTTACCTAAGATAGCAAGCTAGAAACTGCTACCAAAATAAAAGTCAAATAGAGCTCCTGGGAAGCTAGTGAGGAACAGTACCGGAAGGGGCTCTTATTCAGAATAGAGCACATTGTATCTCCCAGCTGTGTGCAGACACACTCCCTTTCACCTTAAGTAGTGTCCTGTGGCCCCAGATGTTCTGGGATGTAGTAGCCTTGGAAGGGTTAGTCTTATTTTCCTCTATAGTAAGATAGTAAAGTCCAAAACTCTCTAAGAAGTAGATGGATGTTAAACCAAATTTAAGACAAGTATCAGATTCAACAGGTAAATTCAGTTTTTCCCCCTGTGAGGAGAATTTGAGTCACTGTTCCATGACCAAAAAACACCTAGCCTCCTCAGAGGGAAAAGTCAAATATGAATGCAGTTCAATGGTAGAGTACTTGTCTGATACCTTTGAGGGCCTAGGTTTGATCCTCAGCACTGTTAAAAAGAGAACAGTATATACATATATATATATATATATATGTCTAAGCTTTGTATACACAATCTACATAGATATTTATTAAACGCACATACTTATTTTAAAAGTTTTAGACAGGTGTGATCTGTACTAGACAATCTAACCTGGACAGATGGGTATGCTGTTATTTACCCAGTACCAACAATTTCCTATTAACTCTCAAAGGGGCTTTGAATTTGTAGTGCATCCATGTGACGATGCTCTGGGGATCTAGGTGCCCTGTACCTGTGAGGAGCAAGATCAGCAATCAGCAGACAATCAAAAAAAATTTTAACTTTTGAATCTTTACATTCGTGGTGCTTGAGATGCACAAAATTATCTCCCTTCCCTGTCCACTGCTGGAGCAACCAAAGGGAAGTTTGATAGCCTTGCAAATACCACAGAAGGGAGACAAGAGACAAAGGTGAGGGCTATTCTTTATTGATGGCCAGGACACCCCAGTCTATAAAGCACTGCCATCTCCACCTATCTTGAGAAGTGAATGACGGTAGGAACAAACTGATCCTGCTTTTCCCAGACAATATTTCCATACAAGACAGTCCACTAAGGAACGGCATGTCCTGGAGGATTTCCTTCATAAAATCGGCCATCGGGATTACCAAACACAGCTGTCTTCTCCCTAGATGCACTTGGCTGTGTGAGGATTTAACTCTGAAACAACCCCTGAGGCCTCTTTTTGGTAAAGGTGGCCAGCTGATAGGGTTTTGGGGAAATGATTGAATCATGTCCATTGAAAGAGTCATAGTTTTACAGCGTTATTGGGGAAGGAATGGAAAAGAAGAGCTAGGGCCTACCTGGAGAAAGTAAACTTCTGGGGAACATGTCTGAAGGATATTGGGGATACCAGCCATTTTTGTCTCTTCTTTGTTTCTTGATTGCCATGAGGCAAACAGTTTTATTTTGCCACATCTTGCATACTTTGGTGTTTGGCCTCACCCTAGACCTAAAAGATTAGAACTGGCAAGCCTGGATGGAAATCTATGAAACCGTGATCCAAAACAAATGTCTCTTCCTCTGTGGCATTCCTGTTGGAGATTCTGCCACAGTGATTAGCAATTGGCTGTATGCCTTAAACTTTTAGACCTGTTTGTGACATTTTTCACTGAATGCCTAGTAAGTAATCAATGACAATCTACCATTGACCAAAGGAACAATTGACCAATAAACAAACTAGATTGCATCCTTGAAGAGCAGAGGCCTGCCAACGCTCAATGGCAAGCACCCACAAGCAGCCAGGCAACAG